>JARHVA010000688.1:527500-1127500 GCA_037957365.1 Torreya grandis | reverse complement strand
AAATATTGGGCTTTGACCATAAAAAACTTGCAATGAAACATGTAAAAATCATTTTTAACTTTAAAAAATTAAACATAATTGAAATTAAAATAAATAGGAATGAATACACTTGTATGCATCAGAAACAAGTTATCTTGTGGAGATGGTGGAGAATGGGGTGATCATATCCCTTGGAGATGTGAATTTTAAAACCATGGGTTGAACTAAATATGCCCCAAACCTCATTGGAGACATAAATTCTTATAATTTAAGTCACATAACCTAAACCACACTACTCATTATATTTTTTGATAATGGGAGCCACCATGGGTTCAAACAAATCTAAGTATCTGAGAACCTGAGTCTAAGTATGTTTTCTTAGTCATCTACTAAAGATAAATTATACTATTCAATCTGAGTATTCGATTACAGTTGAGTAAGTCTAATTAGTTTTTTTCATTAAATGTGTCACATATGCCCCTAATCCAATATATTGTGAGAACTAAATTATATAGCATGTTTCAAAGTATCATAATATCTTAAAATTATTTGCATATGTTGCGAATGTCTCAATCTGATAATATGTGTAAATTGATTCCTATAATATGTGTAATAATCTCATAAAAATTTTGAAATGTCACTTATAATACTCTAAAACACCTAGCATATGCCTTTAATCTATGCTTAATCTATAATAATTTGTGCTCAAAATCTAATTTTTTTCTCAAACTCTGAATATATTTATGAAAATGAATTAGTATTTAAGACAAGTCCACTTTGCATGACCCCATTTTAAGATGAATAATGTAACATGAAATTAATCAACTAAAAATAAAATAATTATGTGCCATGTTATATAGAAAAAGATATGAACATATAAAAATCATGTGTTAACATTTAAGATTATTTCATTATAGTAAGATGAAATTGTTTGAACTTATATGAAATAGGTATCCTAAGGAATATAAGTTTCATGTCAAGATATATATAGAAATGATAAATGCAATGATAGATTCAATATAGTAATGAGCATAGACAAATTAAGAAATAACTATGTAAAATATGCATGATATGTATCATGGCACCACATACAAGAATAAGAATGCACGATGTGGATCATGGCATCACAAGTTTAGTAGACAATCCTAGATGTATAAAGAGATAGGAATATAGAGTCCAAGAGTCACATTTAATATCATGGCTATGAACCACACAAGCAATCACATAAATACACATGATTAACATATTTTCAAATAAAGTAAAGAGTCACACATAAAACAATCAAAAATAAAAATAGTCAAATAAATGAAAATTAAATCACAAAAAGGAGTTACATGATTTAATATATATGAAATAATCACATCGTGTAATATGAAATAATAGTAATCATGCATATAACTAGTAACTATAATCTACATAAGCAATGTATATCATCATCACATATAGAAAAATGTAGTATTCAGAGAAATAAAAATATAAGAAGTATGAGTAAGAGCAATCCATGTGTAATTAGTGTAAAAATAGTTCAATGTGATCAATAGAATGCTCATAAAAATATATAACCTATGTAAAGTCTATCGAGATGTCCTTAATTTAATCATGTCCAAAATGTAGGAAGGTATCCTCTAGATGTAATAATGTGTTGCATTTGAGTGTCCATGTTAAATGTAACCTATATGTCTAGAATCTCACTCATGTATACCATGAAAAGTATGTGCATATAAAAATATGATATATAATATACTAAATATGATAAATCATAAATAAATCATGTAAAATAGTAATGCATATCATGCATAGGGCCTAGTTTTTATTTTTTGATTTTTTTTATTTTTCTTATTTAAAAAAATGTGAAGCTCAAGAGAAATAAAATGGAATCCAATAGATGCGGGAACTTTCATGGAGGATTTAGTGATAAGGTTATCAAATCTAGGTATAGAATCTCATAAACTTCTCATAAGACATCATCATAATTATCATCGTACCATTCTACATCAATTAAATTTGCCTTTATTTTTTCTCTTTCTTATATATTATGCATACACATTACATTTTATTCAATTGGGTATGATCAATCATGTGCTACTTTAGGGAATGCTACTTTTTTAGTTTTCCTTGTACTAGTAACTTTTTGGTTCTCATTATTACCATCATGTTGAGTCTTTATTATATTCCCTTCATTCAAGCAGGTGATGTATTTATTTTGTATATCCATGGTAGTTTGCATATGTTGTAACCATTTTTTTCCAAGTGTGGTCCACAACTAGTTATCAGGGCACATACAAACATGAATGTATCAACCACCTTCATCTCATGTTAAACTAGTAGCATAATATGTCTAATTGATCCCTCATAATGTATATTATGGTTTAAGTCATTAGTGTTATGTCCAAACTATTATAATAATGAAATACTACACATATTTGGACACTCTTCCTTGTCGATCTAAATGTGTCATTGATAGTTACCCTTAATCTATATTGTAATAGTCAATATTTCTTGTTATCAATGCTTAAACCCTTTGTGTGCTTTGTTTGTAGATTGATTCCTATTAGAAACCACTACTAGTGGATTTTGTTAAATCTAAGTCACTATGATAATCCCCTCATCTTTATACTTTTTTATGTTTTTTGTTAATGCCACAAAAATGTTTGCTTTGTGCCATGTTATTATGCGATAACTAAAAAATGAGTTTCTTTCATGAGTTAAAAATATACATGTATATCTATGTCAAGTCATAGGTAGATTCATCAAATACCTATTAATTAACATTTACAGCATAGTACTTAGTTTATCTTATTCACTAATAATCTATAATCTAATTGCAGGTTTTATATCCATGAGCTCTATATTTTTTATTGAATCTATAATAAAATCTAAATGTGCCCCTATGATGCATTATACAATGTGATTTGCCTCTTTTCTCTATTTATGTTATATTTGACAAATAATTGTGTCATTGGAGAAATTATCATTGAATTATGTTGTTGTAAACTTATATTGTAACAGGTATTGTCACTTTTATCCTTATGAGTATCTAAAAGGCTTCTTTTACATTATCTAATTTATTTTATATTACAAGTTTTGAATCATCTTGGTTTTTCCTTAAATCAATAAGTGTAAATATTAATACAAGAAAAATATTCATCTATACTCACTGAAACTCCATTCTCATTATCATCACTATCATATTATTCCATGCATATATAATTTAGATCCTCTGAGTTGATAACTGATGGAAGATATGATGTCTTATCCTTTTGTGTGTCTTTTATTATATTTTTTTGGATTTATTTAGGTAGATTTATCTTATTTTTATTATTCCTACTTGACTCTCCAATTTCATATGTATGTATCCTTTATGGTGGTATGTTTTTTTATGATGGTATTATAGTAGACTAAAAATCATCTGATTTTAGATTGTATCTATTATTTGGATCTGTTAATATGTAGTATTTAAAAGGTTGATTATATACAAGGCATGTATATAAATGTCCCTCATGTATGAACTTTATACTCCAAAGTAACATAGATGGTATTTCCTTCATTGCATGTACCAAAGGTCTACCTAAGATTAGGTTATAATACAAGTGGTTGGACATTGTATGAAACATGGTAGTGTCTAAGTAATTGATCCTATTATTTGTTAAGGAACATTTTTAAATCCTCTTATGTTTTTATATGATTTATTAATAGAGTCCATATTGACACCTAATGTTTTTATAAACATGATTTTTCATATATTCAATCATGATCCATAATCTATCAAGACGTGTTTTACTCACTTCTTGAAAATTTAACTTGAATAAATAATGAGATATTTTGATCTAGAGTATGTTGGGTAGGTAAAGAAACAACCCCAAAAAAATTGGAATTACATTATCAAAGTATGTTTTAGACCTCGTGTATGGCTGAAGGCCTCACTTGTTGATTTTAAGCAACATTCCTTCAATGTACTCACGCACATAGCATAAATTATCACTACCTAAAAGAGAGTATAATCATGAAAGGAATGGGAATTGAAGCATCATAGGTAATTATTTGGATGCTACCAGTCAAGGTTATCAACTTCCTCATGGCTTAGGATCATTTCACCATTGCTAACTTATTATTTTAAATTTATAAGTTATCTAATCCAATCAGCATGAATATCGCTATCTAAAAGATGAATAATGATACTTTTATGATCAACTCCATTATCCATTAGCTAGTACAAAGTGGAAAACCCATGATAGGATATATGCAAATAATAACATATTGGCAAATATATAATGCATTTGTAATAAATAAGAGGGAGGAATTAAAGTATATGAAAAGTGTATTACAACCAAGTATATGTTCCTCTATCATAATGGTTCAAAAAATCAATATTCAACACAAGGGGAACATTTGACCCATACAACTCTCTTAATTCATAATTAATTTCCACCATAGTCTAATAATACATTCAATATTATAACATGATATTAATTTCCAGCCATACAATTATTTAGTAATTAAGTAGCCTGTTCATTCCCCTTCCTAGAATAGGAATTTAACTTAAGTGGTAATCCAACTTCATGTAAAACCTTTCCAAAGCATGAACATACATATTTTAGTGATATGTTTCAATAATAAAAAGTATAGAAGTATATGAGAATCAATATTTATTCCACATGAGTTGAGTATATAGTATTCCTGATCCAGAATGTATACCAAATGATCACACTTAACCTTGTTTCTTAACTCACTTATTTGGAATATGACTCTTAATTTCACACTTTATGTAATGGTGATAAGTTACACCTAGTTATCTTGTAATTTTAAATGATTTTAACTTGTTTATCATGGGTTTTATTACCCTCTCTACCCTTTCATCAACTCTCTAACACTATTCAGCTCTCAACTCCTTCCCTTGACAACTATACACACTCTTTGTACACTCTTTATAGCCCTATCTCAATCATTATAGTAAAATACAATAAAATTACATATATTATGGAAATAAAAATCATATTTCATGTTCCCCTTATCATAATACAACTATATATAAATTTTCAAGGCCTAACTATTATCCTAAGACCATTTTCCATCTAGTAGCCCTTTTAATTAGGCCTACTCAAGCCTAAAACAACCCTCAACCACTAAAATTCAATATACAAGGTTTTTACAGGTCTATAAATGTGTTATTAAATTAATTCATGCAAAAACACACTAGACCAAAAAATTTGGTGAAATTTGGTTGGTTCAAATGACCAAACCCTAGTTTAGAGTTTTTGATGTCTCAGTCCTAGCTGAGAGCACAATAAATTCTTCTATAAGCATATTTAATAGTTTAAAAGATCCAAAAATGATTTAATATGTCTATATTAACATAAATTAACTCCTCCAAACCTTATATTTTTTAATTCAATCCACTATCTAGATTAACTTCTAACAACTATACTTGATTGAGTAAGAAAATGTAACTGTTCAGGTCTATGTCTAGATTATGAATATCCTTTCACATTATTGATTTAATAATAGGTCATAATACATAAAATGGAATCACACTAATTCTTTTTATCATTATATATATTTTAAAACTCATATCTTTGTTCTTGACCATTCAAGAAAACATGGCACAATCAACTATGACAGGGTTCTCTACAAGAAATAGGGTACCAACTATTTGACTTATAAAAACTATCGTTCACATGAGAAATCAATGTAAAAAAATTCAAAAACAATTAAAATACTTACCTCATCATATTATATTTATTTAAAAATTACTCAAAATTCACTTCTTCCTCAAGGAACTCATTCACAATCTAATCAATAATGATTGTTATGAATACAAGGGTCTGCCTAAGACCATTCTTGAACTAAAATGAATTTGATCACTCTTATTTCAACTTTTAACTTTAAAAAAACTCCACACTCTTTTCATATCATTTATAATGATTTATAAATTTCATTTTATCATATTTTATACATAACATAGTCTGTAACTAACCAACATGCACAAAATAGGGTCTGAGTTAATTTCACCTTCTACTGGGGTTTCCTTTGTCCTTTATCTCTTAAATCAATAATTAATTTACCATTAATTCACTCATTTAAAATAAATATCAATCTCATTCTCTCATGAACATTACACATGCATTCAATAAGTAACCTCAACAGGGTCTGCATATATATCCATTCAAATAACAGAGTTCTTTTTTATAAAAACATCATGACTTCCTCCATAAAAATCCTATAAATTATCATCTTAATTAATCTATTATAATGGAATAATCCTCTCACTAACACAAAATTGACTCAAATCCTCCTATCAACTTCAAAAAAAGTGCATAACTACTTCTTGAATCCCTTTTTCCATGTAGAGGTCTCTTTCTTACATTACATTTTCGTGATTTTATAAAATAAGACCTACATGGAACCATGATCTAAGACTCATAAAATTTTATGAAACTTGTAAAGTATCAAAACACATTTCACAATTGTGTTTAACATCTTACCACCTTTATAATCACATAAGGGTCCTTATAAAAGCTCATTAATATTCAAATTTTCAAATAATGCTTTTGGCGAGAAAATGAATAATTCAAACTCTATGCACTTTAGACCAATTGGACTCCTATGGACTTTAACTAACCTCTAAAAAATTTAAGAAACCTATAGACCAATATAAGAAAAAATTTAAACACTTTAGGGGTTATCATGAGATGCCCCTACATCATACTACTAAGCTGAGAAAACTTTACCATAGACATTTGAATGTTGCACTTGGTATATGTCATTTCTTTAATGCATTTAATCTCCTCATGGAAGATATTAGTTTCCACTTGCCTATCATAGGGGTTTACATGCTCTTGGACCCCACACATAGGCCTTGTATACTTCATCTTCATACCTACACATGAAACATAGTTGTTTCCCTCTTCTTCTTGCTTGGTAGGTATATTCCACTCTTTTTCCTCTTCAAACTACTTCTCCTCCTTAACTCCATCTTCAATCACTACTTCAAGTATGAAATATTTTTCCTTCTTAACCAATTCTCCTTGTGTTTCCCATTCCACTTCATGCACAACTTGTGTTTGTTCTTTGTATACCTCATACTTGTGGACATGCTTAATTTATTGTTGTACATCTTCATGATTTCCCTCTTTCTCTTACACATTCAAGGGATGCATACTTCCTTTCAATACCTCATCTTCTTGATTTATCATTCCTTCATAGTCACCTTGTGCATGGGTTTCTTGTATATTTCCCATCTCATCAACATTCTCCTCTTGTTCAAGACTTGCTTTCAAACATTTATGGTCATCCACCATTCCTCTTTTAGTTGCATGCTCCTTACCTATATTTCCATCAAAAACTATCATGTTAGAAACAAAACTTGGAGCCTTCATGGATCTCTTATGGGTTCCCTCCTTGGAAAATTTAAGATCCATCTTCTTCACTTCCTTGGTGTCAATTCCAAGACACTTCTTTTCTAACTCAGCTATAATATCAAACTCTATTATATTGTCTTCACTCTCACATGCTTGGTTTCCATTCTTGCATTAGCTATCCTCCTATTTGAGCACTCTCATAAGTTACATGTCTTCCTTATTTTCAAGACTACTTTATACCACTTTGAAACCTTGTTAAAATCCTCTCATGTCCATCTTTATGGACTCACAATGTTTTATATCAATCAAATCTAAACAACTCACCTCTTCTTCTTTCTTGGCTGATTTGACCAAACCCAAACTCTCCATTGCTTGACTCTAATACGGCCTTGTCATCATCATCATGATTCTCTCATCTCTCCTATCTTATTCACCCTTTAATGTGATAAGTGTATATGTCTTTCCAAATTTCTTAATTGTGTATGTGTTGGTTTGAACATCATGTATGGTATGCCTGTCAAACTTCTATGGTCTCCTTAACAACAAGTGACACACATCTATAGGTAAAATATCACATAATACTTGAACTTTATACATTCCTATATGAACCTCAACCTAGCTTTGTTCACTTACCATATTTTGATGGCCCTTTTTAACCCATGCAACTTTTTATGGTTCTAGATATGGAATTCTCTTCAATCCCAACTTCTACACCATCTCTAAAGAAATAATGTTATTATTAATACCTCCATAAATAACCAAATTACAAACTTTACCTCTTTTCTTACATCTTCTCTTGAATAGGCTTATCCTTTGGGATGGTTTTTTGACTTGCTTATGATATAATAATACTCTCCTCATGAGTAATGACTCATTCATGTCATGTCTTCTCTCCTAATTCACCTCTCTCTATTATTGTATACTTCTGCTCATATTCCTTAGACACTCTATTGCCTTGTGTCCTTATATATGGAAATTCTAACATTTCCCCTAAAATATTTATCTTGGTACACTTCTCATGGGACCTTCATCTCTTCTCATTATATCATCTACCAATAGTCTAACCTGCCTTGCATGGTATTATCCCATACCTTCTTGAACTATTGTTACATGTCTTTATGGTCTATCTTGAACTACCTCTCTATTCTCTCTCTCATGCATCCTTGCTTTCAAAGGTACTATTTCACCTTGTTGTATATCATTACCTTATCTTTATACTCTTTCTTCTCTCTCCTTGAGAATATCTTAAATGGCCTCCATTCTCATAACCAATGGAGCAATCAACTGGGTCATCATTCTAACCAAATTTTCCTCATCCCTATTATCTCTCTCCATGGAGCATTGCACCTAGTTACCTATCTTGAATTTCATTTCAAAACACATAATGTCAATCTTGTTCACAATCCATAAAATCATTTTCTAGCTCTGATACCAAAATGATGTAGATTATACCAAATGATAACACTTAACCTTGTTTTTTAACTCACTTCTTTAGACTATGACTCTTAATTTCACACTTCATGCAATGGTGATGAGTGATACCTAGTTATATTGTAATTTTAAATGCTTTGAACTTGTTTATCAAGGGTTTCATTAATTTTTCTTCACTTTCATCAACTCTCTAACACTATTTAGCTAACAACTCCTTCCCTTAACAACTCTACACACTCTTTATACACTTCTTATAGCCCTATCTCAATAATTATAGTATAGTACAATCAAAGTACACTCTCTTCTCAAAATCCAAAGCCTATTTCAATTTTCCCCTTATCATAATACACCTATGTATAAATTTTTAGGGCTTAAATATTCTCCTAAGACCACTTTCCATCTATTAGCCCTTCTAATTAGGCCTCCTCAAGCCTAAAACAAAACTCAGCCACTAAAATTCCATACACAAGGTTTGTACAGGTATTTAAATGTGGTTTTCAATTATGGAATGCAAAAATACACTAGACCACAAAATTTGGTGAAATTTTCTTGGTTCAAACTACTTTAAATGACCAAACCCTAGTTTAGGGATGTCTCAATCCCAACCAAGAGCAAAATTAATCCTACTGTGAGTGTATTTAAGGGTTTAAAAAATATAAACTAATTTTATAGGTCTGTATTAACATCAATCAACTCCTCCAATCCTTATATTCATTGATTCAATCCACTGTCTAGATTAACTTCTCAAAACTATAGTTGACTAAGTAAGAAAATGTAACTATTCAAGTCTATGTCTAGATTAGGAATCTCATTTCACATTATTGATTTAAAAACAGGTCCTAATACATTAAATGGACTCACACTCATTCCTTTTATCATAATATATCTTTCACAACTCATATATCTATTCTTGACCATTCAATAAAACATGGCACAATCCACCATGACAAGGTTCTCTATACGAAATAGGGTACCAACTATATGACTTACAAAAACTATCCTTCACATGAGGAATAAATGTAAAAAACTCCAAAAATTATTTAAATACTTACCTCATCATATTCTGGTTATTAAAAAAAACTCAAAATTCACTTCTTCCTCAAAGAACTCATTCACAATCTAATCAACAATGACTATTATGAATACAAGGGTCTCCCTAAGACTATTCTTGAACCACAATTAATTGATCACTTTTATCCAATTTTTAACTTAAAACACACTCCAAACTCATTCACATCATGTATAATTATTCATAAATGTTATTTTAACATATTTCATACATAACACAGTTTGTAACTAACTAACATGCACAAAATAGGGTCTGAGTTATTTTCACCTTCCACTGGGGTTTCCTCTATCCTTTATCTCTTCATTCAATCATGCATTTACCATTCACTCACTCTTTTAAAATCACTATCGAACTCATTCTCTCATGAACATTACACATGCATTCAATAAGTGACCTCAATAGGGTCTGCATATATATCCATTCAAATAGTAGAGTTCTTTTTTACAAAAACATCATGACTTCCTCCATAACAATCCTATGAATTATCATCTCCATTCATCTATTCAAATGGAATCATCCTCTCACTAATAAAAAAATTTACTCCAATACTCCTATCAACTTCAATAAAAGTGCATAACTACTTTTTGAATTCCTTTTTCCATGTAGAGATCTTTTTCTTACATTGAATTTTCATGATTTTACAAAAGAGGGCCTATATAGAACCATGATCTAAGACTCATGACATTTTATGAACCTTATAAAGTATCAAAACTAATTTCAAAAGTGTGTTTAACATCTTACCACCTTTACAAGCACATAAGGGTCCTTACAAAATCTCATTAAGATTTAAATTTTCAAATAATGCTTTTGATAGGAAAATGAATAATTCAATTTTTATGCACTATAGACCAACTAGACTCCTCCTATGGAATTAAAATAACATATAACAAAAATAAGACCCTATATACCAATCTAATATAAAATTTACCAACTTCTATGGTTCTCATGGTATGCCACTACATCATACTACCAAGCTAAGAAAGCTTTGCCATAGGTATTTGAATGTTGCACTTGGTATATGTTGCTACTTGAATGCATTGAATCTCCTCATGGAAGATATAAATTTCCAATTGCCTCTCATAAATTTTTAAATTATCTTGGGCCCCACACTTAGGCCTTCTCTACTTCATCTACATACTTGCACATGAAACACAATTGTTAAATAAAACATAGTTGTTTCCCTCTTATTCTTACTTGACAGGTATATTCCACTCTTTCTCCTCTTCAAACTGCTTCTCCTTCTCCTTAACTCCATATTCAATCATTGTTTCAAGTATAAACTATTTTTTCTTCTTCACCAATGCTCCTTGTGTTTCCCATTCCACTTCATGCATAATTTGTGCTTGTTCTTTATATACCTCATACTTGTGGACATGCTTAGTTTGTTGTTGTACATCTTCATGATTTCCCTCTTTCTCCTATACATTCAAAGGTTGCATGCTTCTTTTCAATACCTCATCTTCTTGGTTTATCATCCCTTCATAGTCACCTTGTGCATGGACCTGTTATATATTACCCATCTTATTAACATCATCCTCTTGTTCAAGACTCTAATTCAAACATTTATGTTCATCCACCATTCCTCCTTTAGCTACCTACTCCTTACCTATATTTCCATCATAAACCATCATGTTAGAAATAAAAAATTTAGCCTTCATGGCTCTCTTATGGGCTACCTCCTTCTTCAACAATTCAACCTCCATCTTCTTCACTTTCTTGGTGTCAATTCCAAGCCACTTCCTCTCCAACTTAGCTACAATATCAAACTCTATTCTATTGTCTTCTCTGTCACATGCTTGGTTGTCATGCTTGCCTTGGCTATCCTCTTATTTGATCTCTCATAAGTGTCATGTCTTCCTTCTTTTTAAAACTACTTGCTACCAATTTGTAACCTTATTCAACTCCTCTCAGGTCCATCTTTGTGGACTCATAATGCTTCATATCAATCAACTCTAAAAAACTCACCTCTTCTTCTTTTTTGGGTGCTCTAACCAAACCCAACTCTCCATTGCTTGACTCCAATACTACCTTTTCATCATCATCATGATTGCCTCATCTCTCCTATCTTCTTCACCCTTCAATGGGATAAGTGTATATGTCTTTATATGCTTCTTAATAGTGAATTTGTTGGATTGACCATCATGTATGGCATGCCTATCAAATTGTCATAATCCCCTTAACAAGTGACACACATCTATAGGTAAAATATCAAATAATACTTGATCTTTATACCTTTCAATATGAAACTCAACCTAGCTTTATTCACTTACTAAAATTTGATGACACTTCTAAACCCATGCAACTTTGTAAGGTTCTAGATGTGTCATTCTCTTCAACCCCAACTTTTATACCATCTCTAAGGAAATAATGTTGTTATTACTAACTCCATTAATAACCAAATTATAAACTATACCTCTTATCTTACATCTGCTCTTGAATAGGCTTTTCCTTATGGCTAATTCTTTGACTTGCTTCTACTGCAATAGTATTCTCCTCATGAGCAATGGCTCATTCATGTCATGCCTTCTCTCCTCATTCACCTCTCTCTATTTTTGCATACTTATGCTAATATTCTTTGAACACTCTACTACCTTACTATGGCAATTCTAACATTATCCCTAAAATCTCTATCTTGGTTCACTTCTCGTGGGACCTTCATCTCTTCTCATTCTCCCATCTACCAATGGTCTAACCTACCTTTCATGGTGTTATCCCATGCCTTCTTGAACTATTTTTTCATGTCTTTGTGGTCTATCTTGAACCACCTGTCTATTTTTTCTCTCATTTATCCTTTCTTGCAAAGGTACTATTTCACCTTATTGTCTATCATCACCTTCTCTTTCCACTCTTTGTTCTCTCTCCTTGATAACATCTTTAATGGCCTCCATTCTCATAACCAATAAAGACATTATCTTGGTCATTATTTTGACCAAATATTTCTCATCCGTGCTAGCTCTCTCCATAGGTCACTACACCTGGTTACCTCTCCTACATTTCACATCAAAACACATAATATCAATCTTGTTCATAATCGACAAAAAAAAATTCTAGCTCTGATACCAAAATGATGTAGAGCATATACCAAATGATCACACTTAACCTTGTTTCTTAACTTACTTCTTTAGAATATGACTCTTAATTTCACACTTTATGTAATGGTGAGGAGTTACACATTATTATCTTATAATTTTGAATTCTTTGAACTTGTTTATCATGGCTTTCATCACCCTCTCTTCCCTTTCAAAAACTCTCCAACACTATTTAGCTCTCAACTCCTTCCCTTGACAACTCTACACACTCTTTGTACACTTCTTGTAGCCCTATCTCAATCATTATAGTATAGTAAAATAAAATTACACTCTCTTATATAAATCTAAATCCTATTTCATGTTCCCCTTAACATAATACACCTATGTATAAATTTTCAAGGCCTAATTATTCTCCTAAGACCACTTTCCATCTACTAGCCCTTCTAATTAGGCCTCCTCAAGGATAAAACAACACTCAGCTACTAAAATTACATACACAAGGTCCATATGGGTATTTAAATGTGTTATTAAATTAGGGCATGAAAAAATACATTAGACCACAAATTTCATGAAATTTGGTTAGTTTAAACTCCTTCAAATAACCAAACCCTAGTTTAGGGTTCTTTATGTCTCAGTCCTAGTCGAGAGTACAATAAATTATACTATGAGCATATTTAAGGGTTTTAAAGATCTGAAACTAATTTTATAGGTATGTATTAATATCACTTAACTCCTTCAATCCTTATATTCATTGATTCAATCCACTATCTAAATTAACTTCTCAAAACTATAATTGACTGAGTAAGAAAATGTAATTATTCAGGTCTATGTCTAGATTAGGAATCTCCTTTCACATTATTGATTTAAAAATAG
This sequence comes from Torreya grandis, assembly GCA_037957365.1. Classification (NCBI taxonomy): domain Eukaryota; kingdom Viridiplantae; phylum Streptophyta; class Pinopsida; order Cupressales; family Taxaceae; genus Torreya; species Torreya grandis. Next base: position 1,113,761 of record JARHVA010000688.1, on the reverse strand, counting down.
GTAATAATAAATTATATGGACTCACACTCATTATTTTTATCATTATATATCTTTCACAACTCATATCTCTTTTCTTGACCATTCAAGGAAACATGGCACAATCCACCATGATAGGGTTCTCTACAGGGAATAGGGTACCAACTATTTGACTTACAAAAAATATCCTTCACATGAGGAATAAATGAAAAAAAATTCAAAATTATTTAAATAATTACCTCATCATATTTTTTTTATTGAAAAATTACTCAAAATTGACTTCTTCCTCAAATAACTCATTCACAGTCTAATCAACAATGATTGTTATGAATGCAAGGGTTTGCCTGAGACTATTCTTGAACCACAATGGATTTTATCATTGTTATTTAAATTTTTAACTTTAAACACACTCCAAACTCTTTTCATATCATGTATAATTATTCAAAAATGTCATTTTATCATATTTCATACATAACACAGACTATAACTAATCAATATGCACAAAACAGGGTCTGTGTTGTTTTCACTTTCCACTAGGGTTTCCTCTATCCTTTATCTCTTCACTCAATCTTTAATTTACCATTAATTAACTATTTTAAAATCACTATAAATATCTTTCTCTTATGAACATTACACATGTATTTAATAAGTGACCTCAACAGGGTCTACATATATATTCATTCAAACAGCAGAGTGTTTTTTTTACAAAAACATCATGACTTCATAAAAATATTATCAATTATCATCTCCATTCATATATTCAAATGGAATAATCCTACAAATATCACAAAATTTACTCCAATACTCCTATAAACTTTAATAAAAGTGCATAATACTTCTTGAATCCATGTTTCCACGTAGATGTCTCTTTTTTACATTGCATTTTCATGATTTTACAAAAGAGGACCTATATAGAACCATGATCTAAGACTCATGACATTTGATGAACCTTATAAATTATCAAAACCCATTTCAAAAAATTTTTTAACATCTTACCACCTTTATAATCATATAAGTATCCTTACAAAATCTCATTAAGATTCAAATTTTCAATTAATGCTTTTGGCATAAAAATAAATAATTCAAATTCTATGCACTTTAGACCAACTAGACTCCTCTTATGGACTTAAAATGACCTCTAAAAACTATAATAAGCCTATATACCAATCTAAGACAAAATTTAAAAAACTTTTGGGTTTTCATGGGATGCCCCTACATCAATTTTAGTTATCAACAATTATCTCACTCAACAAGAATTTTCAGCCATGCATTAATGAGTGGAACCCAAATAAAAAGCTTCATTTGAGAAAATATTTCAACATAAATGGCTGAAAATTCCATGACATAGCAGTATATATATTCATTTACAGCCCATAATAATGAGGTCCAAACATATGTTCAACCTTATTTCATTCATATAAACATTAAGCATGAGAGTATAAAATACCAACAAATGTTATTTCATAATACAAGTAACTTTTGATCACTTTCCTTCTTCATGACATTCTAATAATTCCATCCATCCATCTACGAGTTGAACAATTAATTTCAAGAATTAATACAACTTCTAAAAATATAATTCAGCCCTTAGTATATGTATAAACTCATAAATTTATTAATTCCAACAAGGCAAAAAGGAATGAAACTATGAAAGGTAATCCAACAATAATAGGTTGTTTAATAATAAACCTATTTACCTTTATACACATCCATATAAGACCATGGATGCAAAGAAGAATTCCTTTCATGTTTTCCTCATTACTAGTAACAAGAGTTAACTGAACCTTGTTCTCAATATTTCATAGCAAGCTAAAATCAAACTAGAAAAGAATTTCTATATACATATGTTACCTCAATAGTTAAGCATCATATAATAGAGAATCATAAATACATATTTACTAAAAGGAAATAGCTAGGTATTTCATCAATGAATATCCATTCAACGTAACTTATAACTTGTTAACAATTCAAACCAACATACTTATATATGCTAAAAACACCAAGGATAAGTGATATATCTGCATACGTAATATGTACTCATGATAACCATATAATACCTATGCCATGGGACTATATAAGCATTATATAAACTATATAAATAAACTTATTCTATACTAATCATGCATAGGATTAGCTAAAAACTTCATCAACATAGTAATGTCAACAATGAAATGTACTAATGTAAAAACAATAATGATAATCCTCTAACATCCAAGGAAAAACCCAAAAGTATATATATAGATGATTGAATTTAGAAACATAAATGAAATCCAACATCTTGTCATATTACAAAAATATAATCCTCTTGCTCCTCTTTTAGTATGATCTATTCCCAAGGCAAGGTTAACATATAATAACTATCAACCATAACTAAACTAAAAAATAGTAATGAAATTAGAATATAATTCCATTCACTAAACATACTATATGAAAGTGATAAAATAACTAAGTTAATAATTATATAAACAACATATAATAATATCTTACCAAATACATCACTCATATCAAAGAGATCATTCAAGAGTGTGAGCAACAAGTAATCATATTAGGTAAACCCTCCCAACTAGCCCTATGAGTCCAACCATCAGTGGCCCTTACCACCCCATCCATTATTAGGAATATAAAATGTAGATAAATATTAATGAAATAAAGATAAAAATAAAATACAAAAAACACAACATAATAGAGATACATATTTAACGTGGTTTACCCAAAATAGACTACATCCACACAAAAATAGCCAATTTTTCTCTTATTCAATCCAACAAATGAAGGGATAAAATATGCAATACATCCACTATAATCTTCTCTTCACTCACATACAGTGTGTTTTTTTATTACAATGACCTCATATCAAATGAGGGTTACATATTAGGGCAAAAATACACCAACATAATTTTTACCATTAGATCTATGACCTAATAGTGAATGGTCTAGATTTATTATGAAATTATAATATTTTACAATGCATTTTTCATAAAATTTTGTTTTAGGGGAACTACCCCTAAACCTCTACTAGGGAAGACTCAAATTATGGTTTTCACCCCCATATAACCCCATGGTGACCTTAGTGGGGGGTGTTGCCCCTCCTCACACCCCTATCAAGAACTTGGCATTATAATAAAATCAGGTTCCACCATCCAACAATCTCCCACTTAGAGACTAATTACTACAACTCCACCACTATAACTCTTTCTTAGAATTTTATTTGAACTTTGACCCTAGCATGTTCCTCATCTTCCTTGTTATCCTTTAAGACCTATTAAAGTTAAACAAATCTCTAACTTCTTCTTTGTGACTACCTTTGTTAGCATATCTATAGGATTCTGACTTATATGGATCTTTTCTAATTTTAGTTGGCCATCCTCTAAAACTAAATGAATGAAGTGATACCTAAGTTATATATGTTTGGTTCTTGAATGGAATGTTGAGTTATTTTCTAAATGAATCACATTATAGCTATCACTATACAAGCAGTAATCTTTCTACTTCTACCTCAACTCTTCCATGAACTATTGCATCCATATCATCTCATTGCTTTCTTCTATAGCTACAACATATTATGCCTCTATAGTTGACAAAACAACCATTTTTTATAATTTTTAAATCCAACTAACTGTTGTGTCACCAAAATTGAATACATAACATGTAGTACTCCTCATACAATTTAAATCTCTATCCATTTCTGCATGAAACCCTTTTATTTCAACTATAATGACCATAATGAATTTTGAATCCAATTCATAAATTAAAAACTATTTATCATTCCACATGGATAATAGGGTCAATGACCCTGAATATAAAAGCACAAATATATTAAGCTAAAATATAGTAGCATATTTACTTCTAATGATTATTACCTTGCTACAGATTTAATAAATTTGGCTAGGGCTTCTCCCCATAAACCATTTTTAAATATTTACCAAAATATAATATGCCACACAAAATAACTAAGGTAATTAAATACAGATGTTAAAAAATAGAATATTCAACCACACAAATTGACTATAAACCCTAAATGATTTAATATAACCCTTCACTTTTTCAAGCAAACCCATAAAAACATCTCATATAGGAGAATAGGGTATGGCATCCTGATTTACAACCATATTATCCAAATAAAATAAATGTGCAGCAGGTATTGATTATGTTTAATGCAAAAAATAGAGGAAAAATAACCCAAATCATTTCAATAAAACCCCTCTTTATACCAATAAAACACTTTCAAGAAATTGACACAAGAATAATAGGGTATGGCAATTTGATTTAGATACATAACAATATTAATTATACCAAATAGGGGGATAATAGATTATCTACCCCAAGTCGTTATATTAGTCAAACATTATCCCAGCCTAAAAAAATAGTATTAACATACTTGCTTGGAAATTTTCAAGTAAAAAATAGCAGATTACGAAGACATAAATACCAAGTCATAGGGTTTGAGGCCTAAATCCTTGATGCTCATCCCAATAGAAAAAGGGATCCAACCCAACAATTTGTAGTATAAAAATCTAAGGCAAAAACCAAGTTTGAGCCAGTATTCGATCTTACATTGAAAAGGAAATGTAGTCTCCTTCATACATTTATTATTTATTTTTGAACCCATGTATATAGAATGCATTCCAACATTGACTACGGATCAATGGAGGTAATACAATGTTTATTGCATTTTAACTTATTTTCCACTAAAGGCATTTTTGAAAAACCTAACTCCACTACCCCTAGTCAAAAAAATCATGTTGTATCCTTCCCTTCAATTTCCCCTACGTCTCTCACATTTCAATCATCCCCCTTTCTTCCATCCCCCATCTCTCCCTTAACCAATACCAAATGCCGTACATTTGATCTTGCATTGAAGAGGAAATTATAGTTTGCTTCATAAATTTACTATTTCTTTCCATACCCAAGTATACAAAGCATTCCACCATTAGCTACATATTAGGGGTGGATATAATGTTTCCTTTGTTTAACATTATTCTAGTAAAGGTGATCAATGAACACCCATGCACTCCACTCATCAATCAGTAATAAGAGATTTGAATGACAAATATAAAAAATTCCCTTCATTTATTTTTTTGCATGCCCCCTATAGGGTTCTGAACCCTGACCAAAATAAAAGAAAAAAACCTTCGAGGGGTGAGTCAATACAACCTAGCATATTCCCCAAGCCAAATAAATAAAAATAAATTAATATGCCCCCCTGCATCCCTCTTTTTTCCCACATGCCAACTCTCTTCTGTCCATTCCCATATGCATATTAAATTTTGGTATTTAATCAAAGGGAAGATAACCCTCTTCCCAAGTCATCGACCCCTCTCCTTTCATGCACCCCACACACCCACCAATAATAATACCATGGTAAAAATTACCATGACCATAAAATCCAAACAAAACAATAATAATAAAATAATAAATTTCAAAAATAATATAAGGTTTGAACCAACATACATTCTACAAAATGCCAAGTGACCATGTTAATAGACCAAGTAGGGTCATGGGGGTTTATATGAGTTTCCTTTAAATGTCCAAGTCACCATACAAAATGGCTGGCTCAAAAGATGTCAAAGGTGTTGACGAATTCATGAATGGGAGAGAGAGAGAGAGAGAGAGAGAGAGAGAGAGAGAGAGAGAGTGGGGAGTTCCAGTGGGAAAAACAAAATTGACTAAAAATACATCGATACACAACATCTAAATAGTGGCATGACTAAGCATGAAAATAAAATGCAACTACACAAATGAAGACAATGTGATTTTCCAATGAAAAGATACCAAACCAAAAATATATATACCTATTGGAACCCATTTAACTATTTAAAAACTACTTCATCATCATAGGTGCCAACATCAACATCCAGTTTAGCTTACATTAGGTACTTGTAACCACTGATTATACATTAACAGTACCTGAATGATAGTAAATAAAGCAATACTAGACTGTATTAAAATAATTACATCAACTAATCTATATATCATAAAGTGCAATAAATTAACATAAAATATTATTGGAGAGTTTTTAGTGATGTCATGGAGGTGTCCTTGTGAGTGGATGAAATGCTTTGGTATCCTAAGTAACAGTGATAAAGTGTGTAATGTACTTGTCATAATGTACTTGAAGTATGCTTGGTTGATCTTCAGAGTTTGGTTGGTTAGAGATGTCTAGGAATGAGTATGGTGATTGAAGCTTGTGCAAGAGGTCCCTAAAATGTTATCTATGCTTTGAGAGCTTGTGTGTATAAGTGTAATTCATCTGGTTATTCTTAGTTTTAATCTAGAAACTTTGGGTCTAGTGGCAAAAAATTTGAATTAGGCAGTTTGTTGATGTCACCATTGCCACATGGGAATGAGTCAAGAGGAGTTGATCATATGGTTGTGATCATAGTAGTCTTTTTTTTTTATGCACCAGATCTAAATTCATGTATCGAAGGATGATCAAAAATATAAGGGTATAAATTTGGCTTCATAGTCAAATTTCATTGTTTTCTTATACTTAACCAAATTTGTAATATGGCTAGAAAGAGCCAAGTAATTAGTTTGATGATGGAATATATCACACATGTGGATGTTTCAAGAGAAGGTGATCATATAAGTTTCTTTAGTTTTAGATCTCTATTTATGATAAAATTTAGATCATGCATTATAGCACATCAAAAGATATGCATATGTAAAGTTGGGCTCCCAGGCAGTTTAATTGTGTTTTCCCATACCTAGCCAATTTTGTAATGTGACAAGAAGAGTTGAGTGAGAATTTTGTAATTTTTATATCTTGCATATGTGAAGGTGTAAATAGAAACTAATCATATGGGTTAGTTTAGTTTTAAGCATAGTTGATTTTCACTAAATTCTAGATCATGCATTGAAGCGTGGTAAAAGTTATGAAGGAGAAAAGTTGGTCTCCCAGACAAAATCTAGATATAGTTGACTCTATGATAGAAGATTTGAGAAGGCAATTTAATGGTGTTATATCTTGAATGCATGAAAGTTTAAGGAATAGCGTGTCACATTCTTAGATTCTCCTATGAGAGGAGATCATATGGTCCAAATTTAAGATCAAGCATAGGAGCACAAAAGAAGTTATTGAGGTGAAAAAATGGCTACTCGGGCATATTGAAAGGGTCCCCATAGTGATTTCTACAAGAGTTAAAGCTTGATCAAGATCAATGATGCATGTTACTCTAAGAATTCAAGAAGCAACAAGATGAAGATAGGTGCATGATTTTTAACAACTAAGCAAAATTACATGATAGGGATCCAACAATGAGTGGGCATTCATACATATTTATTGAAAAGTGAGCATTGATTGTTAAAGACTTGATTGATTCGTAGAGATCAATAGAGTGCATTTAGTCAACATATTGCGATTGCATGAGATGAGGTCAAATTAACTGTTGTTTAATGTTTGGCTTTGGTAGACTATGTGTTAAAGTTCAGATAAGATCGATGTTGTGAGATTGATCCAAAGTTGAGAGGACATGATATGCAAGCATTATTTTTGAAGGTTAAATATGACCGTTGTTATTCAAATATTTGAATTTAACATAGAAAAAACTAGAGCTCTATATGTTTTCCATATTTTTTGATAGAAGTCAAATTTGTTGGTGTTATAAAAACAAAGATGAAGAAGACTCCATGGCGCATCTAATGAACCTATTTTGAAGATTTTGAAGTGTATAAAGTCAAAAATATTAATGTTTAAATTTGGTTGTGATTCATGTTTATTCTATAAATGACCCGAGAAGGATTGTTAAACTAGTTTTGATGTTGTTTTGATGTTTCATGGTGAATTAGCTTTTGGGGAGTGTTTTATAATCCATGAGGATGATATATAAATATTTTAGAGGTGTGATCAATCTATCTTGAATATGAATAATGCTTAAAAATTTAACTGTGTGTTTGATAATGGTGTTCCTATATAAGGTCTTTGTTTAATCATACACAGATGTGAGCTAAGTTGACTATGATCATTTGAGGATGTTAAAGGGGACATAAGGAGTGGACCCATGTATTTGAAAGTGGTCATGTTTTTCTTTTTTTTTATGGTGTAATAAATGGGTGAATGGGTCTCCATAAGATCTATAAGAGCTATAAGGGCCTTATAAAAAGATGTAGCTACTTAAGTGTGGCCTATGTGAGATGCCTTAAGGGTGAAGGCATGTATTGTGTCTAATAAGGATTATTATGGATTTGATAATTCATGATTGCTCTATATATAATGAAACAAAATATGTTGGGTTATATAATTGTAAGAGAGATACTAGGGAGAGATTTGTGAGAGGCTTATGTGTGTGGTTTGTGGAAGAAAGGATAGGTAGTGTGCCTGTAAGTAGAATTAATGAGCAGAATAATTGGTTGACCATGTATATGACCTATAAGTCATGTTCTTAATATCAAAATAGTTCTCTTAAAGTTTGTGGATATTTGAAGAGGTCTAAGTGTGTAGATGAGGATAGTTTGAGTGAATAAGGAAAGAGTTTGTGGCATGCATATTTCAGAGCCATGTTTGAGTTAGAGAGTTTGTGTAGTTGTAATATAATCAATAGCTCCATCATTAGGTGCTAAATATATCAGTTCTAAGGTGGAACTTTTCTTTCCAATAAATGTCTAAAGGAATTAATTTTCCTTATAGGTAGTTACTTCTTATAAAATAGGGTTCCACTAAAGACCTTTGATCAGAAAGACTTGATCAAGTTTCTAAGTCAGGACTTGACCAAAGGCTCCTGATCATAAAGAATTTATCAGTCTCTTATTTATGATCATTTTATATTATAGTATTCCATGTGTTTTTAGGTTTGAGATTGTGTTTTATTCCCTAAGAGGGTTTCCCACGTAGATCTTGTGTTGTGTATGTGATTTTGCATTATGTTCGTTATTTACTACTATGAATGATTTGTTTGCTTCATGAATGATTATATTGAATTCTTAAGTATTTTTAAGGTTTTTTAAATTGAATTATATTTGTATACACCACTTATTCACCCCTCCCCTCTTATTTTATTGTACCTTTAATACATATCCATCAACTTGTAGTTAACACATTAGTGTACCAAAATCCATCAATATTGTCCATTTAGATAAAAGTAAAGTAGAAGTCAACTATAAATGTGATAACAATAGTGATCAATTAGTAATATATGTATATATAAATATGGAATCCAAAGTGATTTAGATCATTCATTAGTGAAGAAAACTCAAATAAGCGTAAACAACATAACTCACAAAGCAAATTTCCTCAATTGGGTTTTGAAAATGAAAATTAAGAGATATTGAAAGAAAGAATATACCAAAAAAATGTTCCAAGAACATCCCTCCTCCAAATTTGGCTTAAAACATGATTTTCCCCTTGATTTTTTGCTTCAAGTCTTTATAAATTATGATTGGCTTTCTCCTCCATCATCTCTCAATGCACCAAAGAACTAGGCTCATGATATTTGATCAAATGTATGCCAATAGTGAAGCTATCCTATTAAAAATTTAAGAATAATAACACTACATAAAAATGACTTGTAAAGATAATTCTGCATAATAATTTTACACCAAAGAAGCTTGAAAAGATGAGTGAGAACCCTTGTATTTATAGATTTTCAAAAATAATCAGAATCAACCATGACCATCCATATTGAGATCAAGATGTGTGGCCATAGATCAATTCAATTTTAGAAGCTCAATCCATAAAACCCTCATTAATATTTGTAATAAATGGGTATTAATGAGGATTGAAAGGGCTTAAATTAGATATTTATTCTATTTATGGCTTATGGATGTCACCCCACAAATAATGTCACCTAATGATGCAAATATTAGGAATGAATTTCTAATTAATAAGTTTTTAATAAGTTCCATTTATTTTCCACTTAAGCTCTTGATTTTATTTAATTTACTTAGGTTAATTAAATTTTATGCAATTCTTTAGAAATTGGTTGCTCACTTAATCAAACTAGTCAAAATGTCAATTTACCAGGTTATAATTTGAATGAAGTATAATTAAAAGGTGTCAGTTGTATATGAAATAATATATCATTTGGGACATTATCAACATAAAATAATACATACATGTGTTGTATGCTTTAAAATTAAAAGAACTCAGTGGTTGTTGTATGCTTTAAAATTAAAAGAATTCAGTGGTTCAGAGCATGAAATTGTAATTTTATCATTTTGACTCTAAATGATTTGAGAAAAGCTAATAATCACATAAAATTAATTGCCCCATTTAGGGATGAATTAGCCTAAATTATCATTTTTATATGACAATCTTGAACCATATAGCACATTTAGTGATTTTGGCCCATTTTGTACATTGTCATAGAATTTTAAATAAAATTGATAATTTTAACACAATGGTGTTAGGAATTAGATGTCTACATTTCACCCCTATTTGAAAAGGCACGATGATACATTCAATCAAATAAATGTCTTTTCAAATAAAATATTTATCAATAAGAAGTTGAAAATAAATGACCAATGATACCCCCTTGAGAGGACATACGAGGATGAAAAAGAAGGATGGGCTCTCAAAACAAAGATAAAGAGAGAAATTATACACATTAATTCCCAATGATCAAAATATAATAGAATATAATGGGCCCCAATGTAGGGGGAAGAATACAATCCCAAAACATAAACAACATACTTTAAACACACCTAAAGCTAGGGTAAAATTTGCACGCTTAGGGAATGATTGATCCTGAGACAAGTTGCACACTTTTAAATTAACCAAAATGAGGGCAAAATCTATGGATCTTGGAATTAAAAGAAAAATGAGATCATTTCTCTAGAGAAAGGAAATAATAGTGTGCCCTAGTAAAGTAGATTTGATCAGTTGATAAATTGATTTTACCTAGTACAGCCAATTTTGATCATTGATAATTAATTGTACCCTAGTAGGGCTAATTTTATCGATGATTATTTTAAATGTTATACCTTAGGAGGGTAATTGGTAAGCATATCTTAAGGATATAACCTAATGCATAATTTAAATATGAGTGGGTGAAAATATAGATGTGAGGGTCTTGATGATTGAAATAGAAATAAAAAACTAGGCATACGAGGATGCACAAAGTAATGAAATAGATTATTGGAAGAATGAAGATGGTTAAGCTAAATAGAGATACGTCATGTATCCAAGCACTAAATACATATTCTAGATGAACCTCAAGTCAATTTAGTTCACCTAGAAGTGGGAGATGGAATGATAAAAGAAGAATAGAATAAAAACAAACCACTATTCGATTAGACTCGTAGTATATGCTAAGAGATACATGTCTTGCATAGAGTCTCATGTGAATCTATTGGTGCACTGAGAGATAATATTTAGAGCTACATTGAATTTTGGACTTATAATCCAAAGTACTTAGTGATCACTATAGCAAAATTAAAATTATGTATTATAAGTATGAGTAACTTATAATGACATTGAATTTCAATGACGATGAGTTGGTTCAAATGTGAATATTTATAACTAAAGATAATGATAAAAATTACCAATACCAGAGTTAAAAATATTTACATTAAAAAAATAAGATAAAAATAAAACATAAATGAACCAAAACTTAAAACTAATATATGAACAATCAAGACTTAAGTAGGAACAAGAATGTGTAAAAGTAAAGCAATAACAATCTAATAAACAACATGAAATCAAGATATGAATAATCAAGATCCATGTGCTTAAATAAGATGTTATCAAAAAATAAAATAAAATAATAATTTAAATACACAACAAAAATCAACTACACACAAACAATAGTTAGCCACAATGTTAGTGTAAATAAATAAAAATGTGAACTATTTGTGTAAGTGTAGATAGAGGCATTACTCTATGTGACAGGGTGACCCCTAATCTAAAAAAATAACAAGACTATAAAAATAGAATGAGAACAAAAAGAGACAAAGCTACCTCCAAAAAATAGGGAACAACACAAAACAAAATGGGGGGAAATAACAAAAAGAAGGGGTGGACAAGTTAACTCTAGATGGATGAGACAAGTGGGCATTGCCTACATAGTTTCATAGACATAAAGTCCAACATGAACTTCAAGCCAAATATATTTCTACTAGTAAATGGGATAGAATAAAAGTGATGATAAGAAAATTTGATTGATGTTGTATAGTAAATAAGGAAAATGGGCTTGTAAAATGGCAAGAGCATTCAAATGAGTACTTAAAAAATGGCAAGAGCATGGGAGTAGAATAAAGAAAAGTATAAGACAATGTTTTTTTTTTTTTCTTTGTTGATTGATTTCTAATGTTTTTTTTGTTTTTGAGATAAGAAATAAAAATTAAATATTAAGAAAAGGCCTAGGGAACTACCTAGTTAAGGAAATGCACATCTATAAGCAAGAGTTCAAATAATAGCTAAACTAGCTGCAACAGAGATGATAGATATAAACAAAGGCATAGGGAACCAGCTAATCAAGGAGATGCATGTCTAAGAGTAGAAGTTCTAATAATAGCTAAAAATGGCTATAATAATCCATGCTCATAAGTCAGTGAAAGTGAGATCCTACTAAGGCAACAATGCCTACCAAATAGTATCAAAATAATAATAAAATAGTATGCAATGCGAGATAAATCTAAAAAACTATTCAGTAGGGAAAAATAATGTACAAATATATTCATGGTCACTTGTCTATATGAAGAAGTTGCAAAATGTTATTCAAGCTGAACTACTTTGTAAAATTGGTGTTGAGTGTGTCCAAAATGCCTGAGTCATAATCAAGATCATAATTACTTAAGGGATAAAATTGTCTAGGTTATAATGGCCCAGGGTATGAAAAGAATGTGGTTTTAAACAAAATATTCCAAGATGAAATGAGAAAAAATAAATATGGTCCATAAAAGGATGGTCCAAGGTGGGATAAAAAAGTTGAGTTAGAATATAAATGATCCAAAGTGCCAATGTTCTAAATTTTTCACTATTTAGAGTTGTAAAAGAATATGGTTCTCATGATAATAGTCCAGGCGAAGTCAAGACATAATGAATATGGTCCAAGATACGATGGTCCTAAATATAATACTAGGATATAATAACTTCAGCACAAGTTATCCCCAAGTAAGGGGTCTTGTATATAATGGTTCAAAAGTTGTCAAGCATAGAACCACTTGAGATACACAATGTTCATCGGCTCTAGAAATTCTTCACCATCTAAAGTAGCTAGTTATATGCCCTTGATCCATAATTTGATGTGATAACATATGGTTGGGTTGAAACTTACCCTTCTTGTATTTATAATTTATGTTCTTTTGATTCTTTTTCAAGACTAAATCACCAATTTCAAACTTTTGAGGGAGAATGCACTTGTTATAGCTTCTATGTAATTTGTCCTTATAGGCTTGCAAGTTGTCTAGGGAAGCCAAATGTTTGCCATCAAGGATTTTTAGTTATTATAACCTAGAGACTCTATAACATTCATCATCTTCAATATTCTCCAAAGATACTTGTAGTGAAGGCAGCTCAATCTTAATCAGGATAATATATTTTATGTCATAAATAAGGGAGTATGGAGTGGTTCCTATGGGGGTTTGATGACTAATGTGATAAGTGCAAAAGGTAGGAAAATGTTTCAAGTGCCAATTACAGCTAGTTTCATTGATAATCTTCTTAATTATGGCAATAATGGTTTTATTAAATGCCTCAACTTGATCATTGCCTTGCAGGTTATATGGTGTGGATTTCTTGTGCTTGATTTTAAAATTTTCACAAAGAGCTTTAACATATCTATTTACAAATGATCCACTATTATTAGATATAATTCAAGTTAGGATATCATATCAATAAATGATATGATAATGTATAAACTTGTAAATTTGCTTCTTGGTGATGTAAGTGAGAGGAATGGTCTCAATCCACTTAGTAAAATACTCATTAGTAGTGAGAATATGTTTATGGCCATCAAAATATGTGGGATTAATTTTTCCAATAAGATTGAGGCCCCATATAAAAAATGACCATGGTATAGTAATTGATTGTAGTGGCAAGGAAGGTGTGTGTATCAAATTACTATGTTTTTGATAAGCAACACACTTTCTTACATAATTTCAAGCATCTATCTCCATTTTTCATCAATAATAACCTATTATGAGGACATTTTTAGCTAATACTACATCATTGGTGTGAGCCCCATATATTCCTTTATGAACCTCCCTAAGCGATAACTTGGATTCTCTCGAAGATAAAAAATGAAGTATCATTCCATCATAGCCTTTACGATAAAGCATGTTTCCAAGGAGGGTATAATGGGATATGCGATGAAGGAAAAGTTTTTGATGATTATTGGAAAGGTCAAGTGGAAAAATGTGGTTGTGAAAATAATTATAAATGTCTTAAAACCAAGTCGATTTAGGTGGGGGATTGGGACCAACAATGATGCATACCTTTCTAAATATAGTAAGACATGAGTAGGATATAGAATATTTTCAATGAGAAACTAATACTCGTTTGCACTGCTATCAATCTATATCATGGACCCAATTTTTTCCATTGCATTGATAGATTTTTTATTGGTCCATGTTACTTGTTCAAATTGTAGGGATTTAAAATGAGACTTGAGATTATCCACAATATGCTTATAGGCTACAATTTTGTCATCTCTAGTTTGATATTGATCTATGGTTTGATTGATGATCAATTGGGAATCTCCATAGACCATTAAGTGTTATATATCCTTCTCTACTGTAATATGAAGTCCTACAATAATTTTTTCATACTCGGTCATATTTTTGGTACAATGAAAATTAATGTGAAACACTTTGGGAATCAAATCTCCTTGTGGTGTAATTATCAAAATGCCAAATCTAGATCCATGAGAAGTGAAGGAAACATAAAATTATAATTTCTATTTTTTAGGTTCATGAAATACTTCTTCTATTGTCATAATATAATCATTTGGAAAATCAAATATGAGTGGTTGAGTATATCTATAATAGGGGCCTCTGTAAGTTGATCATCAATAACCAACCCCTTAATAGCTTTTTGATTCTAATACTCAACATCAAACTTGCTTAACAGCATAACCCCTTTGGCCATATATTATATGAGAACTACTTTGGAGAATAAAAATTTGAGGGGGTCCACTTTAATAATAATAATGGTTTTGTTGTTCAGTATATAGTGTCTTAACTTTTGGGAGGCAAACACCATAGCTAAACATGCCTTCTCAATAGGTGTATAATTATGCTCATAAGCCACTAGTGTATGGCTTAAATAATAAATTGCATGTTCCTTTCCCTTATCATCATGTTAGGCCAAGAGTGCTCCCAGTGTATGTTCAATCATAGAAATATAAAGAAACAATGGTTGTTTAGGTGTTGGAAGTCTTAAAATTGGTGGGTTATCCAATATGTTATGAGCTTTGAAAATACTAATTGACACTCCTGATCTCATTAAAATGTGACCTATTTCTTCAATATATGTGTAAATGTGTGGTGCTTATGTATCAATTATGAAATAAACCTATGAATAGAATAGATCTTTCCTTGCAAGCTACAGATTTTTTTGAGATTAGAAGGTGGAGGAATGTCAATAATGGCCTTCACCTTAGTAAGGTCTAATTCAATCCCTCTTTGTGATACAATAAACCCTATAAATTTTCTTGAAGTGATGCCAAAAACACACTTCTTAGGATTCAGACAGACCATATACTCATGAAGTCTCTCAAATATTCTTTGTAGAACGTCAAGATCTCTAGCACATGTTCTTGATTTAGCTAGGATGTCATTAACATAATATTCAACAATATCATGCATCATTTAATTTGAAATTATGGTCATAGCATTTTGATAAGTGGATATAACATTATTCAATCCAAATGACATGACTTGATAATAGAATGCTCCCCACAATATGGTGAACATAATTTTATGTTGGTCTTCTTGAGTTATCTTGATCTGATTGTACCCATAAAATCCATCCATGAGAGATAACTTCTTGTACAAAATATTATAATTGAAAATCATGTCAATGTTGGGTAGAGGAAAATCATCTTTGGGCCACACCTTATTGATATCTCTAAAAAAATAATAATGATGTATACCCTGTGGTTTTTTGCTTACTATAACTATGTTTGATATCCATTCAAAATAGTCTAGTGGTCTAATTAATCTTACTAATAATTTCTCTAGATCTTCTTTTACCAAAAGAATGATGTGTGGATGCATCTTCCTCAATTTTTGTTTGAATAGTTTGGCATCTAGATGGACAACAAGGTAATGCACAACCAAATTAGGGTCTAAACCTAGCATGTCAAAGTAAGCCCATGCAAAGATATTGATAAAATATCTCAAAATAGTGACAATGTGATCTCACTCCTCATAAGTGAGGGAAGATCCAAGATATACAATTTTGGGATCATCATATGTTCCTAGGTTCACTTCAATAGTGTTTTCTACAAGAAGTGTAGAACTATCTTCTAGAATAGTAGGCAATGTGTGATCATGATCTTCTTCTTCCACTATAGTTTATGGTTATTCTTCCCAAAGTTTTCGATAATGTGATGAATCTAAATTTGTCAATTTAGGTATAAAATATCTTAAGAAAGTTAAGATCAAGATGCTCAAAGACTTATTATTGTTCTGGCATGATGTTGGTACTATTTTATAGAGCTAGGACTTGATGGACCTTACATGTCCTTTAGGGATGAGAAAATTTTCCCATCCAAGAGTGTCTAAAATAGGTTTTCACTCAAGGGCTTATATTTTTCTTTACTATTCCATGATCAATGAGTGCCTCAAAGACATTTTCACCAAATGATCTTGATGTTTTAAAGACAAAGAAAGTTTCCCTACTCTCCAAAGTAGGTAGAAGGATCTAAAGTAAAATCAAATCCATGCTTATGATTGTCAATTGGAAATCCATCACTGAGGCCCATATACTCTATAATAGATTCTTTATTTTGGAATTCATCAAAGTGTATGAGCAAATTATTTTGGTCCTAATCAATAAGTTCAAGGTGGAAAAGGCAAAGGGAACAATGGGGTGTTATAGTCATAATGGATTTTGAATCAAAGAGGTTCATGTCAGCAAGCTCATCATAAATACTATAATGGGATGTTACATCATTACCAGGAGTCTCATTACTAGTCAATTCATAATAATCACTATCAAAAGTCATGAGGTCACCCCTAGGGGGTATAAATCTAAGTCTTTGATTCAAGTTAGGTTTACCAGCTGATAAGGTTTTAGGAATCCTTTCTCTCATGGGCCAAGGCCTTTTCTTGTATAATCAAAATTATCCATAATCTGAATAGGGATGGGATATTTTGGATTTTAAAAATAATCATCAATGTCATCAGAATATAACTAGTCTCTTTTAGTGAAAGCTTCTCGATCTTATTTTGGTGAATTAGTAAGTACAAATACCATCAATGGTTTCTATGTATCTTTCTTATTTTTCCAAATCATGTTAGGTCTTCAAGGCCTTTTGTAAGGTTCAATTTTTCCAAATGATTTGGGAGATTTGGGCAACTTAACAATATGGAAGGCATCTTTAAGATGGTATGTGGAAATGCCTACATCTTCTGTAATAACCTATTTTACAAGGGTCATGGGAAATGGATCAGTCAAATTAAAAGCAAGGTCACTTGGGTGGATATAATTAGATTTTTTTAGATGAAAAATTATTTCCTTATTCTTATTTGTAATGAATTTAGAATCAAGATAGTAGTTATAATTACAAAATTCAGCCTCTAAATGTTTGCAATATTGGAAAGGCTATAAATCGACAAAAATGGTGACTTTAATCCCATCATGGGATAACTTGAGGCACTAATGAAAATTGGATGGGACATATTATACTTCATGGATCCAAATATGAACAAGAAATATATTATAAGGCAACTCAATATCCATAATATATAATAAGGTATGATGGGACACAGACCCAATAATGATTGGTAAACAAATAGTACTAGAAGACTCCCTTTTGGTATTGTCATATGCCTTTATGGTGATCATCTCTAGTTGTATGTCCATTGCAGTATAACCCAATCTCTGTACCAACTTGAGGGACACTATGTTCATCCTTAAAACATTGTCTACAAGAACCCACTTGATTTTATGATTTTCAGTGATGACCTAAATATATAAGGGGTTTTCAGGACTAGGACCAAGAGTGGATATATCTCTTTGATCAAAGGTAACCTATCAAAATGAAGGAAAATTCCCTACAAGTGTTTGGAATTATTTAGGGTTAATGTTTTGAGAAATAGTAGATTATTGAAGAAGGTCATTCAAAATAATTCTATGGACTTCAGACGTATGCAAAAGATCTAAAATAGAAATTTGCACAAGGGTTTTACTTAGTTATTCTGAGTTACTATAAGGATTTTCAATAGTATGACAAGATGGTTTAGCCTTGGCTAGCATAGTGTTTAACTTTGGATCTAAAGGCACAATGTTCACATTGGGTTTAGTGTTAGAATAGGGTAAAGGTCCCTAAAGAGTAACTCACAATAATCTAGTTGTGTTTTCATAATCTAGAGGTGGAAAGGAGCCATTATAATTAGAAGATGAAGTCAAAGGACCTTGGTGGGTGAGTCATGGGCATATAGTTATGTTGGCACAATTTTGAGTTGGTGAGGAGCCATTATAATTAGAGGAAAAGGATCTAAAAATAGTAACTTGCAAAAACTGAGGTGTAATCGAATTGCTTAGACATGATGTGGAATTACTCAATGAGGAGTGTGTTGACCCTATAATAATGGGTCCACTACTTTTAGAATCATAGGATAGTTCATGAGTTTTAACAATGATAATGACAATGTGGTTTGCAAAAATTCACCCTATGGTATTATTGTAATCATAACACATTTTATTGTAACCCAAATTATTAGTAAGGGTATTATGATCTTGATTATGATTCTGACCGTCTTTATGATTTTTTCATTGATTATATCCTTAGTTCTGATTATTTCTTTCTTATTATTGGTTATGTCTATGAAATGGATCTTTATAGATGTCCATATACTGATCAGTGTTTTATGAGGCAAGTTTGATTTCAACTTCACCACTTTCAATTAAATCTTCAATAAGATGTCATAATTAAACACATCGATAAGCACCATGACCAACAAAATAATAAAAGTTACATAATTCATCTACTTGATACCAATTGGGTTTGGATTAATCATTAGTAAATGGTCATGATATATGCTACAAGATTTTGAAACACTACCTCAACAGGGTCTCCTAATTTGCTAAAGACTATATTTTTTATTTGATACCCTTCATGGAGGGAATATATAAAGTGGTTGGTGGATTTGGTGAGCTAATTGCACATTTAGAGCTAACAAAACCTTACACCATTTGTACATGTTTTGATTTATTCACTCAGATTTCATACCATGTTCTTGTTTTTATTAAACCCTTGGGTTTCTCTATTGTAATAGTTTGAATAGGTGATTGGGTTTGATTTGACATTTGACCCTATGAATAAATATTAACAAGGCCTTTAGTAATAAATGTCATTTCAATATGCACACCCTTATCTATAAATTCCTCAAATGTGTTTGTACAAGCGAGTCATAGATTATGTGTCACCTCAAGGTGTAGGTTCTATGAAAAAATGTTAGCCAGCTATTTATCTTTCAAATTATGTTGAAATCATCCAGCTAATGCTTTCCACCACTATAGATATGCTATGAAGCTTTCTCTATTTCATTGTTTAGCTTTTCATAAGTCGATCGTAGTTAACTCATGATTGATATTCTAAGCGAAGTGGTTAATAAGTTTTTTAGATAGATCAATCTAATATGCCACAATTTCCTTGCTAACTTAAGAATCCATTCTAAATCTTGTCTCGCTAAACTTCAAGGAAATAAACAAAGAAAATAAATGTTGTTGCAAGCTACCTCTTGGCATAATAAAAAAATGACTGAATATGCTCATGAGGGTCACCCTTCCATTTATGTTTGTCAAATTTGGGTGCCTCAAAATGAGGTATAAATGGGACTTGGAGAATACTCAAATCACATAGATATGGACATATCTCATCAAATTTGCATTTCTTGACTCAGTTTCCCATCTCCAATCATGGTATAATTTCCTTCATTGAATTCCACTCTTGCATGTTTAGTGAATTCGTAGGTAGAATATAACTATGTTGGGGTAGTATGCTCCCCTGTTGCATTGATTTTTTATGGATATAAACCCTATGATCTACAAATTTGTTTTAATTTACTCCTTGAGTCGATTAAGTGAGTCATTAATTCTTGGGTTGATAAATATTCCCTAGAATCTACCACTATGAATTGTAAGTGTTTTGTTAATTTTGGGGAGCCTATGGTTGATTCACCAAAGTGTTCATTAGTTGAGAGTAACTTGATAAAGTATTTTGAATAATTTCCTCAATATGTATTGCATGTTTTGTTCCTTGATTCTGTGAAGGAACAAGAGGCTCTTGATGATTGAAAAATGTATGCTCCATGTTTGGCGAAGCATGTTGCATAACCTCTTGAGGTTTGGTTTTTTCAATAGAGATACCTTAATCCATCATATATGTGTTCTCAATTAAAGTATGTTGTGTTGGTTTTACCACATTTTGTTTTTCTTTGGAAGCATCATTATGTATTGAAGTGGTAGCTAAATAGTTAGTTAAGTCCATGATAAGTTTGTCTACATATCATTAACTTATATTACTGATCTTTGTGTCAATATATTAATCATTAGGTGTTGAATCTATGAGCACTTCCTTTCCTTTTCTAAAAGAAGCAATGTTTGATTTTTTAATATGAGTGAAGGATTATTCTCACTATTGTTCTTCTATCCTAACCAAGGTATGTAAGAATTTCATAAGAAAGTATGATGGCAATCTATAACCTGATTCAATCAACCTTAGGAGTGATTCATCTTTGTCCTCTAAGGCTTGATGTTCAAAATAGTCTTCTTCAAATCCTAAAATTGTTTTAATGTCTTCAAATACCATGGGATTGTATTATCCATCATAAAAATGCTCCACCTTGTAGCTAGGGCCATAAGAGACCCCAGTACAAGTATACCTTTGCATCATGTCTAAAATATTTTTCTCTACATTTTCTAAGACTTAAAATGTGTTTTGCAAACATTAAAAGGTGTCTTTTGATTTTCCCTAAATAAGTGAAGAGACAAAAATAAATTATAATAAAATAAGTGGCATAGTAACACATAATTAGAAAAAAATGGTCATGAATTTACTCAACTTTGGTGGGTTTAAATCATCAAATTGGAAGAGGGTATGATAACTCTGAAACCTAAAGTGAAAGATAACACAACAAACTTCGGTCAAAGATAAGTCAATATCATAAAATCTAGATACAACTTTGACAAGTTGTGACTAGAAAATTAGAAATGATTCTTTCTAATGAGGAAGGTAACAATGTGAACTAAGAATTTCAATATGTGAAAACACACAAAAACTCCTAAGTTTAAAGCTAAAACCAAACAGGCATCATAACACTGCCACATGGTAATAGGAAGTAGAATGGTTTTAACATGTAGAGTGTGAGTGAATGCAAGATAACCTAAGTTCATAATGATAAAAAAGGATGATGAGTCTATATAACTTCCTTCAACCTAAATGAGAAATTGTACCCAGGTTAACTCAAACCAAGTGAAAATGGCAAACTAATTAACACCTTAGCCTAAAACTTAGAAAGGTGAGATTTTGAATTTGAATTAAAAATGAAGGACTTGAATATTTTTATAAAATGGTCTAGACTCAAGTGGATATCATAACAAGGTTTTTTAGATAATATTAACACAATATTTCAAATGAGGATTTGAACAAGGCAAAAAGAGGTTTTGATTTGGTTAGTGTAACGTTTCTTTGTTCAAATAAAATGGTGGTAATAAAGGTGTTTAGTTCACATGTTTAAGTTTTTAAATAAATTTTAAACTCAAAAAGACCAAGTAATTAAAGGATAAAAAAACAAAATACAACTAAGTATAACATCCAAAGTCCTAAAAATTGACAAGGTTGCTTCGTACCATTGAATTTTGTCTATATAGTGTTCTTTGGAATATTTTAAGTGTTAATTCAAAAATAAAAGCACATGAATAAGTAGGGATTTTACACCCTCCTTATCCTAAGATATTGTATGGTGACATGAAATTTTGGGCTATTTGCCCTGCATCAATAATATGTATATGTCTAGATGGTCCCAAGTATGGATAACACTAGATATACCTCACATCAATTAGATCCACATCAATCTAATTATTGTGAAAGGTCTTGTCCTTTTCAAAACCACTACATCTATCACTTTCTTAGTGTAGTGTGATGTCAAGATTGCCCCTATGGTCCAAGATAAAATACCACTAATGGATTTTGCTTAACTGCTCAAGTTAATATCCTAATGGGTCACCCTCAATTTATATACCCCACCATAGAGTGGCATTGAAATGATTCTAAAACATGAATTCCCAAGTCAATGCTTCCCTAAATAAATCATGAGGAGGCTATGAACTCCCTCTCACAAGATAAGTTGCATAAAAATAAATGACAAAGTGAAAAAAACTTTAAGTGTTTAGATCACCTAAACTATACAAATTTTGGGAGAACCTTAACAATGTTCTTTTAACACCTTTTCACAAGGCACAAATACAAAGAAAGAGAAATTTTGGTCACCTTAGTTCCTTAAAAGGCATGGGGGGAGAAAATACACATATCTTTCATTTTTCAAAAAACAAACATGTATAAAATATATAGCATAAAACAAATAATTATGAATGTTTACTTTAATGCACCAAATTGAAGTGTTTGTGAAATTTTTTGGCCCCTTGGCCTTAGTTAAAAACTTGTAAAAACTTTCATAAAATAATTAAGCATAAACCTCTAAATTCCTTTTAAGCACCAAATGAAAGTTTTCAAGACTCAACCATTTTCAAATTTGGCACTTTTTCCAGCTTTTGACCTATAATTTTTAGAGGGTTTATGTTTGCCTTGAAGCACAAATATGAATAAGAAAACAAGATTTTAAAACTTTCTCTTAGATTTCTCTATTTTATTGACATAGAGACTGACATCGGTCCATAGGGACTGATGTCAGTTACAAGAAAACCAATGTCAGTTACTATAAAACTGATGTTGATCGACGAGAACCGATACTAGTTACTTATAAAACTACAAGAAAAACACAATGATTTTATAAAAAGGTTTGTTAGCAAAAAAATCACAAAAATAAAATAAGTTACTAGATCCAGTAATAAAATAATTAGACAGAGACTTTACAAGCTTGTAAAACCCATAATAACCACGAGAAAATTCAAATAAACCCCAATAATTTACCTTCTTACTATTTTCTACCCTTCACATAGGGACTGATGCCAGTTAGGATAAGATTTATATCAATTAGAATAAATTGATGCCAATCACTACGTAAATTGTGTGTCTTCAAAATAATAAAAATACATGAAAAATAAAGACAAAACTTGATTTTTAGGTATTTTTAAGCATGTTTTAGAAGATCTAAGAGTTTCAAATTAGTTTTCTTGATTGTATGGGATGCATTGTCCTACTGAGTGTGCCAAGATGTAGAGATGGAATCTAAAGTGAGTTGGATCATGCATTATTAAAGAAAACACAAATAACTATAAAGAAAATAATTCATAAAGCCAACTCCCTCAATGGGGTTTTGTAAATGAAAATTAAGAGCTATTGAAAGAAGGAATATACCAACAAACCTTCCCAAGAGCATCCCTCCTCTGAATGTAGCTCAAAACATGATTTTCCTCTTGATTATTGCTCTAAGTCTTTATCAATGATGAATGGATTATTTCTCGATCATCTCTCAATGCACTAATGAACTAGGTTCATGATATTTGATCAAATGTATTCCAATAGTGAAGCTATCCTATTACACATTAAGAATAATAACACTACAAAAAAATGACTTGTGAAGATAATTCTACATAATAATTTTACACCAAAAAAGTTTGAAAAGATGAGTGAGAACCCTTGTATTTATAGATTTTCAAAAATGATCACAATCAACCATGACCATCATATTGAGATCAATATGTGTGGCCATGGATCAATTCAATTTTGGAGGCTTAATCCATAAATACCCTCATTAATATTTGGAAGAAAGGGGCATTACTAAGGCATGGGAGGGCTTAAACCAGATATTTGTTCTATTTATGGTTTATGGATGCTATGCCATAGATGATGTCACCTAATGATGTGGATATTAGGAATGAATTTCTAATTAATAAGTTTTCAATAACTTCCATGGATTTTCCACTTAAACTCTTGATTTGGTTTAATTTTCTTAAGTGACGTTAATTAATTTTTATGCAATTCTTTGAAAATTGGTTGCTCACTTAATTAAACCAGTCAAAATATTAATTTACTAGGTTTAATTTGACTAGAGTAGAATTAGAAGAATATGTCAGTTGTGTATGGACCAATATCTTATTTAGGACATCATTGACATGAAATAATACATGCATGTGTTGTGTGCTTCAGAATTGAGTGGTTCAGAGGATGAAATTATGTTTTTATAATTTTGACTCAAAATGATTTAAGAAAAGTTAATAATCACATAAAATGCATTGCCCTATTCAGGGATACATTATCTTAAATTGACACTTGTATATAACAAGCTCGAACCATTTAGCGCATTTTAATGATTTTGGCCCAAATTGTGCATTGTCATAGAATTCTAAGTAAGATTGACAATTTCAACACAATGGTGTTAAAAATTGGATGTCTATAGTATTAAGATAAAATAAATCCAAATATAAGTAGTATATGTATATCAGGATAAAATAATCCAATATAAACATAAGCCATGATATCCCTTAATTATAATAATTACCAGAGATATCTCATAACATAACTAGCTAAAACAGGATCGGCACTAATAATCACCAGTTGATTACTAGCAATATGTTCTAAATAGGATATAATCCATGTCTGTAGAGGGATACCAAGTTGGGTCATGATAGGTAATTCATCTTATTTAAAATATATCATGTATTTGAAATTGTTTAATGTATTGATGATAGACACAAAGTAAGCAGGTTCAACATCAATTATTAAAGGTATGACATGCAAAGATGTATATAGGATATCCTTTTAGATGGTTAATCTCTCAAGTAGTTCTAGTATGAAAATATTAGCTTGGGAATTCTTAAGTTGGTCAATGATATTACACATTTTAGTTGGATTAACTAAACCCATGGGAGGTGGAAGGGGATGAGAATGAGTTATTTGAGTACCTTCATTATGTCATGCATGATAAGGAACCCTACCTCTTTGTGTGGTAATATAATGGAATATGAGACTAAACATAAGCCTAGGTAAAATAATGGGGTAAGGATGGTAGTTTTCATGACCTTGAGGTTTAGAAATAAGAAGAATGAAATGAGTAATTCAACCCCTTTGACATCTAGTAGTGGCAACAAGTATTTTAATTTCACTATGTAAACAATATGAGTTTCTAAGGAGGATTAAGAAATATTCATCATTAATTTCATCCTTACATGTATTTCATCTAAGTTTGATTCATTCCATTACATGAGTGTGAAATATGTTACATATTTTAGGCCAACAAACATGTAATTATAAACTAACTTAAATAAATAAATATAAACTATGTATATCCATTATAGCCACGATTTATAAGGTAAATCATTAATTAAAAATAAAATTTTAAGACCCTAACATAAAAAAATGAAACTGTAAGAAGGTAGAGTGAAAAAACTAAATGAATCCTAAGGTTTGCCTATGATTAACAAAGAAACTAGGATTTGAAAGATTGAAACCCTAGGAGAAAAATATCATCTATGAGCAAAAATCAAGTCTAAAAATTAGATGTAAATTTATAAATATAAAATTGGTACAAGGATGAAACTCTAAAGGAAATAACAAGTTCATCAATACATTTTATCTAATTTTGGATTTAGTATATATAAATAAGATAAAACTATAGACTATTCATAATGAATAATATATAACAGACCACATACAAAGTTGAGTGTAACTAGTAGAGTATAATTGATTAATAAAATTTATTTTTTATGAAAATGACCTATAAGATAATGTACTTAGATTGTTTATATTTTGTTCTAATATGTGACAAGGTACAATCATCAACATAGGCCTAAAATGGGTAGGTGAGTACTCATTTAGAAAAATAGTGTTTGTGCATGTTGGGATGAGTATGGTACTTTTTAGATGCCTATGATAGGGTAGAATCATCTACTAAGGACCAAAACTATTTGGGTGATTTGTGCAGGTCTATGATAATTTGGATTGTTTTACATGTGCATGAAAGTGACTTTTGTGCATTTAAATACCTTGGATCATGTGTAGATAGATTTGATTTCCTTCTCCATGATTTAAAACACTAGATATAGTTTCAACACTATATTTAACTAAAAAACGTTAAATTAACCCCAATCACTCTGTTTAGAGAAGCTAAGCACTATCTATGTTCTAATACTCTAAATAGGGCTCAAACTATACATAGTTCTCCTACCTAGTTGATTGTGTGTAATCAATGTAATATTAGCATAAAGTGAAACCATGAGTATGGATTTCAACATGTGACAACCTACACATTTAGCTTTGCAATGGTATTCAGACTTGGTTTAAGGCCTGCTCCTTTGAGGGGTTTCATATTTTGGGAGTTTTAGGGAAATTCTCCACAATATATAAATGTATTCTCAGTATAGTACTATTTTTGAAATGAGTAATAGATAGGAATAGGTTTAGGCTTAATTTGTATAATTTTTTAACTCTTTGGGTAATTTTTCTCTGCACCAACATGCAAAATGTATGATTCGACCCACTGGAATAATTTTAATTTAACAAAATAGTCATTGAATGGTAAGCAAAAGATACCACCTAAGTGGATGGGTCAGGTAAGCTAGATCCATATGGAGAAAATTGGAAGTGTCTATAAAGTAAGAAATGGTGATTTAATATCACAAAATAATCTGAATATAATAATAATTTATTCATGCACATACTATGAAAATATTGTGTATTAGTAATAGAAATTTTAGAAGGGTTAAGCCAATAGATGATTGAATGGTTAGGAGAGAATGTGAACAAGAATTAGTTATGTGTGTGCAAGTTAAATATATCAAGGCTTGGTCCAAAATGACATTTTCAAATATATAATTCCAAGTATGAATGTCTACAAAGGCTAAGTAATGGAAACAAGCCAAAGTGTCACAAATTAAAGCTAATGCAAAGTAATGAATTAAAAAAGAGGTTAAGAAATAATCACATCTTAATTATTCTACAAATATGATTTTATATTCTGACTATATTGAATTTATTTGACCTATTCATGAATTTATGGACCTATGCACTACTATGAGACAAACCCATACATGTTCAGGCCTATCTTATGTAAGCTTGACTGCAACAAGTCAAACTACTTTGGTTATGCCCTCATTTCATCGGTATATCTTTGTAGTGTATTTGCAGTCTTAGATTTATAGTACTTATGTGTTTTGTATGCCTATTTATTATTTTACCTTCACTTCACAAATGTGTAAGGAAAAATATTTTGTGTTTCTAAATTTTCACTTTCACCTAGCTTTCACACTCCAAAACAAAACAAAATTAATAGATTTAGGTAACCATTGAATCAATGTTCCAAAATACATATCCCGCACACTTAGAATCAGACCTCCACATTGTTCTTGTGGTGTGTCAATGAAATATCTAAGTATGGGTTTAAACTTCCTCTTCCCTAAAAGTGATAAAACAAACTACTAAAATCTAATTACCATCTTTTGGCATAAGGTTATTTTTGACACCAATATGCATAAATGTTATAATGTTGTAGGATTTAATTTAATGAAGCATAATATGAATGGAGAATATTGGTTCTAGTATTAACCCTTGGTGTATTTTGGATGTCAAATGTTCTCCTCATTTTTTCTGTTGACTCCTAAATAGTCTAATCTATAATATGTCCTATTTTTATCTCCTCCCTCAAATGGCTTAGCAAGACATTTTATTTATAGGATGACTAAAGTATGTTGGTGAACTTTTAAAAATATAAATTGGAAATGTTAAGGATTATGACAAATGATAATAAAGAGACAAACTTACAAATATAAAATAAATAACCCCATATGGGTACGATTTTGTCCATGAGATAAGTTAGGCTCTATTTTCAAGGCATGGCTAGCTAATAGATAATATGTAGTTCATATATATACATAGATACCTTCTTTAATAAATGTTGAGATGGTTTTAAGTTTTGTTGACCAAATATATAATTACGTGAGGTTTTGGCCATCATAGAATTAAGTTAAAATGTATGATTTTTACAAATAGTTTCAATTGAGAATCAAACACAAGAATGAGAGTTTTTTACCAAATTTGGGTGTCTACATAGTACATCCACTTTGATATGGGTATGTGAGTAAAATTCATGTGTGCATTAAATTATAAATGTTAATAATTTTAAATACACACCTTCACTTACTTAAGAAATAATTACATGTTTTGACCTTACTCTTGCCAAGTTTCCATCAACACTTGATCAATTGATTTACCTGAAACAAGTACCAATTATTGAAGAATTAAGCTTAAATTTTGAAATTAGTTATCAAAATTGAAATAAAGCTTAAAAAATACATGTATGTTTTATTTCTCCCAAAATTCAACACAATTTTTCCATCTCTAGATATTTGAAGATGTTAAAAACATATATTGACACTTCTCATAAGCTATGCTAGTCCCTGATGCACACATCTTAGACTTTTTAAAAATGTTTGGAGCATAGCAAATATATTTTTCTATGAGTTGTTGATATCCAATCTACTTCTTGATCAAGGAAGTAGATAAATTAGCTCATATTTGATCATTTCCTTACATATTAGTTTTCAAAATGCCTTTATAAATACCCCCTCTTTTGAAATGAGGGATGAATATAATGTTTCCGCAATCACTTATCTTAAAAAACAAATGCTAAAAATAACATGTGCTAGGAAAATTAATTGCATGGTCACATGTTACTATCTAAAACATATGTAATTAAAAAATTTCCGTCATATGTTAGGAAAAAAATCCAAAGCATGTTATTATCTACACATATGGAAATTGATGTTGATTTTTGTAATTATGCTATCATTAAAATTTTGAATTAACATCTAGTCATACCACAGTCGATCATGTAAAGGTTAATTTAAAAAGGATCAACTAGTATATCCCATGTAACAAACATGCCCCTAGATGGGACAAATTAACAATGATAACATAATAAGGTAATATTCCCCCCATAGATGCATGGTATCCACCATGGAAATGTAGGCACCATAAAAACACCCCAACATAAGTTATGAACATACTTTTAGTGACCACACAAAAGTTAATGACTTGACTCATAATGTAACTCATAAAACATGATGAAAAGAGGATCTTTTATAAATAGGACAAACAAACAAGTAAACACATGCACTCATAAGTAAGCATTCACACAAAAATGATCAATGTAACAATCTTAATGTATAATATCCAAGGGATAAGAGGTGTATATGTCTTTCCATAACTTAGTTTAACAAAACCCTACATATGATAAAAACTAGTATATGAATTTAGATTATAAGATATGACATTTAAGCATATATTTGAATGTAAAATACTAAAATTAATTACAATGATTTGAAAAGTAGCATATGATAAAAGTAGTAAGTATAAAAAAAATATGAGTACTTATTATTTTGACTAAATATTTTATTGTGACTATGTTCTAACAGTGGAAAACTAACTAAATCTAGCATGTAATTCATGTGGTTCAAGAATTGTGTTTCTACCTACATAAGTTTTATTTCATCATATATGGATCAGTATCAACTATCAATATTGATCTAAGTGTTTGGTAGTGACCTCTATCAAAATATGGGTCTATGAACATATGGTCACCTTCACATGTCTCTAAAACCTTTGTATGTAGGATATTAAATCTTGATGATGAACGTAGTTCCATAAAGTAGCCTCCTTCACCTTGAAATACTAGGAGTGCTTGTAAGGGATAAAAACCTATAAAATTTAAGAAAATATAATTGTTAAGGTAAACCTATTTGCCTTGGTTGATGATTGACTATTGCCTATGTATTTGATACTATAAGGAGGGAAATCAAGTCACACATATTTATCCCACCTAGTACAATTGTGTAATTATGATCCTTCTCTATATAAATGTAGCTAATTATTTATATTTCATACTTGACAATGTTTTCTTTGACTTGGTTTTAGTACACTTAAACTTAGCTTGTGACTGCTCCTAGTGTTTGATATATAATTTGGGAAGAATAAGATGGATTTGATCAATATGCAATAGTGTATATATGTGTACGAGATATGTGTCAATTCCATATCAAATGATGCATAATATGTATGTATATGATTCAAATTATAATTTTGCATGCTACTAACATGTTAGGTAGATGGGTCAACCTTAAGGAAAGATTTGATTTTGAAATTTAGTCATTTCTAAGAGAAGGTCAGTACCACTAAGATTAGTTCAATATTGACTGGAGATACTAACCCAATCTAACATTACTGACTCATGCACATGAGGACTGAACTTAATGTTTGGGGATGTATGTGTAAGATAGTGTGTAGATTTGAAATAGATAGTGAGGTTCATGTAGGTGTGTAATATCATAACATAAGATTTAAACTCATAAGGTCACATGTAGATGTGAGAAAATGGTGGGATAAGGCCATATTTATGTGTGAAAATATTGCATGGTAAATGCATGTCAAGAATTTCATTGTCATGTAATTAATACTATAATTTAAAATCTACAAATCCCTCATATTTATTCTAGTAATAAATTTTTTAGAGTAAAATGGAAAATGTATATTTGAGTGTGTACAACACACTTTGTCTATGATAGAAAGCTCTAATTATGAAGCTCACTCAATAGAAAAACATACAAAAAATATATAGTAGTCAATTACCATGGATTTTATATTTAAAAATCAAAACTTGAAAATTAAAAATTAAAAAGAAAAGAATAAGTAAAACTATGTGTTGATGAAAACCATTTTCCCTTATAACTTGTTGGATATTATGTTTCATTTTTGAATCATTGGATAATTATACTTCCTTACTGAAGTACATAGAGAATTGAGGTGATAGTGCCCTAAATTTATATAGCTATGTAAGCCCTCTGATTGGGAATAAAACATGCCCTAACCCTCATAATTTGAGAATCGATCACTACAGATGGTTTATATATTCAATTGTATATTTTCACTCAAGTTTGATTCATATTAAAAAACATTTAATCAAATGAGAATTAATAGTTTTCATTCTTCCATCATGAACTTAAATTTAATTTCATAGTTCACTCAAGTTAGCTCAATGTATAATAAATACATGATCAAAATTAAACAAATAAGTTTCATGCCCTCATCATGATCTTAATGTTAACAAAGTGAGGTGGAAAGACAAACATTTATCATTCAAATTTAAATTTTATTTTGGTGTATATGCATGAACCAGTATCATGCCTCGTGAATATGTAAGTGTGTATATGTGCATAAAAAATATCATTCCCCCTAAATAGGTACCAACTAATATACAATACTATATATCTATATGTTTAATATAAGGACTTATATCTCATATGTATGTATATGTAGAAACTTATAATTTATGTTCCTACAAATTGTATACATATGCCCTTGCATATGCACTCAAGTGTGTATGAATATGTGTTCAATTATCTATAAAGTGAATGCATATTAATGGCATATGCCTCAATAATATATATTTATATTATAATATTTGTCATGTAATTAAACTCAACTAACATCTAAACTATTATGAATCTCTAAAATATGTATTGTGATCTAATTATCTACTCATGGAGGTTTATATCTCTATGACAAGCCCACTAGAATTAGCCATTTTGAGATGAAGGATATGTCATTTAAGTTACTAATCTCAAAAAAAGAGTTAAATGTAGCATGCCATGTGTAAAGATAACATATTTTATAATCATGTGTACATGTAGAGAGTATGTCATCATAGTAATGTATATACCGATCAAGACATGTATGTAATATATGTAATATGAGGCATATAAGTTTCATGTCTAAATATATGTATTAATTAAGTACACATTAATAACTATCACTAAAAATATAATTAAATAAAACTATGCAATAAAGATACATTATGTGGATCATGGCACCACTCAATATCAATAAGATCAACAAATGTAACAAGTTCAATAATCTCAAGAGTTAGAGTCACATATAATACTAAGGATTGCATATAAGGGACATGAATATGTTACATTAAATAGGTCCAAATACCACATGAAAAGGACATAAATATGTCATAAATAGGGGGCATAAATATGTCATATCAAACAAGGTCAAGTGAAACACATAAGGAACATAAATATGCTACAAATAAAGGATATAAATGTTTTTCATCAAAAAGGTCAAGGGCCACACATAATAGATAAGCACAAATTATTCTATCATGTAAGAGAGTAACAACATCAATAAATTATATAAAAAATAAAGACTAGTGTACACCATCAATATGTATCAATTTCACATCCTAGTAAAATATCATACCCTCTTATTAAAATATCATACCCTAAATTGTTAAATATGAAAATGTAAGATGTTTATCAGGTTTTTATTATTATATGGGCTAGAGGTGATTTAGGTAATCATAATATCAGGTTTAGATTATAAGATAAGCATTTAAGCATAGTGAGATGATGAACACGATCCTTTCAGTAGAGAAAAGGTTCTAAACTAAAGGATTGAGTCATGAGTAGTATTTTTCAAGTGTACAAAATTAGTTTATCATTTAAAATCCATATTTAGTATCTATATTTTCTCTTCATTTCATCTATTAATGCATAAAAATGAAATTACTAGGTTAAATGAAATAAATACATACTGTGGTGTGTACATCACACCTTTCTTTAACTTCAGCCATGTTTAAATTTATTGCATGTATGTATTCCATGAAATCAAGAGCATGTTATATTTTAATTAGTGTATATAGTCTGAAAATTAGAATAATTAAAATAATTGAAAAGAAAGAGATCAAAGAAGGAATACATGTGTTGATGCAACCATGTTTCTCCTCAGTATTTTGTTTTTGTAATGATGCTTCTTAGGTGAATTATTGGAGAGAGGTTCACAACTAAACCTTGGAGAAGTGAAGAGGATAATTGGAGGGTGATTAAGCCCCCAAATTGTTGTAAGTGTGAGTTGTGTCAAGGTCATCAATAATATTAAATCTCAATCAGACAACCCAAGTGTCTACATAATATGGCCAATATAGCAAATATATCTTGAGTCAAATGGTATAACAATATCAACCTATAAATAGAAGTAGTTACAAGGCCATCGAGAGCACTAAAAATTGATCATACTACTCAAACGAGCAAACTATTGTAGATAGATATAATTTTGAAGGGTACATCTTATTAAGGTTTGTGCACATATAATATGAATGTTTATGTGTAATTTGGTGAATTTTCATGGCATATGAACCTTTAATGTGTCTCAAGTTGAAGTATCTATAAAAATGTAGCCTCTACTCTGTAACTGTATATAATATTTATCATAAATCTACAAAATTATGTCCCAAATCTATGAAAATCAATGTTAAATGTATAATATTTTGTCTCAAATGTATATCTAAATCATGTAAATTATATCAAATTCTACCAACTCTACCAATTATGTGTATATGGATTCATTTCTCTTTTACATGCCCCCACTAATATTCCTCACTTTTTGAGGTGAGGGGAATGTTATCTAATAGTCATCTTATCTCAAAATGGTAAGAAGACCATGTTACATCTATATCAATCATGTAGTAACAATGCATAGAGTGGAATCATGTCTAAGTATATGTATCAATGAAACTCATAGTATCTAAACATAATAAGACCTAAGATGCATGATATGGATCATGAAACATTTAAATATAACAAGCATAATCTCAAAAAATAATTAAGAACACACACAAGAGTAGTTAATGTCATGTAATTGGGGTATAAAGAGACCACAAATAAGGTGCATGTCTAGATGTTGCACACTTAAAGCAAAGGACATGTTAAAATGTCTGCATACTAAAAAATAGCACTTAGATAACTAGGTCCAACAAATAAGGAACATGTTCAAATTTTTCACACTCCAAATAGAATAAAAAACAAGAAGTAAACTCAATTAATCTAAATTATAATATAAATAAGTTAAATATAAGCAACTAGTATAAGCATAGCATTTGCTCTTGCATACATGTGTTCTAAAAATATCATGTAACATAGCATACCTATCACAATGTATAATATGTAAGCATGAGTATATGTATGTGTAATCATTAGTATATAATCTTAATATGACAATGTAAATTTAATCTAAAACAATAGAACCTATATTAATCATGATCAATAGAAGCAGATGTCCCCAATATAATGTGTCATGTAGGTATAGGAAAGCTCTAACATTTCTGTGCATGTATCATGGATCTAATGCATTCTTGTATCAAACTAAAGTACCTATGAAACATGTCATTAAATATATTATATGATATATACTAACATAAAATAAACATGTGTAATAACTAGTAAACATGTGAATGCTAAACATTTTTATTTATTTGAATGCTTTTGTATTTTTTTTATAGTTTTTTTTGAAATTTTTTAATATTGGAATGAGAATGATATCCAATGATCCCATGTAAGGTATTATAATATAATACTCTAAGTTTGGGATGAGGTATAGTGTATTGGTAACACTACCAAATATCATATGTATGTGCCTAATTTGAATGCGAAGAATTTGCCATATCATGCTGATACCTTGAAAAACTCTATAATTTTTCATGGTGATCTATGTGAGGATTACACATTATTCACATGATGTATTTTCTTTTGTCCCTTTTAAGGTTGACTCAAATCATTTATCTAAGAGGGATGGATTTTATAATAGGCATTCACATATTTATTTGTTATTTTTGAATTGCCTTCATCTATATTTGTTTTTACATCCTCTAGTGATGTATTTTAATTATATGTATCAAGACTTCTAGGTGTGAATAAATATTATGAGAGATATTCAATCAGATAAAATATAAGCTTGAGTAACTCCTCATCTATCATATAACTAGGAATATCCTCATCATTGTCATAATAATCAAAAGCTTTGACATCTTGTTTAGAATTTACCACTAAAGGAAGCTCAAATGCTTATTTTATTGTTGTTGTAGTATCATTGCTTCTTTTTTCAATTGAATTTATTTGATTTATTTGTCTTTATGTTCATGTTATTGTTCCTTGTGTGTATTTGTGTGTACCTTAGATGTTAGTGTCTTATGAACATCTTGAAATAAATGATTTATCTTACTTGATTCACTCATCTCATAAGTGGAAATATTCTCAATTGGAATATGTTAGAATGTTTTCCTCACCTATGGGTTTAGTGATCCACATTATATTATTAATTAATTAGTATGTGTGAAAATAGTGTGAGGAGAAAATAATAAATGTGTTTTATTGGAACAAATCATGTACAGTTTATAGAAGATAGGATAGGTTAAGTGATTTAAGGAGAGTCTTTAAAAAATAATTGTGAAAGATTTGTGGGGATAAGAGATAGGTAAAAACTCCTTATTTATAAGATGTCTATGAAATGATATATGTAATGAGTTTATTTAATAAAATCATTGAAGTTGATTGACCCCCATTTTGTATTGTGCACATGTGAATCTTTTATTTTTCAAAAAACAAAATCTCCAATATAAAATAATTTATACATTTAATATTAGATAAGGTTCCCTTGAAGCTCTATATTTTTCCCCATTCATTTATTTATACAACAAAATGGTTTAATGGTTATAAAATGCACTCCATATATAATTGTATTTTTTTCCAAACCATTCACATGAATTCTCTTCTCTTATACCATCATGTTCACCCTTTCCACTATCTTCATGCCATTTTATTCACAGTTTTCATACCAAAAATGATATGCATGTGTGTATATAATAACTTTCCAGTTTTTACAAGTCATACATTTGATAATTTGTTTGGAATTTTTACATACGAGAAAATATTTGTAGAGCACAACCACAAGATCAACCTAGTGCAACCACTAATATGAAGGATTTGATGAGAACATTTCAGACATTTAGATGTACAGATCAACCTAGGTGTAACTCCTAAGACATTTTATTTGACTTCATTGCAATTAGATCTAAAGAAAATAAGTTGTTGGAAATTTTACTTGACAGTAAAACTTTTTTATATTTTAGGGATGTTGTGAAGAGATGAAATATATTTCAACTACCATCACAATGAATCCACTTTTCAATCACAATGAATCCACACTTAGCATGGTGACTCAACATTGAAGCATTGGTATGAAACACCGTATTTGTATTGGAATACCTACAAATTCACAAATTGTCTTCCTCTAGCTAGTTTTGTTTTTAGGTTAAGTTTATTATGTTAGTTTTTCGTCCCGTGGTTTTGGTTATGGTAAGTGGTATTAGGTTTTATTAAATTTAAAGGTGTTTGGTATATTTAGATTATATGTTTTATTTTTAGGTTTAGTTTTTGACTTTTTATATTTTTCTTTAGTTTACTTTTATTTTTATTTTTATTTTTATTTTTTAAGGGTTTGTTTTGTATTAGATTTAGTTATTTTTCTATTTTATTTTTATTATTTTTAAATTTATATGATGTTATGTGTTTTTTTATGAGTTTAGATTTGTTTATTTTTTAAAGTGTATGTTTTATTTTTAGTTATTGATATGTGGTAATTTTTTTAAGTTAAATGGATTTGATTTAATTTACTATATTATGTCAAAGTTTTAAATAATTTTTTTAGTCTTTTATTAGTTTTAGTTTAATTATGATATTTTTTAAAATTTTGAGTCATTTTTTGATTAGTTTATATTTAGTAATGTTTTCATCTATATCCTTTAAATAAACTTATGATTAAGGTGATAATTTTAACAATAAAGTATGTATTATTCTCTTTTAGTACATTGATTTTTAATGTATTAATCTCCTTTCATATAGATGTATTAATGGATAAATCTAACATCTACGAGTTAAAATTATAGTAGAGAATATAGAGTTTTTTATTCCGTGTGGGTCCTCACCCCATGTTCGCACTAAGGGAAAGAATGTTAGGATTTAATCCTCACATGTGGGTTTAGTGTTCCATATTATATTATTAATTAATTAGTATGTGTGTTAAAATAATGTGAGAAAATGATACAAGTGATTTATAAGAACAAAACATGTAGATTTTGTATAAGATAGGATAGGTTGAGTGATTTATGGAGATTCTTTAGGAGATAAGTTTGAAATATTTTTCAAGATAATAGATAGGTAAATACTCCTTTATAAGAGTTCTATGAACCTATATATGTAATTAGTTCAATCAATAAAAATAAGTAATTTTTATTGACCAAAAATTATGTTGGGCACAATCGCGCCTTCAGATCTTCACCATTAGGTAGTAATTCTTAATAGAATAAATGGCATAGGTGGTACCATTTGAGGAACCCCTTCTATGTTAAAATGTAAAATTTTGTATAATTTGAATGGGTCATCATCTATAGGCATGGTTAATATTATCTTATCATGTATGAATTTAACACGTCAATGTAATGTAGATGACACACCTTCCATAATATATATCTAAGATATACCTAAAAAAATTATAATGAAATGATTAAGACATTACTTGGAATGTAATTTGGACTATTTTTAGTTCCAATGTCACACCTAATGTAATTTGTTCAATTGTTGTGCTACATGAATTATCAAAACCTTTGATATGCAAGCCTAATTTTTAAAGAAGATCATTACTGATACCCATTACTTTTAGGAATTTGGTGCTACAAATATTTAGACATGAGTTGTTATCAATTAGCACTCTTTTTATCTATTTATTATGAATATTGGCATGTATGAATAAGGTAGATCTTGACCAATGACATATTTTGAGGGTAAATCTTTACAATCAAAAGTGATGAGACTTGCATTATTTTTTAGATCTTGCATAAAATCCATAAAACAAATTGGTGCTATGTCACTCATTATTTGGGTTTTGTGCAATGTTTCATATAAAATACCCTTGTAGATAGTTGACAATTTCAAAAGCTCAAGGATAGAGATTTTAACATGGGTATAACTTAATTATTCAATCATATCATACCCTTTAGATTTTATTACTAGGCTAGGCTTAAGAGTAACTTGTGTTATATTAATAATTAGTTGGGCAGATTGGGCACCCTTTCCTTTTCATCTAGTGATAACATGGACCATGAAATCCAATATATGTCATAGGCAAATAATGGGAGTGGGATATTAACTATCACTTGAATAGAATCTAAAGGGAAAGAAAGGTTGGGAACATGCACATTATCATTTATTAAATCTTGACATGGGTTTATATTATTACAATGACATTTATAAAGAGAGATTAGATTGTTATCATGTTAAATCCATATCTTTATTTTTATCGATTTGTTGACTCCGTTGAATTATATCTTTGATTGATTTAGCAATGTATGTGAGATAAAAATTTATGACTACCATGGTGTATTGTACAAAGAATAACTGCTAGATGTATCCATGTTAAGCATGACTTATTCCTTTTTAATAAAATACAAATATGATTTTTTTAAGATTTTTAAAAATTAGAAAATCAGAAAAACCCTAGGACAAGCTAAGATTACATAAGGAGACTCAAATGTCAAGTTCACCAAATGTTTAACCTTTTTAGAAATAAGGGTTAAGAAATAATAGCCTAACCAACTAATTAATAAACTATTCTACAAATTAGGCCAATTAAATAATCTCAATTTATAATATTTAATTATAGTGTTGAATTACAAAAATATGTTAATATATAAAGTATAATACCAAATTGTAATTTGATTGCTTAAACATGATGAAGAGATAATACTTAGCTTGTTCACTAATGA
Organism: Torreya grandis; assembly: GCA_037957365.1. Lineage (NCBI taxonomy): Eukaryota > Viridiplantae > Streptophyta > Pinopsida > Cupressales > Taxaceae > Torreya > Torreya grandis. The sequence goes on along the minus strand of JARHVA010000688.1, from coordinate 1,074,851 downwards.
ATAAGTAGATCAGGTAAATGTCCATATAAAAATAATTAGGATGATGTTCTATGTTAACATGGATAATGTTTTTGTAATATGGACACTAGTATCAATGCTTGTGTCCAAGTTTTGATGATTTTGTTCAAATTTCAATGACTTTATCTATAATAAAGTATAGGTCTTTTTATATAAATTTCAGTTGCACTTATTACATCTTAATTTTTCTTTGCATATTCTTTTTTTATATCACATGCATAGGTTATAGATATTAGTGTGTAGCTCAAAACCTTAGGTCTTCCAATTAGGGCATGTGATCTTACAAAAGAAGGGTTAGTGGGCTCAATTGAAGTCATGTTGACCTTAAACACCTCTCTATAAATGAGAAATACCTATATATCCATATACTTCAAAAAAGGCCTCAGACTAATGTATTTATCCCCTTATGTGGGTTTGTACATGAATAATGGTGTAATATGTTATATGTGAGTGCATGTAGTGATCTAACTTACAACATAAAAAATATTGATCATAATCTTCTCTTTACATGCTTCAAAATTGTAAGAATATATTTCATATAGTTGAGATTGAAATAGAGAAGAATAAGACAATAGAACTCAGTTGTGTGAATGATTTAGTGAGCTTGATAGTTATTTCCTTGGTAGTTGTTAGATGTATGAATGAGTGGGATTTGTTTTCTATTTATATAGTACTATTTAAAAATATCTCATGGGAGGGTTGATTAAGACAAATAGGTTGACCCATACATATCAAAATATTTCAAAATTTGAGTATTTTTAAGGTATAGAACACTAATGTTAGACTTGGGACACTAATATCTTAGTCTGAACGGTGGTCTCTACGAGGATACAAAATATTTGAATATTTGTAACTAATAGTGTAAGATTTCTATTAGGCTTTCAGTATTTTTTTGACTGCAACTAATTTGGGTAATCAAAATATCAAGGTCAAACAATAAGATAATCATTTAGGTACAATGAGATGGAAAACTTAATCTTTTTTATAGCAAAAATATTTTGAACTAAAAGGTTGAGTCATGAGTGATATTTTTTAAGTGTAAAAAACTAGTTTATCATGTAAAAGCTAGATTAATTTATGCACATATGTATGTCCTTGTGTAACATGTATGTCCTAAATCACACCCATATACTATAAAATGTATGTGTATGAAAATAATATGTCATCTACCAAACATGTAATAAATAACATATGTCAATAGTGTAATATATTAATCATGTCATGATTATGTCTTTTTTATTCTTTGAATGTTTTTATATTTTTAAAATATTTGATTTTTTTATATTTTATCTATATCTAAAAGTAGTGCTTATTAATCAGTGAGTAGGTCATCCCCTTCTGGATTTAAGTTCATATCTCCTAGCTTGTTCTTGAGATTATGTACTCACATTGTCTCTTTTTCACTATTTTTGATTGTTCATATTATATACTTGTTATCTTTCAAGATTTTTCCTCCTTGTGAGTACCACTACCATCATGTTGAATCTCAAGTGTAGTTTCTTCATGTAAGAAGGAAATATATTAATATGTTTTATTCACTATTACTTGCATAAGGTATATTCATGGGCTAGGACAATAAAGTTTCCCAGAATGATAACTCATATGAGTTTTACAATTTTCATAACATAATTCTATATTGAAAGACAAGCATAGAAAAAATTATTTAGATTTAAAGTATTAAAATAACAACATGCAACATATAAAATAAGGAAATAAGAAATCAATTTTTTTAGGCTAGCCAATGTAGATGGAATAAGAAAAACTAAACTATATCAAGTTAGTCAATGCGGTTCAAAAGAGGCATAGAACTAAGTAGTGATGGTCGATGCAATTGGGAAATAATTAGGAACTATATGGAGCTAGTTGATATAGTTATAAAAAATAATATGATTGTAGTAGGTTGGCCAATATAGTTGGGGTAAATTTTTTTAATAAAATGTATCATGGTTTTAAATATGTCACTGAGAACAAAAAAGAAAAAGTGTAAAAATTATGTAACTAGAGGTGGGATAAGTTTCATGTCAGATTTACTAGAATGTATGCACATGATAGGATGACCTATAAATATCCTCTTTCTCTCAATAGGCTAAGAATCAAATAAGTTCATAACAGTAGAGCATTAATATAATTAGACAATCATGTAAAGACCTAGAATAACCATAAACCTAAAAGAGGATAATCTACACTCAAATGCTAAGAGGAAATGATTATAAATACTAAGCTTATGACATGGGGTATAACTCCGATTAAGGATTAATAATGGTATGTGATTTTAAAATTAAATGAACGGTAAGTGTTTATAAATAATGTAAGGTGCAATGGTCAAACAAATGGAGGTGTATGAAACATAAGGTGATAAATTGAAAGCCTAAGCAACCTTATATCTATACTAGTATGTTCGGTATAAGAAAGAGAATAAACAAATATACATACATACATCCACAAAATAATATGTAATATACTAAGTAAATAAAATAAAGAGTATAGGGATAAATATACTTACCTTTAGGTAAACCCATTAATTTTTCAATCTCCCCCTTTAGCTCAAGTGGCACTTTGTAGGAGATGTTTTATGTTTTAGACCTCAAATAGTAAGATAAATACCCATATATCTTTAGTTAAAAACTCTAAATATCTCTCATATTAAGCTTAAATGACACTATAAGATAAGAAATCCAAGATAAGGTTCTAAACCTCTAACTCTACCAAATACTACTTGCAGACAGAAATGTGAATACAAGCAAAGTGTATGAATGTAATATATATTCTATGAATGAAATATGGCCCCTATATATGTGATATGAATACCTAAAATTAACCTTAAACTTTAGGTTGATGGTATCAACTAGGCTGATACAGTTAGAATATTTTAGTTGACACAATATGGTATCGATCAAGTAAATAAAAAAATAAATGATAGAAGATAAATTCAAAACATTATCTGGTTGGTTGATATATTATAGGGAATACATAGTATGAAATAGACTACATTAGACAGGTTGATACATTAGTATATAGGGAAGCTATAAAATATGGGTAAATGTAGGTGAAAATAGACTCATAAGAGGTCAGACTGATGGTAATGATGGTATGGCATAATAGTATGCAAACATCTCTCACAAAGAACAACTAGTTGATTCCACCCCATTCTCAATGCACCCTTTAAGGCATGCAATCAGGGAGATCAATATGTTGACAAGCCCCTACAAGAGAAAGTATCAGTAAAGTGATAAAGTGAAAGATATCATATTTATACATATGCCCTTACTGAAACTTATCGCATGTCACAATAGTATAACATGGGATGATGCTTTGGAAAATAAAAATAGCAACACAAAAGAGCATAACTAAAAATAAATACTAAAATAATTGAAAGTAATTGAAAATATGTATCTTCACTTACCTTATTGATTTTATATGTGATGTTATGTGTGTTTTAGTTGATAGAAGGAATCCATTGAGAAGAAAAAGGGAAGACCTAAAAAATAGGAAATAAAATCTAGTTTTTTGCTAAAAAAAATGGTAGCACCTAAAAACTCTTTATCATTGTAAGGATTTTTTTATTTCCTGAGAACCTATGAAAACAAATATATGGAAAAAATATGTAATTTCATTGTAAATAATTTAAATTTTCAAAATTTAAAATTTTAATATAAATATGTAAAAATAAATTCATTTGATAATTTATAATTTTGAAAAAAATAGAGCTTTGTCTATCTAAAAATAGTGCTACACAAGATGATGAATCTCATATGAGGAGACAGATGTGTAGGAGGTACATCACACAGTTTATGTAACCCTATAGGTAGTTAGTGTGATTAATGATTTTTTTGTCATTTTTAATAAAAGCAACTAAATATAAGAAATATAAGCAATGAGGCAAATTCGTGTAGCATAATTTATCATAACAAACATCAAAACAAAGATAAAATTAGGATGGGTACTGGTTAGTTAATGAAAAATTAAACCGAAGGCCAAAGGAATTTATTGTGGCCCAGGAAATAAATCTAAACTCTTAGACAATTGTATCAACCATGATGATATAGTGGGTAAGGTGAAATTTCAAATATTAACTGATATTGTGGAGTATGATTAGTACAATTGAACAATATATTAGTTGATACTATAGAGTATGTGTTGTGAAGTAAGAAAATAGTAGGAAGGCCAATAACATAGGGTATAACTAGTATCATTGAAAAAATTATGCATTTCTAGTATAACTAAGTGTTGATGGATACTATATAGTGTCAAGCATGGTTAAACCATAGGTTATGGTTGATGTAGTAGGTAAAAAATCATGGTTGATATCATAGGGTAAGATCAATGTAGTATAAATATGTGTTGGTTGATATTGTAGGGTATGTGTAAAAACCCTCTGGTCAGGTATTAGAAAAATGTACCATATTTTTCTGGTTAAAACATGTTATCATCCTAGAAGGTTTTATCTAGATTCTCTTCTTTAGAAAACAAGTTTGTTATAAACTCATCATATGTGATAATTAAATTAGATTAACTTCATAATTTCATTTACATAATAGTTTTCAAGTCAATCATTTTTTCCATCATGATAAAATGAATTTTGTAATCACACATTGTAATCAAAGCTCATACTTAATGCTAAAATCAAGGCATGTACCATAAAATATATTTCTATTGTGAGTGTGTAACTATTGATTTATTTATTAAAAAATTACATTTATTTATAGAAATTGAAATAGCCATCATAATATAAATTTTCACTCATAACATGAAGTTGAAACAATTTTTACAATAACAGATTATAAATACATTTTTTTTTAATTACAAATATTAAAGTAATAATATGTAAGTATATAAGTCAATAATCATCAAATTATAATCCCAATACCATCTTTGAATACATACAAAATAGAATGTGACCATAATAGAACATGAGAGTGAAGTGTTTAAAATATTATTACCATTTCATGATTTATTCTTCTCTAGTAATAAATACAATATTTAATAAGTATAGTTGGTTGTCTAAATGTGTGAAGGAGTCTTCAAAATTAGATCCACTAGATATTTGTGTCCATCATTGTCATTGAAAACTAAAAAAAATAAAATAAGGAGAACATCGTTGGAGGGTTTTTCCTCCAACTACAAAGCCTTTTTAGATCCACCTCACTCTCTCATCCATTGAGAGTGGCCCTTCCCTTCCATGATGGTGATAGATACATATTATCAATAGGGTAGAAAGAATCACAAAACATAGAAACAATTTATCATACCACTCTAAACTCTTCACATCATAAAAATAGTTTGACATATTGATCAATGTAGTAGAATAGTTTGACATAATACTTCACACAATATAATAATTTGACATACTACTCATATTAAAATAGTATATAATTAAATATACATTCTAACTCTCGTACTAAGGTATGTCTAGTAGTTATAAATAATTAATGACCTAGTTAAAAACTCTAAAATGATTCTCTAGTTATTTGATCCCCTCATAGGCTCCTAACCCATCAATCATAAGGTCATCCAAATTTAAGCATATTTATTAGATCCCAAAGCTAATCTTAAAATGAGGGTCTACGTGTAATACACATGAAGCATGTCATCAACCCAAGGCATGTGTAGACACCAAAAATCTGCACACTATGATTTCGAAGGTCGTAATCCTCTTTACCATCTTGGGACCCCCTTGGGAGCATCCACCTTCCAACCCCTAACTGAACCCAACCCATAGTTAATTTGACCTAACTAACCTAGCCTAGCCACCTTTTTACCTTCAGCCACAACTGACAATGGTTAGGTTAACTTGCAATGGTTACCCTAATCGGTGATGGTTAGGTTGCACCACCTAAACTTTTAGCATGCAAGCCACATGCAAACCACCACTTTAAGTTTCTAAAAATAACTCATTTAAATCTTATTGCAAGCCCTTTTCATGAATGACTTATAATTAGAAGCTCTCTCCAAACCCCAATTAGAACCTCCACTTCAACCTCTTGCCTTGCCTATAAAAAGAGAAGAGTTGTAGGAGAAACACCATCTACAATTTTTATCAAGATATTTGTCTATCCAAAATATTTTTTTGTAAGTCAATCATCTTCAATCACTTCAGTAATTTAGCAGCCATACTAGGGAGTCAGCTTGCCACCATCTCTCCATCAAATTCTCCAAATATCGTTACTCTATCAGAATCATAGCCAACTTATATAATGAGTAATCTATCTCAACCATCCACCCAACCAACTTTTGGTAAGACAAGTATTTGTTTTTTGGTATTCACTTATTGTATTTTTATTTTAAAATTATTCTAGCACTTACTCACCTCTCAAAATTTACCTTCTGAATCTCATCAATCAACAACACCAACCTAGTTCTATTGATAGGCAATCGATGATGGTTAGCCTTAAACGGTGATGGTTAGTCTCAACTAGCAATGATTAGATAACTGATGATAGTTCCCCCAATCAGCACTTGATCGCTAACAGTTCATTGTCAAGCAAATTTTCAACAAGCTCTTTTCACCTACCTACACTCAACCAAATCTAATTTTCTATGTCCCTGCCTATTCAAAGACCCCTACCTAATTTTTTGGAATAGACCCCAACCATTTAGCATAGGTATTGACTCGCCTTTACTATATTTAACATTCTAGCATACATTTCTTTAACAAGCACTTCTTGTATAATTAGTTTCAATAATCTTCTTTAATTGATGCAAGTAATTTCTACTCTATTTTATAAATTTATTATTTTAGAATATTGGATTGCTAGCCCCTAAATAAGCTCTCGATCCCAAGATTTAGCTATTGCTAGGCAATCTACCTAGCTACTTGTCTAACAAACAAATCTTCTTAGTGTTATCTTATATGCAGGTCATTCCTCCTAAGTCAAAGACGAGCTCTCACAACCATCTATATCATGAAGTGTAAACCAAATCCAAGTTTTTCAACCATACCCATATCGATTTTCTTTTCTCTCTTTGTTTAAAATTTAAGCAAAAAATTATATGAAACATTCTGACACACCTGATGGGACCTAGAGTCTTTAATCACATTTTTATTTGCATTTGTATGCTCTTCTCTCTATCTGTGATCATAATTGAAACTAAAATTTATTTTGGGCTTAAAATCTACTACATCCATTACTTGTTTTAACATTAGTTCACTTTGAATTAAAGAACAGTAATCTTATCGTAGCACCACTTTTATTGCATACACTAGCCAAACCACTTACATTAATCAAACATCAAAACAATTTGAGATAAGGCCCAACAGGGATTTCATCACCTAACAGTCACCTTACCCTTTATCATCAATCCTAATTAGAGTTCATTACCAAAGAAGAACCAACTCAACTCTCTAGTTGAGTATAAACTCTGAATATCAATATATATTGTCTAAGCACCTGATAGCCTTATCATTGTAGTGTGTGAAGTGAGGGGGTAGGCCCCAATATCAATCCATGTATTGATTCTAATAAAAATTATTTTGAGCACCTAAACAACTCAAAACCAACCATAGACTGCTTATATAGTACCTGGTCTAAAAGCTAACTTCTATCACACATTCTCATAAACTAAGGCATAAGCCAAAAATGAGATTAAAATTAACCTCTAAGATTAACATACTTTATAATGTGTGTTTTAATTACCTTGATCATTTTCTTATTTTCATCCTATTTGAGTGGTGAGTTTATTCTTGTTATCTCTCCCCCTTTCTTGTATGGTTCTCACTCGCCAGCAACGAGGAGACCTCGTAGAGCAGAACCTGTCACTCAAATCAACCTCTTCTACCTCTTCATTTATGAAGTATCTCTTTGAGGCAGAAGACTCACCTCATCCCTTAAGAAGCCCTATTTTTCCTTGGGTATTTTCCCAAGGAGACATGAACTTTACCATTTTTTTAGAAAACAATCCAATTTCCCTCTAGCACTACCTTAACACCTCCCCTCACCATGCCCTAGTTCTAACTCCACCTTAATATCCTCCTTACAGTATGTCATACTACCTTATCAAGGGTATCCCTATTATCATGGTCACCACCCAAACTTCAAATACCTAAGAATATTCATCTACTAACCCCTTTGATGCCATAACTTAAAACCAACCTATCCAACCAACTACTACCCTTACACCTTCTACCCCTACCAATGACTCCTCCACCTTAAGAATAACCCTACTATTAAACCATCATGCTCCACTAATTATTGGAGCATCTACCACCATCATTACCAACCTTCCCTCTGTTAAGCCCAACCCATTGGTTAATACCCCTTTATCAAGCTTAGCAATATCTATCCCTTTTACTTCACCATCTATTAGTTTGAATGTCACTACCTCTCCTTTTATTACCAATCCAACTACCATTCATGTCTAATCCATATGAATCCCTCAACATGTACCCATTGTACCTAATCTAAGATACATCCCTAACCCACAAGGGTATGTACTCACTACTCTACCACCATCATCCACATATCCTTACATACCACCTATCTAACATTTAGCATCCACATTCCAAAATGTGTCAACCTCTTAATCGCTAAATAATTACCAATGTGTTACCCAATCTCAACCACAATATCCACCTTACAACCCTTTTGATTCCCCACCTCAAACTAACCTAATGAAGATGTTCATGGACAAGATGACAAACCTTGAGTCGTCCATTTTAGGGGCTCATAACATCCTATCCTATGAGCAAATTTTTAATGAACCTATTCATCCCTCTATCCCTACCAGACCTTACCTTCCTCAATGGGAGCTTCCAAAATTTACAAAATTTTATATCAAGGAGGACCCCCAATAACACCTTAAGTATTTTAGGCATGCATGTTACATGGTTGCTTATGATGATGCCCTTCTCCTCCAAACCTTCCCATATCTTTATCCAACCTAACACTTGACTAGTATAGTGCCCTTACTAGGCATTTAATCTTTTCTTTCACCCAACTAGCTCAGGTCTTCTTAGATCACTTTTCCATTAACATTTCTAAGAAGTTCTCTATCACCAATCTCTAATCTATTAGAAAATTTGATGATGAGTCCATTGCCAATTTTGTCGCCTGTTAGAGAATCTTATTTAATCAAATTTCATTTTCCTTGCCTTAACATGAACTTATAGACCTTTTTGCTTAGGCAAGTGCTAAACATATATATTATACACTATGTATCTAAAGCTTCAAAAATTTTCATGAAGATTTTACCATGGTGCATAAGATAGAAAATTGGGCCATAGATAAGGAAAAATTGAAGTTATGAAACAAAAACTCTACCTTTAAGACCAACGAAACCTCTTCCTCCAAACCAAGTAATCAAGCCAACACCAGAACCAAAAGTAACGGAACTATGAATGAAGTTATCCTTAAAACCCCCCCTCTACCCAATGTCAATCAACAAAATTATCCCATTACCTTTAACCAAAACATAAAGAACTCAAACCAAAGCAACCACAACTAGTTCACTCTACTTAGATAATCTTATGCCTCAGTTCTATAGAAACTACTAAAAGCTAACCTCATACAGTTTCCCTCCATCAAACATCCTCAATAGTTTGATTCTTCTCATCTAGCACCTACTTGGTATAATGAAAATAACCTTTGTCCTTTTCATTGGGTAATTGGATATGACGTCAATCGATGTAATACTTTCAAGAATATTGTTTAGAGCCTTATCGATAAGGGGGAACTCATGTTAGATAATACCAATGCCCCTTAAATCCAAGCTCTTGATATCTTTAGGAAGCCTTTTCCCAACCATACCCCTACCAAAACCAAGGACACAGAAGCTAAATGTTCTCATGATGCCCACACAGTTAATATGGTCCTTAATACGTGTTGGGTGAATATTTTTTAATCAACTAACTAAAGGCAAAATGGGTATATCAACCACAGCGTAATGAGATAAATCTCTCCTCTCAGTAAAGGGAGGCTCCCTATAAACTATAATATACCAATATAAATTGAAAATAGACTCAAAGATGAGATCATACCATCCAGCTCTCTTTTTTTAGAGATGATGTTCACAAGGTAAAGAAAAATTCTTGTGTAATAACTGAAAGCAATTATCTTCTTTCAGAAATGATGTTCAGTAAATAGCAGGAAAACTTTTCAGGTAATAACTGGATCCACAAGAAACCCATGAAAGCACAAAGTCTTTCATTGATTCTCTTACTAATTTAAGACTAATATCATAGTAGAATGAAGTGCAACCCAAAGTCTCCACCAAAAAATACAATAGAGTATATGATCACAAAGGATAAAATTAGTTCAAAGCCTTTCCAATATCCTTTGTGCTAAAATGCAAAACACACAAGCTAAAGACAATTATGGTAGCACAAAGTCTCCACCATCGACTTCAAGACAACTTCTAGATTATTTTTACTTGCGTTGCTTATTTGATCAAATGGATAATACTATATTTAGAAAAGAGACATAAGAATAATTTCCTACATAACACAAGTTATTTCAACATAAAGTTTGAAAGGTCACTTGCTATCTCATTCAAATGATAAAATATGATTAATAATCTGAGCTCAAAGTCTCAAAAATGCCTTTCAATTTTGGGAAGAGTTTTTCTTCTAATAACTAAGAGATCTCCCTTATCTGAAATGAGAGATTACAATATATAGCATCTAAAGAAAGACTTTGGTGCTTGTTTTCACAAAATGGCCCATGCTGCATTGAATGCATTGGAAAGAGGAATTTTTTTGCAGGGGTCATGTTGGAGCAGGTTATTAGTCCTGACTTTGGTATTTAACTCCTATCAAATGTCTTCTCCAAAGCATGGGTTGCCTAATCTTCTAAAAGGCAAGGCTGCTCCTATTTATGATACACAATTGTCCACTCATCTTTACTCAAATAAAGAAAAATAGGCCACACCATTGAATGCTTGTGCTCTTTAATATCCACTTGGTGGACTATTCCACCCATTGGAATAACTCTTCCACCAATGCTTCTAGATTCTCTATTTGATTCCCTCTTTCCTTGCTATATTTTGTCTCTTCCTGGTGATCCAATCTCTTGAGGCTATCTTCTCATCTTTTGTTGGCTTCTTCGACTCCTTTCTCAATGGAATGTTGAGTTTGTCCTCGAGTCTATGTTATTTGAAAATCAATGATTATCCCATTATCCTAAATTTGATGTCTGCAAGGACATAACTAGTTGCTTGAACCATTTTTAACCTTGAACCATCTTTATAGAGTTCACCGATTCAATGGTTCAATGGTTCAATGGCTCAATATTTTATGTTTTGCAAAGAATCACATTCACTCAGTCTTCTTATGAATTCAATTTGTATCATTGAACCAATTATTTAAACCTTTCACTGGAACCTTCCACTCAAACCTTTTTGAACCTTTAAACCTTTTTGAAGCAGATTTCAATGGTTCAACAATTTAATGGTTCAGTGGTGTTCATTTAGAATCATTGAACCTGGCTGTTGAACCATATATCATTGAACCTCGGTGTTGAACCATCTTTATCAATTTTAGGAAATGCCTTTAGGTGTTTTGTAATTTCTTCTTATGAAAATCTACCTTTTAAACATGTGATTTCCTTAGCTGAAAAGGCTTGTGCAATTGAATAACTTGACTACTCAAAACATTTTTGAGAAAGAAGGAGACCATTTTTGGCCTGTAAGACTAAAATGGTCAACAGGTTGTCTACAAAAACAAGTGACTGATTTTAGGAACAACAATTGGCTCTAGTTGGAGAAATTCTATCGATTATATTTTGAAATGATCGAGGGGAGTAGAATCTAGAATCTAAGTGCCTTCATCCATGCCATTGGGCCACAAATTCAAGCCACCTAAAAAGAAAAAGATGCAAAAAAACCAAGCAAACAACACAAAACAAACAAAGACTATATAAATATATAACTGAACTTATCCGATACTTCAAAGATTGAAGTGCTTCAGATGCTGCCCACTGTGAGGCAGTAAAAATAGTGTTCCATCTTGATATTCTAGCAAGAAGCTACTTTCACCACAGATCTGATGAATGGTAAATAGACCTCTCCATAAGGAATCAAATTTTCCATTTATTCCTTTTGGTTCTCTCCTCTTGTCCCATAACAATACTTGATCTCCAATCTAAAAATCATGAATCTTTGAACTCTTATCAAAGAGTTTTTTACTTGATTTTGATGTGCAGTGATACGGTCCACTACCATAGTTTGTTGCTCATCTAGTTTGGTTAGGCACATGATCCTTTTATCAATATAATTTTTGAAAGTTTGATCTTCAACTACCTTTGCCAACTTCAGTGCTATTAGTTTTAGGGTGATTGGTATCTCTACATTCAAACCATATAGAAGTTGAAATAGTGACATACCTATTGCCCTCTTGGTTTTAATCATGTCTGTCTACAAAGAATCAAACAATGCTTTATGCCAAGTTCTCTAATTATCATCTACTAGTTTCTTGATAATAGTATCCAGATTCTTGTTACTTGATTTTGCTTGACCATTTCCTTGTGGATAATAGTCAGAGGAGTGGGAAAGAATAATCTTGTAATTGTAGCAAAACTTAGTAATCTCATGAGAAGAGAAATAAGCAGCATTATCTGTTACAATCTTAGTTGGGACCCCAAATCAGGAAACAATATTTTCTTTAAGAAAATTGCATACCACTTCTGAAGTAGCATGCATAGTTGGAATGGCTTCCACCCACTTGGTAAAATAGTCTGTCACGGTGAGAACATAGTCATGTTCAGCACTTGAGGATGGGTTCATGGCACCAATGAATTCAATACCCCACTGTTGAAAAGGTTCTTCAATTACCACTGGTTTGAGAGGTAATGCAGTCAATTTAAGTTTTCCAACAAACTGTTGACATAACTCATATCTATGTATCCAAACATACGCATTTTGAAACAGTGTAGGCCAATAGTATCTAGCTCATAGAATCTTGTGAGTTGTTATTGGTGAAAAAAAATGTCCTCTACAAGCCAAATTATGGAAGGACTCCAAAAATTTACCTTGCTGCACCTTATCGACGCAACGAAAAAATTCCCCATCAAGACTTCTTGTGTACAAACCATTGTCCCACAAGACATAGTTAGTAGCCTTCAACTTAACATTCCTTTTTTATTTATAAGACAGATGGGTGGGACATTCACCATAGATAAAAAACAAGTGATATTGGAATACCACTCATCAGTATTAGTGACAAAAATAACTATAGGCACATCTCCAACCTCTCTTTCTTCATGTTTTCTTTCTTTTGGTATGTTATCAGCAATTAGTTAGCAGAGACCTTTTCCCCACACAAGCTTAGTAGGTTTGATATCAAGATAAAACTCTTAAATTTTAGAAATCCAATTCCTCCTTTTAGTACCAAAATCTTGTTGAATTATAATGGACTTCACTGTTGTATTAGGCACTAGAACAACAGTATGTGAATTTAGGATATAGAATCTAAAATGCTTTACTACCTTAACCACAGCATAAACATGCTTCTCCATGTTTGAATATTTTAATTCATGTGCTTTGAGAGGATAACTCATAAATGATATGAGAGATTCCACACTTTCTTTGTTTTGTTAGACCAAAATGACTAAAAGTGTATGTTCAAAAGCATAGTTGTATACTAAGAAGTCTTTGGTATAATCCAGAAAAACTAGGATTGGGGCATGGGCAATTACTTTCTTGATATCTTCAAATGCTGACTTGCCCCTCTACAGCCTAATAAAAAGTAGCTTTACCCTTCATCATGTCAATAATGTGTCGAGTCTTCTCTATGAATTTTGGAATGAATCTTCATAGAAAATTCACCTTTCCAAACAAAAAGTGAACTGCAAGCTTACTAGCAAGAAGAGTAAGATTTTGGATAGATTTGACTCTTTCTGAGTCAATTTTTATTCTTTCTCGAGATACAGTATGATCAAGAAGTTTACCTTCTGTAATCCAAAAAATTGACTTCTTAGGATTAAGAAAAATACCATTTTGTCGACAGTGTTCTAGCACTTGTTGTAAATGATGCACATGATCAGGATAATATTTAGAAAAAATGGTCAAGTCATCAAGATATACCACAATAAACTTTCTTATTTTGTCTCTGAAGGCAAGATCCATTACTCTCTGGAAGGTGGTGCCAGCATTGATTAGACTAAAAGGCATTCTGTGATATGCAAAAGTGCCCCACAGTGTAGTGAAAGCAATTTTATGTTGGTCTACTTCATTGACTTCCACTTGATTATACCCAAAAAAACCATCTAACATTGATAACATTTCTGAACCAGTCACTATTTACAACACTTGATCTATGATGGGTAAGGGGTAGTTATTCTTTAGAGAAGATTGATTTAAGTTTCTGAAATCAACACAGATATAAATGTATCTATTCTTTTTTCTCATCAGAACTATGTTCACAATCCAGGTAGAATGATGAATTAAAACAATAATTCTTGCACTCAGCATCTTCTGGATCTTAGAAAGGATGGTGCCTGATATTTTGAGGTTGTATTGCCTTCACTTCTACTTGTGAGGTAATGACCCAACTTTAAGAGTAATTTCATGTCAAATTTCTTCAAACCCGAGAGATTTCAAATCATCATAATAATATGTCAAAACATCAATGTAATAGTGAAGAAGAGCAATGAATTTGAGCTTTTCATCAGAAGTGTAACAATTCCCAATGTTGACCATTTTGAGATTTTTTTCCGTACTCAAATTTATTTGATCAAACTCCTTGGAGGAACTTGAATCTATTTGTTGCTGCTTGACATACATGTCATGCTTATCAAATAACTTTTCAAGGAAAACCAAACTTTTTGGAATTTTATTCCCCTTGAGTTGAAGAAACTCCACCAATTTTTGAATCTATTTTAAGAACTGATTCCTGTGGTGGAGATTTGCTACCTTCAAAATAAAGCTCCTCAAAATTGTCCACCTTTTCTAAAAAAATAATGATTTGATTTTCATCATTAAACACCTGTCAATGATTAGCATTATTAGGTACACTTAGTTGAAAGACCAGCTCAATAGCATACTTATTCCCTTTGAAATCTTTATGGGGAACCATGAGGGTTGTAGAGATAGCAAATGAATCTGCATAATCATTGAATTCTCTTGGCATAGTAGAAATACTAAAAGCATCAAAATTTTCAAAGTAATCCCATACAACATTATGATAATGTTGTATTCTTTCATTTTTGGTTTGGTACAGATTCCTTACCTAACAAACCACTAGTTTAGTATCTCCCCGAGCTTGAAGAATCTTAATACCTTTAGCATGGGTAGATTTCAATCTAAGCAACAAAGATTCATACTTGGCGGTGTTGTTGGTATTGTTGAACTGTAATTTATATGAATAAGAAAAAAATTATCCTTAAAGGGATATCAAACAATTCTAACTCCAGAACTAGTAGAAGACCAACTGCCATCAAATTCTAAAATCCAAACATTATTAGAATTTGATCTTCTCAAAGATTTCTCTTTGTTAGTGAGGGAAGATTATTTTTTGCATTAACTTTGCCTTAACAATTTTTCTAATTTTATTTCTAAATTTTTTGATTTGTCACCTAATGAACCTTCAGTTGATGAGCTAAAAACATCTTTAGTGGTCAAGAAATAGTTACCCATTCTCGATGATTCAAATAAAATTTGAGCCTCGAGATCTGATGTTTGGGTGATAATATATCTTGACCCTTTCTCAAGAAGAAATTTTTTCATGATACCTTTAACAAGTATTCTTGATTCAGACAGATCCTTATTCAACTCTCCACCTACGTCTTTGCAAAAATTATGTCCTAGCAGAATCCAATAGAAAGCTAAAACATCAGCCACCAAGACTATCACTTTAATCCTTTTATCTGGAAAAGCCATGAATGCAAATTGGGCATTTTTTATTTGACCCAAGAGTAGTACTTATTTTTCATGGAGAAGCATCTCTCAAAAGTCTTAGTTAAGGTAAGACCAAGAGAATTTGTTATCTTGGTGGGCATAACATTATCAGAAGCTCTAGAGTCTATTATACAGTTGCTCAACTTATGACCATTTACTAACAGAGAAACATAGAAAGGTTCTATTTTTCCAAGGGCAACAAGAGGAGTAGTGACAAGATTATTTTAGGTGGATTTGTTCTTTGAGGAATCATGAGTCATCATTGGAAAGTCTAGTCTTGTAAGGACAGTTTTGTTTTTTATGTATTCATCCAACCTATCAAATTGTTTAGGATTGGCTCGCAAGTACTCAACTTCAGCCATTTGAATCTTAGTCTTTTTAGCATGATCAATTATATCAAATAATTGAAATGAACTAAAAATAGAGGAAGGGAGTACATCATTCTGATCTTTATTGGGTGTGGCACTGGTCTGAAGAATAAAAGTAGAAGGTACAGAATGGTTTGAGGTACTTACTTTCTTACTGATCATTAGGTCCTTTGATTAGAAAGGTAGTGAATTCCCCCATCTAGTACTCAAAATTACTGATTGAGGTTCTTCTCCTAATTTTTTCTTATTATCTAGTTGAGTTGACTAGTTTTGGGACCTAGTAAAAATAGCATATGATTCATCAAACACTTCTCCCTTTCTTCTAGCTTCATCTTGGTAATTCAAAAAAATAATGTTGGAGTCACCAGCTAATTATTCTTCTCATTCTGCAAAGAGATTAGCATCATCTTCTTGGTCCAACTCAAGTTGGAAATAGAAATCATGTTCAGCTTCATGACAACCAACTGCTGAGTTAGCCGGTGTTGCTTCAATGGCAAGCTTTCCCTGTGCGAGAGAAAGGTGATTGGGTTGCCCTTAGTTCCTAGTAACATTACTTTGATATGAATGGTTAGGAAATGTCTTCCTTGGTATATCCTAATAAGAAAGAGGAGCAGACATTCCTTGGGCTATTTGCCTTTTAAGAGCTAACAACTCATTTGCTAACTTTTGCACCATAGGCTCTATGGTAGTCATGGAAGAACTTTCAATAGATGAGGGAAATTTATTTTTATTAGAATTTTTTTTGATCTTACCTGCCATAATAAGATCATCTTCAACCTTAGTAGGCAAAATTTGAGCTATAAAAATATCTATAAGACCAGCCCACCTCAATAGAAAACTTACTTCAGAAAGTTGAGAATTGATGAAAAAGCACTTAAGATTCTCTAGTGTTGGTTGAGCAATTGTAGGAATTTTGTTCCTCAGCTTATTGAATTTAGCAATGAAGTCTTGCATAGGCTCATGAGGTTCCTTCTTCATTTGTGTAAGCTGAGCCAACAAGGCATGTGCATCTTCAACAAGTTTGAACCTAACCTCAAACTTGGCCTTGAGAGTGTTCCAGTCAGTTATAGTTTGAGCTTAAAGGTGATAAAACTAATACACGGTAGTGCCTCACAAAGTTTATACAAATAATCTCACTACTATATCTTCATATTCCACACCTATCATGCCACATGTTATGTAGAAAGCAAAAATATTCTCATCTAGATGAACCTTAATATCACCATAGAATTTAGGAAAAAAAATTCTTGAACTACGAGGTGGTTCATGTAAAGGTGAGGTCAGATTGAGAGGGCTAAAAGTGTTACCCCAAGGGCCTTGGACTGCCATGAGATGATGATTAAATAAAGGAATAACAAACCTTTATGGGGTAAATATGGACAAAACTTTACTAGCACTAAAACTAGAAGCTTCGTCTAGTATTAGAGATCTGACGTTGGTAGGAAGAAAACACCTGGTACGCTGAAGGAAAATTATTTCATTGTACTAACTCAAATACAAGATCAACAATACCTTGAGCTCTCTCGCTTTGTGTGTACGATGGATCTACTAGAGTGTAAAATGAAAAAGGACTAGAAATACTTTAATTTGAAGATTGAGGCTTCAAAGTGTGCATTCGTATCCCCAACAGAGTCACCAAAAAATTGTTGGGTGAATATTTTGTCATCAACTAATTGAAGGCAAAATGGGTATATCAACCACAATGTAATGAGATAAATCTCTCTTCTCAACAAGGGGAGGCTCCCTAAAAACTATAATATACCAATATAAATTGAAAATAGACTCAAAGGTGAGATCATACCATCCATCTCTCTTTTTTTAGAGATGATGTTCACAAGGTAAAGGAAAATTCCTGTGTAATAACTAAAAGCAGTTCTCTTCTTTCAGAAATGATATTTAGTAAATAGCAAGAAAACTTCCCAGGTAGTAACTGGATCCACAAGAAACCCATGAAAGCACAAAGTCTTTCATTATTTCTCTTACTAATTTAGGACTAATATCATAATAGAATGAAGTGTAGCCCAAAGCCTCCACCAAAAACTACAATAGAGTATATGATCACAAAGGATAAAATTAGTTAAAAGCCTTTCCAATATCCTTTGTGCTAAAATGCAAAACACACAAGCTAAAGACAATTATGGTAGCACAAAGTCTCCACCATCAGCTTTAGGGCATCTTCCAGATTATTTTCACTTGATTTACTTATTTTATTAGATGGATAAGACTGTATTTAGGAAAGAGACATAAGAACAATTTCCCACAAAACACAAGTTATTTCAACACAAAGTGTGAAAGGTCACTTGCTATCTCATTCGCTTGATAAAATATGATTAACAATCTGAGCTTAAAGTCTCAAAAATGCCTTGCAATTTGGGTAAAGTTTTGCTTCTAATAACTGAGAGATCTCCCTTATCTGAAATGAGAGATTACAATATATAGCATCTAAAGAAAGACTTTGGCACTTGTTTTCACAAAATGGCCCATGTTGTATTAAATGCATTGGAAAGAGGAAGTTTTGTGTAGGGGCTATGCTGGAGTAGGTTATTAGTCATGACTTTGGCATTTAACTCATATCAAATATCTTCTCTAAAGCATGGGTTTCTTGATCCTCTGAAAGGCAAGGATGCTCCTCTTTATGATACTTACACGACTATCCACTCATCTTTACTCAAACAAAGAAAAATAGGCCACACCATTGAATGCTTGCACTCTCTGATATCCATTTGGTGGATTGTTCCACCTACTCAAATAACTCTTCCACTAATGTTTCTAGATTCTCTATTTGATTCCCTCTTTTCTTGCTATATTTTGTCTCTTCCTAGTGATCCAGGCTCTCGAGGCTATCTTCTCATCTTTTACTAGCTTCTTCAGCTCCTTCTTAGTGGAATGCTAAGTTTATCCTCAGGTCTGCATTATTTGAAAATCAATGGTTATCCCTACATCCTAAATTTGACATCCATCAGGACGTCACCAATCACTTGAACCATTTTGAACCTTGAAACATCTTTTTAGAGTTCACGGGTTCAATGGTTCAACGGTTTAGTAGCTCAATATTTTATGTTTTGCAAAGAGTCACATTCACTCAGTCTTCTTATAAATTCAATTTGTATCATTGAACCAACTATTTGAACCTTTCATTGAAACCTTCTGCTCAAACCTTTTTGAACCTTTGAACCTTTTTGAAGCGAAGTTCAATGGTTCAATGGCATTTATTTCAAATCATTGAACCCTATCATTGAACCATTTATCATTGAACCTCAGTGTTGAACCATCCTTATCAATTTTAGGAAATGCCTTCAAGTGTTTTTAATTTCTTTTTGTGAAAATCTAATTTTTGAACCTGTGATTTTCTTAGCTGAAAAGGCTTGTGCAATTGAATAACTTGACTTCTCATAACATTTTTGAGAAAGAAGGAGACTATTTTTGGCCTACAAGACCAAAATGGTCAACAAGTTGTCCACAAAAATAAGTGACTAGTTTTGGTAACAACAATACGCTTATTAATGGGGAACCTACCATCCAACCTACCTATTTCTTCCCCCACTTTACCCACCAGGGTGGAGTCACTTTCCCTTCCTTCAGAGGCCCAAACTAAGGAGGTTCCTTTTCTTTAGCTTCACTCATAGAGGCTTTGGAATCATAAAACACCCCTTTAAATAACCTATCTGAATAAACAACCATTCATAACCCACCATCTCCCCTAACCGTAAGACAAACCACAATTATGGACATCATGCCCAAGGGAGCAACTTTTTCACAAACACCCCTCATAGAGCATCCACCCAATCCAAACTTACATCCCTTACTTGAGGAAACATGTGAGACTACCAATCTTCCTCCTCAACCCATAGGTGTATCATTGACACCCACTACCTGAGAGGCTAGGCCAGTATACAAACCTTTTCCAAACTCATTCAAAATTTAGGTATGTTCATAAAGTCAGACATGGATTGATCCACTTTTTGGCACCATTTAGAGATTATTTACATCAACAAACCCAATACTTTTGGCATGCCCTTAACTAACCAATCCATCATTTTTCCAGCACCTCTTAAACCAATTAGAACTTCTACCAACCCCTCACCTTCTCACTCAACCAAAAGAGTCACCTCTCTAACAACCACACCACCAACCAAACCTTACAAAACTCTTGTTACCTTCCCTACATGAAGCTTGGTTCACTCATCCTTGAAAGTGGAACTAACCTCATCCAATCCTATACCTAAACCTCAACCCAAACCAACTAGGGGGGAGAAACTATTAAAGAGCCACATGGCTAGGATTCCACCTTGCCTTCTATCTTGGGGCCCCATCCCTCAATTTTGCTTTAAAATCAAGCTCTTTTTAACATATATCACCCACCACTATTGGTTACACCATCCCACCTACTATCTGATGCATAAGTCCTTCCCCAATTGCCAATAGCTAGACCATCAACCTTGAACACCCTAATAACTAGCATACCCAAACCAAAACCATTGACCAAAAACACCACCTTACCTAAACCCTCTCTCACCAAACCCATTACTACTAACATGCCCATCTTCCCAACCAACACCACAACCTCTAGACCTTCCCCACCTCTAGATGAATCCTATACAACCATTTTCTAAAGGTTACTGCAAGCCTCTTACCTCACTTTACCCCCTATTATGCCCTTCGATCCTCTTGATTTGAAACTGACTTGGTATAATGACCATCAAATTTTCTCCTATCATAGGACACCTAGGCATGACATAGGGAATTGGAAAGCTCTCTAGGATATTACCATCATCTCTATAATGAGGATGATATTTTATTATATGAACTTCCCTTGACTCCTCTACCAATGCACCCAAAAACCATTTACGAGTGCATCCCTAATCCTCCACTCTCACCTCAAAGTGACAGATAATCTACCCAACCTCCTATCACACCTTCCCCTCTATCCATACCTTTAATGTGGTCACATGATCAAAAAAAAAGGATAAAGGGAAGGCCAAAGTGTCCATTCCATGGACATACCCACCAACTCATCCTAAACCAAACCTCTACATCTTCAACTAAGCCCAAAGTTACTATCTAAAGCACCTCTGAGACTAACCCATCTAAATCCATTAGGAGGGTCATTCTTAAGAAAGTTCACCAAACTCTAACTAAGATGAGCCTCTACGAGCTCATTTCCACCTCACCTCACCATCATCAAGCCATGATAGAGGCTATGCAAGTTATTGAGGTCAGACCAGGTGACTCCCCACCTATAGAGGCCTTCGTAAGTGCTCTTCAACTCTCTACCCTTGTTACTTTCAAGGACTCAGAGATACCTTCTATCCACCTTAAGAATTTAGATCCACCTCTCTTCATTAATTCCCACATCAACCAAACCCATATCAAATGGGTTATGATCAATGGTGGGGCTAACATCAGCATCATCTCTTCCCATGCCTATGACCAACTCAAATTATTGGACAATGTCATGTCCCAAACTTTATCTATCTTTAGATCCTTTAGCAACACCATTACCACTACCTTGGGAACCGTTATCCTCCACATTTATCTCAAACCACACATGCTCCTCAAACTCTTCTATGTGGTCAAAGGTGAATTCTAGTATAATGTCCTGCTAAGGAGACCTTAGATCTATGTTATGGGTTGCATACCTTATACCCTTCACCATTGTGTCAAATTTTAACATGAGGGTCAGGTTATTACCATACAAGATGACTTAATCCCTTTCATATCATGCAACATAACCTACTGACCTAATGACATCCTCTTTCTTTCGACAACAACACCTCAAGCATCCATTGCCAAGCCCTCCACCATGAAAAATGAAGCCATTACTTCTCCTTCCATAGCAGCATCTACTGGTTCATCTATTCTTATAGACCAAATACCCACCACTGATCCCTTGAAATATACCTTCTACCACCTTACCCTTAAATAATATCGACTCCTTACTCTTGATGCTTTCCTACTCCCCAAAAGTATGGGAAACTCAACCACCAACTAGGTTATGACCCCAACATTGGAGCCATTACTCCCTTGGGAAATTTAATCTATCAAACCCATTTTATCTATGGGGGAATTGACAAGATGTTTGATGTTTTTGTGACCCCCTCTTTGCCACAACTATTCACCTCTATATTCTCTTAACTAGACAACCAGACTTCACCAAAATATACCTTCACAGGTGTGCCTAAAAAGGATTTGGCTTAGGATGATACGATCATGGACCACATACATTGATCTTGATTGAGACCCAAAAGCCTCATGAGAAGCATGGTCTTGGCTTCATTCTACCTTATAATAAGAAAACCAAATAACCTACCACTACCATTGTTGAAAAAGAGACCCCTTCCTCATCAACACCCCCTCCACTTGAGTGTGAGGATGAGGACATCATCCCACCTAAATTTTTTTTGTCAACATGATTACCCTCGACCCCCTAACTTATCAAAAATAAGGGGCACTAGTATCTATCCATTTGATCCATCTTGAACTGGTGGGAGAAGACTCTTTTACCATTAACAATATTTAGTGCCAGAATGATGATTCTATTCACACCTACTTTGGTGCACCTAATTCCTCCATCCACAAATATTTACTTTTAAATACCTCAACCATGTTAAATGAATCTACTATGGATATTGACATAGGCACTTTAGATAACCCTCATATTATAAAATTATGCCAATCTCTCACCCCTGAGGAACTTTAGGACTTCTCTACCTTCCTCCAAGACCATAGCATTGAATTTTCCTAGTCATATGTTGATATGCCTGGTATTGACCTGGCCATTGCCACCAACAATATTATAACCAATCATGACACCAAGCCTATTAGATAGAAACTTTGATGAATATAACTTTGCATAACCCTTCTTATTAAATAAGAGCTTCAACACCTCCTCTTTGTCAACTTAATTCAACCCATCGATTATCCCCAGTGGGTCATGAACATCATGCCTGTCACTAAAGCCATAAGGGGACTACACATTTGTGTGGACTTTCATGGCCTCAACCTCACCTACATAAAGGATGACTTTCCTCTACCTAGCATTGACCAGCTTATTGATCTTATAGTAGGCCATGAGATGTTGACTCTCATAGATGGATTATCAGGTTATAATCAAATTTTGATTGCCCCTAAAGATCAACATAAAATTGCCTTTATCACCCCATGGGAAACTTTTTATTATACGATCATGCCCTTTGTTCTTCAAAATGTTGGTGCAACCTACCAATGTGCTATGACATACATCTTCCATGATCTTATCCACATAATCATTAAGGACTACATGGATGACCTCCTCAGAAAATCCAAACTTTGAAAGGACCACTTAGCCATTCTCAATATTATCTTTGAGAGACTTATCCATTACCATATCCACCTTAATCCCAAGAAATGCATTTTTGGGGTCTCGTTAGGCAAACTCTTTGGCTTCATCATTTCCCTTACAAGAATCAAGATTGATCTGGCCAAGATCAAATATATCCTCGAGATGCTACCTCCGACCAATCTTAAGCAACTCTATAGTTTTCAAGGGAACCTCCAATCCATTTGTTGCTTCATTTCTTATCTCTCATATTGATGTCAACCTTTCCATCACCTCTTTAAAAGGGACATCTCTCTCAAGTGGAATCTCAATTTTCAAAAGGTTTTTCATGCACTCAAAGAGTACCTTCTATCTCCACTTGTCCTCACACATCTTAAAATGACTAATATTTATACCTTTATATCTCTACCACTGATCATTACTTAGGGGAAATGCTTTCCCATTGAACAACATAAAAAACAAGTTATTTATTACATAAGCCACACCCTTGTAAACTTGATATACTGACACTGAGAGATTGTGATTTGCCTTAGTCTTCGTGGCCACCAAACCCTGCCATTGCCCTCTTAACCATAAAAAATTTGTCATAACCAATACCAACCCACTCAAGTACATGCACTCCAAGCCATACCAAAACCAATGTATGGCCAAATGGATCATGATTTTATCTGAGTTTGACCTTAAATTCCTCTAGCATAATTTCATTGAGGGGTAAGTCATTACTAACAAATTGGTTGACGCATCCTTGCCAAGAAACTGACCTCCTCCCCTTGAGTTTATAGATGAGTCCATCATAATCCTATCCCAAGTATATTTTACCAATCATGTAACCATGTTCTTCAATGGTTTTAAATGTCAATATGGTGGGGGAGCCAATATCATCCTTATCCCTTTTATTAGTGAACCACTTCCTTTATCTTTCAAACTCAACTTTGAATGTACCAACAATGTAGCTAAATATGAAGCCGTAATAATAGGTCTCCAAATCACATTAGCCTTACGAGTCAGAAAAATCAATATCTTTGGTGACTCCCAACTTGTGGCCAATCAAGTCAGTGGTATCTACCAGTATAAGAATGAGATTTTGCTATTATATAAATAGTCAATCATGAAAATATTGACATATTTTAACACTACCATATTCAAACCAGCCCATGATCTATCAACAATTTTTTTAACACCATGGCTTCTCTTGCTTCCCAGATCCTATTAGCACCATCAGACTCTAATCTATCAGTCATTGTCTATCACCTCACCGAACCTTCCTTTGTTATGTCAGACACTCTAACCATATTTAATGTGGAAGAGATCTAGCATGCCCTTTGGTAACAATGCACCTTTGAATATCTAAACCTTGGCATAGTTCCATCTGGCCTCTCTAAGAATGCCCATTGAGCATTTATTTAGAGCACCTCCTATTATACCATTATAGAAGGCATCCTCTATAAACATGGTTTGTTTGGCCTCCTATTTTATTGCCTTCATGGTCCAGAAGCCTCTAATGCTATCAAGGAAATGCATGATGATATCTGTGGGGGTCACTTGAGTGGACTCATTATGGATAAATTCATCTTTTGCCTAGGATATTACTAATTTACCCTTAACCAATATTGTTATGATTATGTAAAAAACTGTGTCAAGTGTCAACAACATGCCAATTTCCATCATGCACCTAGCCATAGCTTTCAAGTTTCTAATGACTTCTAGCCTTTTTCACGATGGGGTTTAGACCTTATTGGTGAAATTAACCCCCACTCTTCATAGTGACATCACTCTATCATTACTACGACTGAATATTTAACCAAATGGGTGGAGGTTATTCCTCTTGTCTTGATAAAAGCTTAAAAGATTATCAAATTTATCACTCATCATATCATCTACTGCTTTGGTGTTCCCCATAAGATCATCACCGACAATGGAAAATCCTTCAAAAACAAATAATTTTAAGTCCTTTGTGATATATTTGGTATAAAACTTAGTTTTTCATCACCCTATCATCCACAAGCAAATAGACAAGTAGAGACCTCTAAAAAAACCCTTAACAATATACTTACCAAAATGGTCAATTTCTCTTGTAAGGATTAACATATACACATCCCTTTCACCTTATGGGCATATTATACAAGCATTTGAACCCCTACAGGTGCTACACCTTTTTCCCTTATGTTTGGATTTGAAGTTGTGTTGCCTCTTAAGGTTCAAATACCCTCTCTTTGAATATCTTTGTGAGACCTTATTTTGGAAGATTATTACCATCAAGAACATTAGCCCAACTTTAGCTACTTGGCAAGCATCATTTTACTGCTCTTTCCCATCTCTGTGTCTATCAATAATGAAGCAAGCGTGCTTATAAAAAATACCTAAAAGTGCGATAATTCAATATTGGAGATCTCATCCTCAAGGAAAATTAACATGTAACTAATATGGAGAAAAGCAAAATGGGAAAATTTTCTTTCAATTGTATTTGACCCTACATCATAACTCATAATTATGGATTAGGAGCTTATCATTTGTCCTCTCTCGAAGGCAAACTAGAACTTGAGTATCTCAATGCTTCACATCTGCATCCTTTATATTGTTAAAGAAGGATCACAATCACCACTGGTCTAACTTAAGCTCATCTTCTATAACCACATTCATTTCCCTCTTTTTAGGGGCAATCGACTATAGCTAAATCATGTGATTATCTTTCATATTCATAGCCTAATCTTGAACTATGGGTATTATGGCTCTACCTATGGCATGATTTTCATGGTACTTCCCATATTCTTGAGATCAATTCACAGGGTCATTGTCATGTACACCTCTTTTCATCTACTAAACCTTCTTATACCTCTAGCTTTGCCTTCATGAATTTAACCTCTTGAGCATGTATAATCAGTTCTATGTCATGTAAAATCAAACAAAAGCAAAAATAATATCAAAGTCACAACCAAATCATGGGTCATTCTTAGCATTCATAGACTACTCCTTTAAAAGATAGCTATTGAAAACTCATCTAAATTTTCAAAACATAAAGTGGACTACTCCTTTCAATGACATCTATCACAAGAATTTGAACTAGGCACATAAACTTAGACCACTCCCTTGAAGGATGGCTAAGTAAAGCACTTATTAAAAGCTAGCAATTTCTTGAAAGCTTCCCACATCAATTAGCTTCTCTAACCCCAAGCAAAATCAAAATAGCAAATAAACCATAAGCAAAATAAAAATCAATAAGAAGCATTATAATCGGCTCTCCTAAAAATAATAATCTCATAAAGGTGTAATTGATTCTCCTAAGTAGACTTCCCACATCAATCAATCTACATTTTATATATGAGCATAGACATGCATATACTATCCTTTTAGAAGCCTATATAAGAGCCATGATAGTCTCACAAAAGGTTATAGTTCCACCCGCCCTCCATATATCATATGCATGGGATTTCAAGCTTAATTGATGAAATGTGATCAAGATACTATTTACCAACCAAAGCATGTTAATGTGAAGCATTTGAAAGGCTTATTTTCACTAAGCTTATCTAACTCTAGGTTTCATTTTTATCCTTACCAATGAAGAGGCTTCATGTTTCTTTTCTTATCTTTTATTCATTCATGTAGATGTACCTCTCGTGACTCCTCTCACCATCCTCAACATTTAGTTTGTTATCTACTTACTTTATGTATACTCATCACATCTTCAACCATATCCATATTTTATCTCCATGATCATAAACAACAAATATCAAATCAAAAGCATAACATTATGAGTTATGTCCATGGACCACATCACCTACCTATCTATGATCATAGCACCATGAAAGTACATCACATTACATCATGCCATAAACATAATCCTATCCATCTACCATCACAACATCATGTCAACATATTATATATCTTAATTCATTCTCATGAGCATAAATAATTCAAATCAAAGTAACACCTACCTCATTCCATGATCATTGGCATGGTTGAAGCCCTCATCCCACCACTCAGTCATGTCTTCATTCACCCTTCATTAGATCGATCCTTGCTTAGACAAATGAACCAATCCCAACCTTCCACCTCATTAACACCAACACACAAATGCCCAAAATACACTATTCACCTAGAGGAAAAACTTGAAAGTCAAATGGTGAAAAATAATTCACCTTTTCACTTTTACCCTTCTAGCTTTTTAGGGTTTACCCTGACCATCGATGGTCAAGGTGACTAGGACCTGTCAACCCATGGGGTAACCCATTACTGTCATCAGTCAAGGTGACCTTTTTAAACTTTTTAAACATCCCACCTAGGTGTTCAACCTTATCTACCCAAATGGGAAGAACTATATTTAGCCTAAATTTTTTGTTGGATATTATGTCCACAAAACTATGTAGGTAGCATCCACTTGTCCAGTGCACATGGAGTCAACTCAGCCACCCCCTCCAACCAACCCCTCACCTATATCCATGTCCACCTCAATGTTGGTCATTTTTGACCCAGCCTATTCACATATTTTAAATCAACCATGCTTATTACTTTTGACCATGTATACCAACCTTGCCTTGTTTACTATTCATTTTTGCACCACTTAGTGCACAACCAAATCATTTATGTCTTTTTTAGAGCACTTCTTACCTCAGATACCTATGACACTTGACCCATTGGTCTTTTCATTGAGAGCACTTCCTACCTTGGATACCCATGAAAACACTAACCCTAAATTAGATACTAACAAGTATATCCAGCTACCATGCCTAAATATGGTCACGTGATACACTAGTCACTTATCTTCTTAGCATTCCTTATTTTTACAAACATTGGCAACTTTAGTCTTTATGTGATCGTGACTATCACACTTAGTTACATTTTGTGTATGTCTTTGCATTTCAAATGACTAACAATTCTTTTGTCACCTACCTCATGACCCACTATCTACATATTATCAAACTCTGACCTAATTTTACTTTACCTCATCAACTCCCAATTTGAGGGGGAATACTTTCTCTCATACTCAGAGTAATAAGACCTTTAACCAATATTAATTTTTTTATTTTGTAGCTTGTTGATTCAAGTTGCATAACAAAAAGGAGCAAATGTACATACTAGAAAACTATACAGTATGATTTTAAAGGTCATAATCCTCTTTATCATCTTAGGACCCCCTTGGGAGCATCCATCTTCCAACCCTTAACTAAACCCAACCCATAGTTTGACCTAACTAACCTAGCCTAGTCACTTTTTTACCTTCAACCATGACTGGTGATGGTCAGGCTGACTAGCGATGGTCACCCTAATCAATGGCAGTCAAGTTGCACCATCTAGACTTTTAGCATATAAGCCATATGCAAACCACCACTTTGATTTTATTAAAATAACTCATCTAAATCTTATTTTGAGCCATTTTCATGGATGACTTATAATTATAATCTCTCTCCAAACCCTAGTTAGAACCTCAACTTCAACATCTTGCCTTGCCTATAAAAAGAGAAGAGTTGTAGGAGAAATGCCATCTACAATTATTATCAAGAGCTTTGTGTATCTAGAATATTTTTTTGCAGGTCAATCATCTTCAAGCATATCATTAATCTAAAAGCCATACTAGGGAGCCAGCTTACCACCATCTCTCCATTGAGTTCACTAAATATTGTTACTCTACTGGAATCATGACCAACTTCTAAAATGAGCAATCTATCTAAACCATCCACCCAATTGACTTCTTGTAAGATAAGTATTTATTTTCTAGTATTTACTTATTGTATTTTATTTTAAAAATCAGTCTAGCCCTTACTCACCTCTCAAAACTTACCTTTTGAATCCCATTAATCAACAGCACCAACCCAGTTCCAATGATAGGAAATTGATGATGGTTAGCCTTAAATGATGATGGTTAGTCTCAATCAATAATGATTAGATAACTAGTGATGGTTCCCCCTCTTGGGTGAATATTTTGTCAGTCAGCAATCTGATTGAACAAAAGAGGTCTTATCATCCACATCAAAGGAGATTGGTCGGCCCAGTGTGTAGGTTTACTACATCAGAGGTGGACAAATCTCTCCTCTCATCAAGGGGACATTCCCTATAAATATGCAGGAGCTATATATACTATAAATATGTAGAAAGTAATACTCAAGGGGTAGGATACATCATCCATCTCTCTTCTTTCAGAGATGATGTTAATAAATAGAGGAGAAAATCTTGGTGAGAACACTGAAGGCACTTTTCTTCTTTCAAAAGTGTTCTTATAGGAAACAACAAGATTTTCTTTTAGGTAGAGACAAGAAACTAGTAACACAGACGCAGTAACCAGCAGGATGAAATAGAACACAAAGTTTCCACCTCAACTACCCAAAGAGTATAACACAAAGGATAATGGGGGCACAAAGTCATCCCAAAATCCTCAACATAGAAAGAAAAGAAAAACATATACTGAAAATAATTGTGAAAGCACAAAGTCTTCCCATAGTTGGCTTCAAAACACCTTCCTTATTACTTTCACTAATTCTGCTTGCAAAATTAAATAGATGAGAACACATTCAGAAGACAAACATAAGAATAATCTCATAAAATGATACAAGCCAAAATAGCACAAAGTCTGCAAAAAACTTGATTTTTCATTCAGATAAAATGAAATGAAATTACAATCTGAGCTCAAAGTCTCAGTATTCTCCTTTCAACTGGGCAGAGTTTGACTCCTGTAAAAATGAAAAGTCTCCTATAAAAATGAAAAGTATCCTTTTCTAATGAGATAAATTACAATCTTATAGCAATCACGCAAGGCTTGGCATTCTTTCCCATGGGATGGCCCATGCTACAGTCAATGCCTTTAATGCGCCTTTAGTTTTGTCAAGAGGGACCATGCTAGAAACAGTGCATTGCCATAACTATGGTGCGTCTATTCCTCTAATATGTCTCTTCTTAGTATGGATTGTCTAGTCCTTTATCTAATGTTTGTGCAGCTATGTAATTTGTCTTTACTTCATAGAAGAAAAATAAGATGCATCCTTGATTTGTTGTGCTCAAAAGTCTACTTGATCCACTATTTCAACTACTAGAAATAACTCCCTTGAAGATATTTCTAACCTTTTGCATTGATCTTCTCTCCCTTGTAGCAATTAGAGTCTTTGGGCTCTCTTTTCAGTCAGTCACTTGGTTCTTCCTTTAAGTTTTGTGCTCTATTTGAATTTCCATAGATATTTTCTTACTTTAAATTTGACACCTATGGAGCCGTCAATGGTTGCTAGCCACTTGAACCATGTTGAACCTTGAACCTTTGAACCCATTGAAAGTACATTGGTTCATTAGTTCATCAGTTCATTCTATCTCTTTTGTTCTATCACTTCCTAGTTCAATCATTTTCTCGTTCCTTGGTTGAACCATCTATTGAACCACCTGTTTACTGCTTCTTTCCTTGATTGAGGCCGCCTTTGAACCTTTGAACATATAAACCATTGAACTTTGAACTCTTTCAGTTCAAAGTTCAATCGGTTCATTAGTTCATCCTTTGTCCCATTTAATCATTGCTTCCTTTATCTTTCTAAGCTTTGGTTAAACCTTTGAACCTGTGAATTTGTTGAACCTTTTGGTTCAACGGTTCAATGGTTTAATTGGTTCATTCAGTTCATTCTTTGAATCCCTTTTTGTCTAAGTCTTTGAAGGTTCCTTTCTTTGTTGACAAGTGCCCCCCTGCAAGGGTACCTACCCTTCAGGATTTTTTGGGTGGCCTTCAGGCTTAAAATTCCCTAGTGGATTATTGCTTCTTTGATGGGCTTTTGGCTTTCAAGCTTTTTCCATCAGGACTTTCCTTCAGACAAAAAGTCCAAAGGAAAGTTTCCATTGCTTAGCCATTTGTTCTTTTTTAATTTTTTTGGGCTTTTCTTTTGAGTGAATTCCTTCAAACAAAAAGTCTGAAGGAATTTTGCTTTAGTCATTTTCTCATGGAAAAATACTTTCAAAAGAATTCTTTTAGCCTCTTTTACTTAGTCATTTTCCCGAGGGATTTCCAACTTTTGTCTACTTTTGCTCACTGCCCTCCACAAGGGCACTTGTTTCTTTGGCTTTGGGGCAGCCCCTTGAACCTATCGATTGAACCAACTTTGGTTCAGTGGTTCAATGGTTCAATCGATTCATTCTTCATTATTTGGCTAAGTCTTTTTGATCTTTTAAACCAAGTGCATTGAACCAATTGGTCATTAAACTCGTTGAACCATTGAACCAAAGTGGTTCAAAGTTTAATGGTTCAAGCCTTTATTCATTAAAGCTTGTTGATTGAACTCTTTTGATTGAACCGAGGCACTGAACCAATCCTAGAAATGACCAAGTGTTAGAAACTTGTTCTTTTGATTGAACTCACTTGTAAAAGCCTTTGAAGCGGCTGAACCTGCTAATTTCAAGCATGTTGAGTTTGTAGATTTTTGGAAAAGCTTTGAAAAATGAAGAACCTAAATGCTCAGAACAATTTTTAAAAAGGGGAGGGAGGATTTTGGTCTACTGAACCAAAATATTTCTTAGGTTGTCCCAAAAATGTCACTTACTTTTGGGGACAATAGCTGGCTCCAGTTGGGGAACTTCTTTCAGTTGAAAACTTGGAATATCTGAGGGGAGTAGAAACCAAAATCTCTAGTGCCTTGAAGTATGCCATTGGGCTATGGAGTCATGCTACCCAAAAAGAAAGGCTCCAAAAAATGAAAACAAAAAAAATAAAGCAAAAACAAAGATTATACAGATATACATATGTACAGGTGAACTTATCTGATACTTCAAAAATTGAAGTGCTTCAAATGTTACCCATTATGAGGTAGAGAAAAGAGCATGCCATCTTGATATTTCAACAAAAATTTGTTCTCCCCATTGAGCTAATAGATAATGAATGGGCCTCTCTAAAGAGAATCAAACTTTCCATGCATACCCTTTGGCTCTCTTCTTTTGTCCCACAACAGGACTTGATCTCCAACCCAAAAATCACAGTTCTTTGCCTTCTGGTTGAAGAGCTTTTTCACTAGATTTTGATGGGCAGCAATTCAGTCTACTACCATAGTTCTCTGCTCATCTAGCTTAGTCAGGCACATGATCCTCTTGTCAAGGGCACTTTCATACGTTTAATCCTCAATTACCTTAGCTAATTTCAATGCTGGCAATTCCAAGGTGATTGATATCTCAGCATTGATACCATAAAGAAGTTGGAAAGGAGACATACCAATTGCTCTCTTTGGTGTAATTATGTTTGTCCATAGATCATTGACCAATGCTTTATGCCATGTCCTTTGGTTGTCATCGACTAGCTTTTTGATAATAGTCACCAGGTTCTTGTTGCTTGATTCAGCTTGTCCAGTCCCTTGTGGAAAGTAATCAAAAGAGTGGGAGAGTGTAATCCCATAGTGAAAATAGAATTGAGTAATTTCTTTGGAAGTGAAACAATCTGCATTGTCAGTGACAATCTTGGTTGGGACCCCAAACCTAGAAATGATTTCCTCTTTGAGTAAATTACACACTACTTCTAAAGTAGCATGTTTGGTTAGAATAGCTTCTACCCACTTGGTGAAGTAATTCATTGATGTGAAGACATAATCATGTCTAGCACTTGAAGATGGGTTTACAGCTCCAATAAAATCAATTCTCTATTGTTGGAATGGCTCCTCTATGACCACTAGCTTGAGAGGTAAGATAGCTAACTTGGGTCTCCTAACAAGCTGCTAGCATAGTTCACATTTCTCTACCCACTTATATGTGTCCTGAAAGAGAGTTGGCCAATAATACCTGGCTCATAGAATTTTATGGGTAGTTATAGGAGTAGAA
Organism: Torreya grandis; assembly: GCA_037957365.1. Taxonomy (NCBI): domain Eukaryota; kingdom Viridiplantae; phylum Streptophyta; class Pinopsida; order Cupressales; family Taxaceae; genus Torreya; species Torreya grandis. The sequence goes on along the minus strand of JARHVA010000688.1, from coordinate 1,041,560 downwards.
AAATGTCCTCCATAGATTAAATTATAGAAGGACTTTAGAAGTTGGCTTTGTTGCTCCTTGTCCACGTAGTGAAGGAACACTCCATCAAGGCTCCTCTTATACAAGCCGTTGTCCTAGAGGACAAAATTTGTAGCTTTTAGCTTGATAGTTCTCCTTTTTTATAAGATAGGTGAGTAGGACACTCACCATAAATAAATAAATGAGCAATACCTAAATACCACTCATTCTTGGTGGAGACAAAGAGGATAGTTGGTGTGTCTTCCACCTCTACTTCTTCATGCCTTGCTTCTTCTGGTCTGTTGTCAGCAATCAATTGGCATAGGCCCTTTCCCCATACCAAATTTGTTGGCTTGATGACCAAATCAAACTCTTAGATATTTTTAATCTAATTTCCTCTTTTGGTTCTAAAATTCTATTGAGTTAATATGGATTTGACCGTGGTATCAGGAACCAGAGCAGTAACTCATGAATTGAGGATGTAAAAATGGAAATGTTTCACAACCTTGACCATCGCATAAGCATGCTTCTCCATGTTTGAATACTTTTGCTCATGAGCTTTGAGGGGACAACTCATGAAGGAAATGGGAGATTCCACCCCTTCTTCATTTTATTGAACCAAGATGGCTGAAAATGTGTGTTCAGAAGCATAACTATAAATGAGGAAATCCTTCGTATAATTTGGACAAACTAGAAACAGGGTGTGGGCAATGGCAGTCTTGATATCCTCAAATGCTGACTTGCCTTATTTAGCCCAATTTAAAGTGGCCTTATTTTTTATCATGTTTACAATGTGTCTAATCTTTTCAGCAAACTCAGGGATGAACCTCTGTAAGAAATTCATCTTTCCAAAGAAAGAGTGAATAGCAGTCTTACTCATGGGCAAGGTAAGCTCTTGGATAGACTTGACTCTGTCTGAGTCAATATTTATGCCTCCTTTGGACATAATGTGTTTTAGAAGTTTCCCTTCTATTACTCCAAAAATTGACTTCTTGGGGTTTAAGGAAATGACATTCTGGCAGCAACGCTCCAACACTTATTGCAAGTGGCGTATATGATCTAGGCGATGCTTAGAAAAGATGATCAAGTCATCAAGATAAACTATGATGAACTTACCTATTTCATCTTTGAAGGCAAGGTCCATTGCTTTTTTAAATGTGGCACCAACATTTATCAAGCCGAAAGGCATTCTTCTATATGCAAATGTGCCCCAAAGTGTGGTGAAAGCAGTCTTATGTTGGTCCACCTCACTGACTTCAACCTGATTATATTCTGAGAAGCCATTTAGCATTGATAACATCTCCAAACCTATCACTATTTGAAGCACTTGATCCCTGATTGGCAAAGGATAGTTATCCTTCAAGGATGACTGATTTAAATTCTTAAAATCTACATAGAGGCAAATTTCACCATTCTTCTTCTTTACAGGCACTATATTTGCAATCCATGTGGAATGATGGATTAGGAAGATTATCCTAGCATTTAGCATTTTTTGTATTTTAGACAAAAAGGTACCTGATAGTTTTAGATTATACTACTTAGACTTTTGCCTGTAGGGTGCCGAATCAGCCTTGAGAGGAACGTCATGTCAAATTTCATCAAGCCTAAGTGACTTTAGGTCATCATAGGAGTATGCTAAGACATCCATATACAAGTAGAGTAGAGCAGTGAACTTGAATTTCTCCTCAAGAGTACAGCATTTCTCAATGTTCACCATCTTGGGATCATCCTTGGTACCTAGATTTACTTGATCAAACTCCTGGGAGGAGCTCGAATTCTTTTGTTGCTATTTGATGAATCTGTCATGTTTGTCAAATAGTTTCTCAAGAGAAATCAGGCCTTTAGAAATCTTATTCTCTTTAAGTTGCAGGAACTCCTCACCTACGTCTATATTTTATTCAAGAGTTGGTTCACACTTCTGAGGTTCACTACCTTCAAAATGTAGATGTTCAAAACTATCTCTTTACTCGAAGAAGGCAATGATTTGACTGTTATTTTTGAACACTTGCCAATGACTGACATTATCAGGTACACTTGGTCAAAAGACCAGCTCAATAGTGTACTTGTCTCTTTTGAATTTTGAGTGGGGGACCAAGAGAGTAGCTGAGATGGCCAGTGCATCAGCCCAATCATTGAATTCTCTAGGAATGGAGAGATGTTAAAAGCATCAACGCTTTCAATTTGGTCCCAGACTAGATTGTGGTAATGATGCAATCTTTCATTCTTGATTTGATATAGGTTTCTCACCTAACAAACCACTAGTTTGACATCTCCTTTGGCATGAAGGAGCTTGATGCCTTTATCTTGAGTAGCCCTCAATCTGAGCAACAGAGATTCATATTCAGCTATGTTATTAATGTTAGCAAAATGTAACTTATATGATGAAGGAAAAATATCTCTCTGAGGAGATATCAACACAACTCCTGCTCTTGAACTAGTGGAGGAGCATCTACCATCAAATTCAAGAATCCATACCTCATTTGATACTAATTTTCCTTTGAATTCTTCTTCATTCAGAGGAAGAGATTCCTCCACACTTGCATTGCACTTTGCTAAATCTTCTATTGTTTCAGTTGAATGCATTTCTAGGTTGTCACTTGTAGGAGCTTCATCAAATACCTCATAAAATTCATCTATAAATAGAAAGTAGTTACCCATGCCTGAAGACTCAAACAAATTTGAGCTTCAGATGCCGAGGTCCAAGTAACCACGTATTTCACTTCCTTCTTAGGGAGCAGCCTCTTCATAACACCTTTGATTGGAATCCTTGGCTCAGATAAGTCCATACTCAATTCACCACCAACATTCCTACAAAAATTCTGCCCAAGAAGGATGCCATATGATGTTGGGATGTAAGCTATTAAGACAGTCATCTTAATTCTTTTGTCTAGGAACATTGCAAACACAAATTGGTTGTCTTTAATTTGTCCCAACAGAGGTACTTGCTTGTTTTCTATGGAGAAGCATCTACTAAAAGTCTTGGTCAGTGTGAGGTTAAGGGATTTAGCCACTTTAGCAGGCATGACATTATTTGAAGCTCCAGAATCAATGATGCAATTGTTCAACTGACGTCCATTTATTAGCAATGAGACATAAAAAGGTTCAGTCTTACCAGGAGTAGTAGGAGGGGTAATCACAAGATTGGTCTTGGAGGGATCATATGTCACTTTGGGAATTACTTGTTTAACCGAGATGTTCTAGTTTTTAACACATTGAACTAATTTATCTAATTGCTCAGGATGGGACTGCAAAAATTCAAATTTAGACATTTGAATTTTGGTTTTCTTTATATGGTCAATGATATCAAATGTTGGAAATAAACTAGGTACAGAGGATGAGAGTTTATCCTTTTGAGTTTTGAGAGGGGGAGAATTGGACTGTGAATTTGAAGTTGAAGGTACAAAAATGTTTGGGGTACTTACCTTTCTAGCAGTCATTGAGTCCTTTGGCTGGAAGGGCATAGTGGTCCCATGTTTAGCAATTGAAAATGCTGGTTGAAGTTACCCTTCTATCTTCTCTTTATCAGCTTGTTGAGCTAATTCATTCTTGGACCAGGTGAATATAGCATATGATCCCTCAATTACATTACCTTCCCTTCTGGGTTCATCCTGATAGTTCAAGAAACTAATATGGGAGTTGCCAGCTAATTTTTCTTCTTCCTCAGTGAAGAGATTAGCATCATTTTTAGGATTCAACTCAGGCTAGAATGAGAAATTTGATTTAGCTTTAGGATATCCAACTTCTGAGTTGTTTGGAGGTGCTTCAAGGGTGAGGTTCCTCTATTGAAGAGGAAGGTGATTTTGCTATCCTTGATTCATGGTAGCATTGCCTTGGTACGCCTGATTCTAAAATGTCCTCCTTGGCATATCTCTATATGTAAGAGTAGATGACATCCCTTGTGCCATTTGCTTTCTGAGAGCTAGCACTTTATTTGCTAGCTTTTGTACCATTGGGTCAGTGGTGACTGTAGGTGAGTATTGAGAAGATGAAGAGGATTTACCTTTATTAGGGTCTCTCATTATCTTTCCTACCAGAATAAGGTCATCTTCTACCTCAGTAGCCAAGTCTTGAGTAGCAGTAAGGTCTATGTGTCTAACCCATCTTAGTAAGAAACTCACTTCAAGGAGCTGTGAGTTGATAAAAAACACTTGAGATTCTGAGGTGTTAATTGGGCGACCATGGGAATCTTGTGCCTCAACTTGTCGAACCTAGGAATGAAGTCCCTCATAGGTTCATGGGGCTTTTTCTTCATCTATGTGAGTTAGGCTAGCAAGGCATGTGCATTTTTTATAGGTTTGAACCTTGCTTCAAATTTGGCTTTAAGTGTGTCCTTGTCAGTTACTGACCTAGCCTACAAATGGTAGAACCAGTCTACAGTAGCATCTTGTAGTGTTTTTGTAAAGATCCTGACTACCACGTCTTAAAATTCCACCCCTATTACACCACAGGCTATACTAAAAGCTATAATGTGTTCATCAGGATAAACTTTCTCATCACCAAAAAATTTGGAAAAATTCTTCCTTGAACTATGTGGAAGCTTGTGCAGAGGTGGAGTTAAATTTAGTGGACCAAAAGAGTTACCTCAGGGGCCTTGAGCCATGATTTGACTATGTAAAAGTGGGATCAAAAATTTGGGTGGAGTATGGATAGGCAAAGCTCTGCTAGTAGTAGAAAAACAAGCTCTGCCTTGTGTTGGTGACCTAGTGGGCCTAGGAGGAAGACTCCTAGTTCATTGAAGGTGAGGTTGTGGAGGAAATAAATCAAAATTACTCTGTTGCACCAACTCAAAAGTAGTGTCAACAACACCTTGAGATTTTTGGCTTTTGGTATAATGTGGAGTTGCCAAATTGTAGAACAAAAATGGAAAAGAGCAAGATCTATTTCAGCTTGAAGCTTGAGACTTCAAACTACGTGCTCTTCCCCAATGGAGTCGCCAAAAAGATTATTGGGTGAATATTTTGTCAATCAACAGTCTGATTGAGCAAAATAGGTCTTATCATCCATAGCAAAAGAGATTGGTTGGCTCAGTGTGTAGGTTTACTACATCAGAGGTGGACAAATCTCTCCTCTCATCAAGGGGAGGTTCCCTATAAATATGCAAGAGCTATATATACTATAAATATGCAAAAAGTAACACTCAAGGGGTAGGATACATTAGCCGTCTCTCTTCTTTCAGAGATGATGTTAAGAAATAGAGGATAAAATCTTGGTGAAAAGACTGAAGGCACTTCTCTTCTTTCATAAGTGTTCTTGCAAGAAATAGCAAGATTTTCTTTCAGGTTGAGACAAGAAACTAGTAACACAGACGCGATAACCAGAAAGATGAAACAAAACACAAAGTTTCCACCTCAAATGCCTAAAGAGTATAACACAAAGAATAATGGGGGCACAAATTCATCCCAAAATCCTCAACATAGAAAGAAAAGAAAAACATATACTAAAAACAATTGTGAAAGCACAAAGTCTTCCCACAGTTGGCTTCAAGACACCTTCCTTATTACTTTCACTAATTTTGCTTGAAAAATTAAATAGATGAGAACACATTCAAAAGACAAACATAAGAATAATCTCTTAAAATGATGTAAGCCAAAATAGCACAAAGTTTGCAAAAAACTTGCTTTTTCATTCAGATAAAATGAAATGAAATTACAATCTAAGCTCAAAGTCTCAGTATTCTCCTTTCAACTGGGTAGAGTTCACTCCTGTAAAAATGAAAAGTCTCCTGTAAAAATGAAAAGTCTTCTTTTCTAATGAGAGAAATTACAATCTTATATCAATCACGCAAGGCTTGGTGTTCTTTTCCATGGGACAGCCCATGCTGCAGTCAACACCTTCAATGCACCTTCAATTTTGTCTGGAGGGATCATGCTAGAAATAGTGCATTGCCTTAACTATGGCATGTCCATTCCTCTAATATGTCTCTTCTTAGTATGGACTATCTGGTCTTTTTCCTGATGTTTGCACAGCTGTCTAATTTGTCTTTACTTCATGGAAGAAAAATAGGATGCATCCTTGATTTGGTGTGCTCAGAAGTCTACTTGATACACTGTTTCACCTACTAGAAATAACTCCCTTGAAGATATTTCTGACCTTTTGCATTGATCTTCTCTCCCCTATAGCAATTTGAGTCTTTGATCTCTCTTTTCAATCAATCACTTGGTTCTTCCTTTAAATTTTGTGCTCTATTTGAATTTCCACAGATATTTCCTTACTTTAAATTTGATGCCTATGGGGCCGTCAATGGTCACTAGCCACTTGAACCATGGTGAACCTTGAACCTTTGAAACCTTTGAAAGTAAATTGGTTCATTGATTCATCGGTTCATTCTGTCTCTTTTGTTCCATCACTTCCTGGTTTAATCACTTTCTCGCTCCTTGGTTGAACCATCTGTTGAACCACCTGTTTGCTACTTCTTTCCTTGACTGAGGCAGCCTTTGAACCTTTGAACCTATGAACCATTTAACTTTGAACTCTTTCAGTTTAAAGTTTAATTGATTCATTCATTCGTCCTTTGTCCTATTCAATCATTACTTCTTTTATCTTTCTAAGCTTTGGTTGAACCTTTAAACCTGTGCATTCGTTGAACCTTTTGGTTCAATGGTTCAATTGGTTCATTCAGCTCATTCTTTGAAGCCCTTTTTGTCTAAGTCTTTAAAGGTTCCTTTCTTTGTCGTCAAGTGCCCCCTCCCACAAGGGTACCTACCTTTCAAGATTTTTTGGGCAGCCTTTGGGCTTAAAATTCCACAACGGGTTCTTGCTTCTTTGGTGGGCTTTTGGCTTTCGAGCTTTTTTCGTCAGGCTTTTTCTTCAAACAAAAAGTTTGAGGGAATTCCTTTAGATAGAAAGTTCGAAGAAAAGTTTCCATTACTTATCCATTTGTTCTTTTTCAATTTCTTCAGGCTTTCCTTTCGAGCGAATTCCTTTAGACAAAAAGTCTGAAGGAATTTTGCTTTAGTCATTTTCCCACAAAAAAATACTTTTGAAAGAATTCTTTTAGCCTCTTTTACTTAGTCATTTTCTCGAGGGATTTCTAAATTTTATCTGCTTTTGCTCACTACCTTCCATAAGGGCACTTGTTCCTTTGGCTTTGGGGCAGCCCCTTAAGCCTACTGATTGAACCAACTTTGGTTCAACGGTTCAATGGTTCAATTGGTTCATTCTTCATTATTTGGCTAAGTCTTTTTGATCTTTTGAACCAAGTGCATTGAACCACTTGGTCATTGAACCCATTGACCCATTGAACCAAAGTGGTTCAAAGTTCAATGGTTTGAGCCTTTATTCTTTGAAGCTTGCCGATTGAACTCTTTTGATTAAACTGAGGCACTGAACCAATCCTGGAAATGACCAAGTGTTAGAACTTATTCTTTTGATTGAACTCGCCTACAGGAGCCTTTGAACCGGTTGAACCTACTAATTTCAAGCATGTTGAGTCCGTAGATTTTTGAAAAAGCTTTGAAAAATGAACCTAAATACTCAGAACAATTTTTGAAAAGGGGAGGGAGGATTTTGGTCTGTTGAACCAAAATAGTTCATAGGTTGTCCCAAAAATGTCACTTATTTTTGGGGACAACACCCCCAATCAATGCTTGACCATCGATGGTTCACTATCAAGTAAATTTCTAGCAAGATCCTTGCACCTACCTACACCTAACTAAATCCAAATTTTTGTGTCCCTACTTGTTTATAGACCCTTGCCTAATTTTCTAGAATAGACCCCAACCATTTAGCATAGGTATTGACCCACCTTTGCTATATTTAACATTTTAGAATATTTTTCTTTAACAATAAATTCTTGTATAATCAGTTTCAATAATCTTCTTAAATTGATGCAAGTACTTTCTACAATGTTTTATAAACTTAATTATTTCATAATGGTGGATTGACAACCCCTAAGGAAGCTCTCACTTCTGGGATCTAGCTACTACTAGGCAATCATCTTAGGTACTCGTTTGACAAACAAATCTTCTTAGTGTTGTCTCATACGTAGGTCATTCCTCCCAAGCCAAAGAGGAGCTCTCACAACCATCTGGATCATGGAGCGTAAACCAAATCCATGTTTTTCAACCATACCCATATCGAGTTTCTTTTCTCTCTTTCTTTAAAACTTAAGTGAAAATTTACATGAAACAGCATGACCTAAGAATATAATCCACATACCCAAAATAATGTTTCATTATAAGATGTATGATTCTCAAATGTGATTTGGCATCCAATGAGTTTATCATCAACATGGTTTCATATAATTTTAGAGCCTACTATCTAAGACTATATTATCCCTAGATGGTATTAATATCTAAAATAAATGTTTTAGTTTAATCAAGGATCATCAACATAAAACATGATATAGCAATTTATCATATTCCAACATTACTTATTGCTTTTATTCCCCAAAGATGATGTCCAATTTGGTTTATCTTATGAAAATTATCAACCGTATATGGGTAAAGTGTTCATTTTCTTATGATCACAACTTTATGACTTTAACAAATAAGTTTGCACAATGAACTCAATCCGAGCATAGTAAATGGGTGATAATGTACCCCATAAGTTTCTCATACCACTAATGAGAGTTATCATCAAAAGAGATCATACAAAGGTTAATATTAATTAGATAGACATAATATCTTATGAAACTAGAGTCTCAAATCCAATCCCAATACTCATATCCTGAATCATCAAGCAATCACATCCCTTATGCTTGCATAAATTTTAATGGGTATGATTAGATGAATGTGACCAAAGGAAATTTCCAAAATTAAACCCTCATTAATTTTAAATGCAAAGCAAGTTTTTGTTAACTGTACTTGATGGGATTGTTAATTACTACATAATAGTGATTTATTTCAGATAAGATAGAGGATTGGTTGAATTTTACTAACTTGTTTCTTGTATTTTTTGTTCAACACAAAATAAATCCAAAACAAGTAGAGATTCCCAATTCATGACTCTAAAAACTTGTTCGATTTTTATCATAATAATAAGGTAAATGTATTGATAAAATTTACAAGTATTGTTATATTATCAATAAATTTTACATAGTATCCCTATAGAAACATAAATTTGTTGGGTGTTTGAATGAAACACAATCCATAATCTAATTAATATGTTTATCTTCACAAGTTGACTGCATGTATTACAAACCTATGAATATGTTATAAATAAGCTCAAAATGGTAGTTGAGTTAACAAATAATCTCAGGATAACAACATTATATAAGAGATGATTCACAAGATAAGGGTATTTAAACAAGACATTACAATCTAGGAGTTTCCTTGGTTTTAAAGTTTAAGGAAATGTGTTTAATCCTTAGACTCAATAATTTTATGATTTATATTTTTAATTTTTTATACCACTAGGGGGAAGCATGAATTACCTAATACCAATGCAAAATTTGGTAACATAGCTAAATAGGGTTTCAATTGATTTTAATGACAAAACCAACCTTAAAGCCTACATCACAAAATATCATGATTAAAACCCTATATCTATGCTTGTATTAGATTCAAGCTCATATAAGCAATATTCAATTCTCTTTGAATTTACCTAAAATCATATTATAATTTCACATTTAAACACAAGATTACCAGATCTTATTTGATGTATAATGACCTAAATTAATTTCTAGCTAAAGATAATAACATTATTACTTTCCTAGTCTGAATATCTCATCTAGGTGGCCATTCCTAGTCATTTCAACTTACTTATGTAATTATAATGAGAATTTTTCAAAATTTTAATTATAATGAGGAGCCCACAAGTTGTATCTAGGATAGTGCTCCAAGCTCTAACTAAGTGTCAAATCTAAGATTCTTTTTATCCAAAAAAACTTGTGGGAGGCATACTACAAGAGGTAAAAATGCTCCCACAATGATAAACTAAATGCCATCATATATGCTTCATTCCACTTATGCATTGATGAAGAGAAACATACTAATTCATACATTTAGATGTATATATTTGTCATAATATCTTAGATACTGATTCTTTCAAGAATAAGTTACATAACTGTGTTTGCAATTAACAAATCTAATAAGATAACCAAAAGAGAATCTCTCCTATATTATCTTGATATTTAATTAGGAGAGAGATATTTGATCAACCTAATTACATATATTATTTTTATGTGTTCAAACATGCATTTTCATGTTCCTTCTTGGGTATAGCTAGAAAAAGTTATGTAGGTTAGTTGATTATGTTTCAGCATAATTTTTTGACATAATATATATTGTTTGGATTCCTAAAGTAGATAACAAGAATCTTATTTTTATTTTAAACACTTATTAATGTAAAACATATTCCTAAATCTTATTTAGTAGTTTTGAATTAATTAGCCAATTATCCATAAAATACATCCATAATGTTTAAATATTTGGAAGAAACAAAATATTACAGAGATTCAATGCTGAGGTAAGAAGGAAGATCAAAATGTGCCTCATCTATGTTTATTATTTCTAAAGCCCCATTACTATATGCATTTTTGCCAATCCGAAAAATAGAATCAACATGTTGTATAAACTAATGCAAGTACTCAAATGGTATGTTTCCAAAAAATGTTTTTTCAACTTACATCAAAAATACATCGAGCTTTATGTATGATGTATTTTAAAGGAAAATCCAATTATATATAAATAGGGAGATCAATTTTGATTAGCTTATCGTGGAGAAATAAAAAATAAGTCAATATTAGCTTGTTAACTATATGACCAGTTGTACTGGATTAAAATAGATAAATAAGATATTAAATTTCATCAAGCTATAATTATTTTCCAAGTGGCCTCTAATTTGAGGATTTGTATGTTTACCTTAAATTTTTATAGCCTAATTTATGGTTCAAGACATATACAAGGCAAATGGTTGTTTGACAACAAGAGCTTAGTAATAAAATGGTCTCATGGAATGTGTTTCAAAGCACTACCTCATATAGTTGTTACCATATGGAGCATCATAGGATAAAATACAAATAAAATGCATTTTTCAGATTCTTAAAGGCATTAATACAAGGATGTTGGAAAATCTAACTTTGAACTCCCCATTTTGACCAGCATATTCTTAGACTATGTCAAGATAGATATGAGGGGATTTTTATCAATATCTTGTAATTACAAGAGTAAAGAAATACACATAAGTCATGTCATTAAAACAAAGTGCAAGATAGGTTTGATTTTAAATATCAAATATTTTCACAAAATGTAATTTTTCCCCGCTTTGGTAATTCTTTTAGTGAAATAAAATCATACTTAAATGTATAAAATAATAAATATAATATTCTTTAAAAAAAATCCTCATGCCAGATGTCATGATAATATCAATGTTTTCTATTTTAGTCTAAATTTTACCAATTGTTATCTTGTTTTAAACAAAATAATAGCATGGGATGAATACTTACACAGTTACCCAATCAAGCAAGACATCCTTTAATTCAATCAAAATGTTCTCCACTTTAGGCAATACATCCTCCAATGGGAAAATTCTCTTTCCTTTAGGCAATACATCCTCCAATAAAAAAATATTCATTTCTTTAGGCAATACATCCTCTGACGTGTTATCCTTCTTATTGTTTACTCTTTATCTATATGGCATTCTACTTTTGTTGGGATCCTTTCACCACATTTTTCTCCTAATTTTAACCCCTCCAATAATTAAAGATGTCTTCCGCTCTTGTTTTTATACTAACTAGCTAAGATTCCTCTCCTTCCAATTGCATCCTAATAAGGACTCCATCTTCCTTCTTAGCTAGTAAAACTACAATTGTTCAAAAAGAAGGGTACAATAATTTGGTAGCCAATATTGAACACTTTTATTGAAAATTAAAGGTTAGATAGTTTGAATAGAACACAAACTCCTTCCATCCACCCATGTGACAATTTTTTATGGTGTTTATCTATCCACTGACACCCTTTAAAATCTAGAACAACAGATGGTAAAATAAAAATGGAGCTTATATTCATTTATGGTGGTAAAAGTAGGTTAAACTACTATCCACATTTCAAATCCTTCACTAATAGTCATTTGATGTCAAAAATTATGCCTTTCCATCCTAATTTATTAAGAAAAGGTTTTTATCCTAAAATGAAATATTCAACTGCATTCTTCTATGACACTATTTATCAAGATATTGATTATTATAATCTCTAACCCATATAACTGATAACTATAAAAAATAATATCAAGGTTTGATATGGTTGACATTATGGAGCTACAACCTTGAATTACTATGCACTGAGTGATGAATATAGTTTTACCAACATGATGTTATATCAGGATAATTTTAAATTTGGAAACATACTCTAATTAATGCAACTAAAATTGTAATCAAATCAAGGAGACAAAATAAAGCTTAAAAACCCAAAGAATCATGAAACTAGATGATCACCACTTTCACTAAGATAGACGAGGTATAGGTCTTTCTTTGTCATGATTACACCTCATTATATAGTGTTCTCTCTCTATTTCCCATAGTCTGTATCTAGATCCTCCTCTTTAATGGCATTCTTCTTTACACTAGGGGTTGTACCTATGTCAAAGACAAATGAACAAATGGTAGTCATCCAAGTCATTATATCAAAATCAGACATCTAATTCATGATATAAAATAGTAAAATCATGATACTAACAATTATTCTACATAATTGTATGACATTTATAAGCATAGAAATATCATTTGAATGAACTAAAACCATATCAAGCAATTCAATTCTTGATTGTATAAACATCAATCATTATTAATTATGTTTTGTAACACTTAATCATTGACATGTGCCTTCAATCCTAACATTGGAAAATGGGATGTTGTAGTATTGTTGATACAATATATTAGTGGTTGATACAGTATAAAATGCAAATATGGTAGATATAATGTAAACTATAGGTGGCTAGTGCAATATAAAATTAAGATGGCTAGTACAGTAAAATGAAGGGAACATTTTTATTCTAGTTGTTATTTTGTTTTAAATTTATGATTTGATTTCATACTTTTTCATCAAATTTTGGTTAAGTTTTGTTATTTGAAATTTTGCATAGGTGGAGATGACTATAGAGGAGTGTCGATGTCAGGTGAATACCAAATTTATTAGATAGACTATTATCATTGGTCATATCATAGCTAGTGACTCTCAAGTTTGGAAACATTATGGAGATGTATCATGTTCCTCTAAGAATAGAGCTCATCACCATGTTTTTATGGCAATGGGAGAGGATCATTGACACATTTAATTGGGTGGTGGATGGAGTTACCATAGAGGTGTTGATCACCCTAGAGGATGTCCATGCCATAATGGGGTTGTCTGTTACATGTACTCTAATGGTATGCAATACACCATAGTTAGTGGATGAGATAATGGAGTAAGTTTGATGTGTTATTGAATTTGATTGGTATAATGAGTTTAATCTCATTGTACAAATTTTTGAGGTGTGCGTGTCAAGCATTCTAAATATCCAAAAGGCTTTTATTAAAATTATGACTATGCATGTGTTATGTAATGAGTTAGATGGGGTTGTGCTAATATGTATTATAGTTGTGTCAGTTTACACTAGAGTAGGTCTTTTTATATGATATGGGCATTGTGGCATGGGTGTAGCTTATACATGATTTTTATGGTGTACTAAGATGAAGATAGCAGACTAAGACTCCCATAACTATTTTTTATTGTTAGATATATGAGATTTTTCCATGCATAGACCTACAAAATTACCTTATCTGATAAATTATTATTTCCCTATGGTCAGGAGATGGGCATAGGGTCATTGTGATGATGATTCCTCATGTGCCCTATTTGAAAATTATTTGGATACCATTATGTGTAAAATTATTGTTATATTTATATCCTAAATCACCATTCCACATTAAACTATTGTGACATGTGATGAGCTTTAGGTGGGGCATATGTATACACTTGATTTTTTTACTTTATTGATGATTTCTCTTGCAAGGTTATTGGCACATCAATTTATTGATATGATGGTGTTATGTCTAATTGGATGACTAAGTAAGGACCTAAAATAACCATAGACCTAATAGAGATTAATCTACACTCAAATTTCAAGAGGAAATGGATTTAAAACCTAAGCTTATGACATGGAGTATAGCTCTCACTAGGGCTCAATGATGGGTAAGTGTTTAAAATAAGGTAGTGTGAAATGGGCAACAAAATGGAGGTCCATGCAACTAAAGGTGATAAATGTAAATCCTAAGGAACCCTATATTTATATTAGTTTATTGAATGTAATGAAGAGTATAAGTAAGGATACACACATACATACAAAAGTAATCAACCAAGCAATATTTAATCTACTAAGTAAATATAAAAAAGAGTATAAGGATCGAGATACTTACCTTTGGGTGGATCTATTGATGCTTCAATATCCCCCTTTGGCTCAAGTGTAAATTTGTAATAGATGTTGTAATTTGAATACCTCAAATGGTAAGATAAAGGCCCATATATTTTTAATTAAGAATTCCAAATACCTCTTTTATTAAGTTTCAATGACACTATAAAACAATACCTTCAAGATAAGGTTCTAAACCTATAAGTCTACAAAATATTACTTAAGGGTAGAAATATAAGTGAAAATAGAGTGTATGAATTTGATATATATTTTAGGAATTAAATATGACCCCTATATATATGGCTCCAATACTAACCCTAAACCCTAAGCCAATGGTATTGACAAAGTGGATACATTTAGAATATATATGCTAAAATTGTATGGTATTGGCCAAACTAATACAATAAAAATGATAAAAGACAAGTTCAAAATTTTATCAGGTTGGTGATACAATACATATAAGATAGAGTATAATACAGGTTATATCAACTAGGTTGATACAATAGTATATATGAAAGCTAGCGAATTTGGACAGAAAAAAATGGAAAAATAAGACAGAAAGAGACTAAAAGGAGGTAAGATTGATAGTAATGATGGTATGACATAATATTATGCAAACATCTCTCAAAATGTATCATGAGTCAATCTCACCTAATTCATAGTGTACCCTTTAAGGAGTTCACTCAAAGAGAATGAAGCACTGGCAAGCCCATGCAAGAGAAACTATTACTAAATTGATATAGTGAAAAATATAAGGTGTATACATATTCCACACCTAAAGTTCATCATGTGTCACAATATTATAATGTGGTATGGTGTTTTCACATACCTTCACTTACCTTGCTAGTTTTAGACGTGAGTGTGTGATAAAAAGCACCCATTGGGAAGAATAAAAAGTAGAGTTAAAAAATAAGAGAAAAATCTAAATTTTTACAAAAAATAATATTAACACCTAAAATTAATCTATCTCACCAGGATTCTAAAGCTTCTTTTGGTACATTAAAAAGACCTATGGAACAAAGATATTTGAAAAATATAGGACCTCATGGCAAATAATTGAATATTTTTAAAAATAAATATTTTACTATAAATAGGTAAAAATAATTTCATTTGCATATTTATTATTTTTATAAAAATGAAAGATCTAAGTGTCTAAAAATAGCATTATGATAGATTATGTCTCACAGAGGAAGAGGTGGACGTGTAGGATTTTGCATCATAGTAGCCATTAGAGACCTATAGGCAGATGGTGTAATTAATATTTTGTTTTGTTATTTTTAATAAAATGAACTAAATTTAGGAAATCTAGGCAATGGGAAAAATCTATATAGTTAATTTTTTTTAACAAGCATCAAAATGAAGAGAAATAGGTAGTTGATGAAAATTTATTACTAAATCCAAAGGCATTTATTATGATCAAGGGAATAAATCACTACCCTTAGATAATTTTATCAAACAAGACAATATAGTTGGTAAGGTGAAATTTCAAATGATGATTGATATGATGAGGTATGGCCAGTATAGTTGGAAAATATGTTGGTTGATATTGTAAGGCATGACTAGTGTAGTAGTAAATTATTAAGATGGATGATAGTGTAGGGTATGGCCAGTACTATTGAATAAATTATGTATGGATGGTATAGTTAAGTGTTCATTGATACAATATAAAGTGCCAGCATGGCTGAAATCATAGGGTATGGTTGATGTCATAGGAAATATATGTTTGTTGATATCATATAATAAGGTTAATGCAGTAGAAACATGTGTTGGCTAGTACAATAGTGTATGGCCAATGCAATATAAAATATAAGGGTAGTCACTATAGTATAGTAGTTTCTATTACAATATAAAATATAAACATGGTCAGTAGTGTAAAGTGTAGGTGGCCAGTGCAATAGAAAATTATGAAAATGGTCAGTATAGTATAATGTAGGGCCCTTTTTATTTTAGTTGTTTTGTTTGAAAAAAATTATTTACTTTTAGATTTCTTGATCAAAATATAATTGAGTTTTGTTGTTAGATGTTCTGCAAAGGCAGATATGACTATAAAGGAGCGTTAATTCTAATTAACTATTAGGTTTGTTAGAGAGGCTATCAATAATGGATAGATCATATTTGGTGAGTCATATTTGGCATCATTATGAAGGTGTGTCTTTATTTTTTGAGTAAAAAATCATCTCCATGTTTTTGGGGTGATGGGAGAGGATCACTAACATCTTTAGATAGGGGGTGGAGAGGGATACCATAGAGATCACGATCACCCTAGAGGTTGTCAATTTCATACTAAGGTTATCTACTATAATAACTATGATGGTATGTAAAACACCATAATTGGTTGATGAGATACATTATTTACCCCAATGGGTTATTATATATGATTAGTAAGATGAATGTAAGCTAATAATGTAGCTTTTTGAGGTGTATATTTGAGCATTTTGGATATACAAAAGGCCTTTCTCAAAATTATGATTATGCATTTTCTAGTCATAAGTTAGATGGGAATGTGATAGTGTATATTATAGTTATGTGTCAGTGTACATTAGATCAAGGCACTTTTTATGATATAAGAGTTGTGGTATGGGTGTAACTTGTATACAATTTTTATGATGTACTAAGTCAGGGCCAAAAAACTATAGGTCATGTGATTCTTTTTTCTTTTTGGATATATGAGAAGTTCCCCATGTATAAACATGTGAGGTTACCTCATTTGATGAATGACAGTCTTCCTAAGGTCAAAAGATGTGTGCGAGGTCATACTATGTAGATAATTACTCATGTGCCTTTCTTAGAGACCATATAGAGCCCATTACGTGTGAAAATGATGTTATGTTTCTATCCCAAAACACCATCATGAATTACACTATTGTGACACATGATGATTTTTAGGTGGGGCATATGGATACACATAATATTTTTCATTTTATCACATTACTGACAATTTCTCTTGTAGGGGTTTATCGGCAGATCAATTTACTGATATGATGGTGCTACATATATTTAAATGATTAAATAAGGACCTATAATAATTGTATACATATTAGACGGTAACTTGAACTCAAATATCAAGAGTAAAGGGTTCCAACTCCTAAGGCTATGCCATTGGGTATAGCTCTCGCTAATGCTCAATGATGGGTAAGTGATTGTAAAATTAAATGATGGGTAAGTGTTTATAAAGAGCATAAGGTGAAATGGTCAACAAATTAGGGGTCTATGCAACATAATGTGATAAATGGAAAGCCTAATAAACCTTATATCAATATGAGTTTATCAATATAATAAAAATCATAATCAATGATACACACATGCATCCAAAAAGTAATAAATTAAACAATATCTAATCTACTAAGTAAAAAAAATAAGTATAGGAATAGAGATATTTACATTTGAGTGGACCCATTGATGCTTCAATATCTATTTTTGGATCAAGTATAAATTTACAAGATTTTTTTAGACTAAAGACATCAAATGGTAAGATAAAGACCTAAATATCCTTAGTTGTGAACTCCAAAGACATCTCCTATCGAGCTTTAAGGAAACTACAAGACAAGACCTCAAAGGTAAATTTTTAAACATCTATCTCTCCAAAACACTACTTAGGGGAATAAATGTGAGCTCAAGCAAAGTGTATGAATATGATATCTTTTAGGAATGAAATATGACCCTTATACTTATAGCTCTAATACCCAAAACTATCCATGAACTCTAAGTCGATGGTTTTGACCAGGTCAACATAGTTGTAAGATGTTAGCTAGCATAGTACAATATTGGCCAAGGTGATAAAGTACAAATTACATAAGATAGACTCAAAAATGTATTTGACTATATGATATATAACAAGGAATATATAATACAAAACAAGTTGTATCAATTAGGTTGATATAGTAGGATATAGGGAAGCTAGCAAATTTGGATGGAAAGTAGATGAAGAGATAAGACATATAGAGATACAGAGGAGGTTAGACTGATAGTAATTATGTAATGATAGAATAATTTTCAATTATCTCTTATAAATTACCATGAGCCAATCCCATTCCATTCTCAGTGCACCCTTTATGATGTGTACTCAAGGTCATTGATGCACCTACAAGCCCCTACAAGATAAACCATCAATAAAGTGATATAGTGAAAAATATTAGGTGTATACATAAGGGGTACCCATATGCATGTATCAACAACCTTTGACCCACAAGAAATCAATATAGTAATATGTCTAAGGAATGTACGATGATTCAGATTGAATATGTCTTTAATGTTGAGCCCCAAGTGTCATAATAATGTAATATTGCATACATTTAGGATTTGGCCTTCTTCAAGCTAAATTTATTGTCTATAAGCACCTTTTATGTGATGTAATAGTCAAAATATCTTTTCATGGACATGTGTAACCTTGTCGGATACATTTTTGTGTTGATTCATGTTAAAACTTAGTGGTGAAAGTTCCTACTTATCATGTGTCACTTTAATGGTGCCTTCATTGTTGTATCTTTGAATTTTATTTTGTAATGTTTTGCAATGATTTGTGTCAAATATTTTAATTTTATGATAATCACAATATAAGTTTCCTTATTTATGTGAGAGAAATCCCACGGCTCAATGTCTAGTAGAAGGTAGTGTGATGATATTATGATCAAGTAATATTACAATATTTTTCTTGGTTTATCTTGAAGACTTGTTACTTGCAATGGTGCTAGAGATTTTGTATCGAACATCTCCACATTATTTACTAAAATGAATGATTGGTTCTTTGACCAAGTCATGTTTGATTTTAATGTTGCTTGTGCATAGAGTGAGATAATATTGAACTATTGTGTACATTTAAAATGTATTTATGATATGTATACGTTACCTTTCCTTTACCCCCAGAAGATTGTGCCTGAATAGAATTTTTTAATTGGTCTATTTTTATTCTATAAAAATCATCTCGATATTCTCCAACTCTAATAGTTATGAATAGAGTATGAGATAAATATTCATTTGAATGATTGAATTTTAAATTATGTAATTGATCATATATCATATATGCCATGTCAGTATCATCGTCAATGTTTTCATAATAATTTGTGACCATGCCACCTTGATTTTCTAAATTCACCAGTAAAGGAAGATCAAGAATAGATTTAAGGTGCTATATAGTAATTTGTGGTACATGGTGTATAGTTGATTTTTATGTTAAGATTACTCCCTTGTCTTTTTTAGTACTTGATTTTCCCACATCATATATATGCATCTGAGCTACTGAAATAGGTTCTCATGTAGGAATAATAGTATGATCTTTCAATCATGATTGTGATTGGTTCTCATTAATAGATCGGGTCATCCTATAATATTTGAAATATTTGGCATCTATTGATATTGTATAAGAATAACCTTCAAGCATGAAATTGATACATTTGTGTAGTGTTGATAGTACCATTTACATAGCATGTATCCAAGGTCACCCTAAAATTAAGTTGTAATATAATTAATTAGGCATAATGTGGAAGGTTGTATATACCATCTTGGGACCTAGTTTTACATCCAATGATATGGTCCCAGGTATTTGACTTGGCATGTTGTCAAATACTTTGATGGTTTGATCTGATTTTTTAATAATATCGAGATTGATCCATAATTATCATAAGAAGGCAATGTTATAAATATTTGACCCAAATCCATTATTTACCAACACACATTTGATCATGTTACTTTTCACTTAAACTTGAGTGAATAATGGAATATTTTTCTTTATTGTGTGTTTTGTAGGTAAGTCTATTTTACCAAAGGTAATGAAATTTATAATATCCTTGAATGTATCCATGATAGAGGAAAATGGCTCAAATTGTGTATCACTAAGGAGATTTATTTCTTTCAATGCCTTATATAATATATCTTTGTAGATTGTTGATCTCTTGAGTGACTCCAAGGTAGAAAATTTAGCATGAATGTTATTTAGTTGATCTATGATGTCACAACTTTTGGGTTGATTACCTTATTTCATGGGAGGTAGAGTGGGTTGAGGAATAATATGTTGACTTCCTTTTTTTTCCATGCATGATGGGGAACCCTACCTCATCTTGTGTTGACAGCATGGATCAAAAAATCCAAAATAATTCATGGGCAAATAGTAGAAGTGGTATGATATCTAGTAAAACCTTTAGGTATATGGGGAGGAGAAACAAAATGTGTGATGCATGCCCTTTAATATCTAGTGGTAATAAAAGGAAATTTAGATTGGATGTTACAAAAATATGATTTGAGAAAATATTGGAATTGTTATTTGTTAATTTTAGCCATATTAGTGTTTTTAAATATGATCCAATTGATTACATGATTGATCAAAATGTAACATATCCAAGTAGAACAATATCAAATATTACCTTTATCACTTGCATTAAAATATAATGTTCATTTATTATAGCCATGGGTAATGCATATTATTATGGAATAATCAGAAATCAAATCTGAAAATAAGACTGCAAGGTTAAAATCGAAAACCTTAGAAGGATGAAATTTTAATAGATATGTAGGGTTTGACATAGTTTGATCAATGTATGAGTTCACTAATATGTTTTACCCTAATTTGGTTATGGAAATCTACATAGGATAGAAACTAGTATATGAATTTAGATTATAAGATATAGCATTCAAGCATATATCTAAAAATAAAATAGTAAAATTGATTAGAATGATTTGATAAGTGGCATATGCTAAATACAATAATTATAACAAAGATATCAGTACTTATCTTTTCTAACTAACTGTCTAATTATGATTATGTTGTGATAGTGGAAAACCAACAGAAATAGGTATGTAATTCATTTGGTTCAAGAACTATGTTTTTATCTACGTAGGATCAGTTATGTTAGATCGAGGTCATTATCAATTGTCAATACTAACCTAAGTGATCAACAATGACCTATGCTAAAAGATGGATCTATGATAGTATATTCAACTTTTTTTATCTCTAAAATATTTGTATATGTGATATCAACTCTTGATGATGAATACAAATTCAAAAATCAACCTCATTCACCTTGAAACCCTAGGTGTGATTGTAAGGACTAGAAACCTATAAACCTAAGAAAGTGTGATGGGTTGAGTTGACCCTAATCAGCCATATTGATGATTGGTTATTGCCTATGCATCCAATAATCTAAGGATAAAAATCATGTTACATGTAATTCCCTTACTTGGTGTGATTATGCAATTATTCACCTTTTTTATATGATTGCAACTAGGGATTTATCTTTGATACTTGACAATGCTTACTTTGACTTGGTTTTAGTATGTTTCAGACTTGGCTTATGACTAATTATAATGAGTGATTTATTTTTATTTGATAAGGTAAGGGTCACAGGTTTTAAAGGTCCAGGAACTTAATACAAATGAGAGAAAGATGTGACGTTGACACACAAATATGATGCCTCTACCAACAACAACCGGTTAGGTAATATAGACACAAGAACAACAAGCCAAAAAATAAAAAATGAGCTAAAATTGATAGAGGTTCAAATCTACCATAATCAACCAAAAAACAATAAAAAATGATTCAGTGAAGCATCTATCAGGCTCCTGCACAATCATCAATAGAATCCATCCAAATTATTCATATAATTAAAACTAGGGGATTTTCTACAAAATTTTAGCAAGCTTTTTCTTTCTCATTTAGGAATAAAAGTGAATATTTTATTAATGTGTAATAGTGTATAGATGCCTACCAAATAAGTTTCAAGTTCCCTATTAAGTAAGGCCTTGATTTGTATAAATATGACTCCAATTAGGTAATTTATCATGCCTCTAACACATTAGATAGATGGGCCAACCCTAAGGAAATTTTTGATTTTAAAAATTAGTTATTGGTAGGAGAGGATCAAAACTGATAAAATTAGGTCAATATGAACTTGAGATAGTGACCTAGTCTAAAGTCATTGACCTATGTACATGAGGGTTCAACTAAAGGTATGGGGATGCCTATGTAGGATAGTATGCATATTCAAATAGATTGTGAGTTTCATGTAAGTGTGTATTAGTAGAATGGAAGAGTCAAACTCATAAGGTAGCCTTTATATGTTGGAGAATGGAGGGTGAAGATCGTATTTGTATGTGCAAGTCATATGTGGTAAATGTATGTCAAAATTTTCAATGTCAAATACTTAATACCAGATGTTAGTATATACATTATAAGATACTAGGGAAATATATAGTATTATAACTTCATATAAAAAAGTATAAGGATAGATCTAACCATGAAAGAATCCTTTTAAATTGAAATTACCCTAAACTAGGCCATCACATCCCTAAAAATGGCTCCTCTAATGTCTGGGTGCACAATGTGAAACTTAGTATTATGTAATCTATGAATCTACATATCACTCACTAAATTCATACCATGAAAAGGATATATGTATAAACTTTGATGTGTTTAATGAAAAACTTCAAGAATAGGTGAATATCTAACATGTATAAAGCCATGTTTTTTTTATTTTACATTTTTCAATGTTTTTAAATTTTTTAATTTCGCCCATGTTTTTTGAATTTTTGAATTTGACTAATGATTTTTTGAATTTTTTTAATTTATCTAATGTTAATATATGTTTTCTATGGTTCAACCCTATCCTAGCCTCTTGGTTGTTTTGATTTTTCAGGTACTAGGCCCCTATTGTGTTCCAAATAAATTTTAGCTCTAGCTAAAAGTGATTACTTATCTCAAAATATATATATGTCTACCCCTTGATGGTAAATCTATGAGTTAAGTGTTTATCAAGCATGATAAACATAGTGTTATAAATATCATTAATATTGTATTAAGTATCATGTTATATGTAATAGTGTAAGCCAAATATTTAATATAGGTCCCAAAATATAGTATAAAATTTTGATGTCATACATATGATAAGGCCAACTAGAAATTGAATAGTAAGTTAAGGATATTAATGTCATGGGGAGACCTCCTATCCCCTAATATGAAAATTCTCAAATAAAGTATGATATATAAACGATAACCATGATAAATCAATCATATATTTTGAAGTTAATAATATGTAGTGTCAATGGTATATATAAAATGTGTATGGGTACAATTCCCTCATACGAATATGTGTGTCATGTACACCAATGTGAAATATATAGTCAATTAAATAATGTGTATAACAATCTATCAATGCTAATATGTAAAATGGTGCTAAGGATATAAAATCCCTTAATAATCAAATAAGGCAAGGCATTCGAATAATATGGCTTATTAAATCGATACATGTATAATCAATATAATGTGTAGAATAAAATTTAAATTCACTTCCCCATGGTAAAATTATGCTAAATTCATGTTCAAATAAACTCATTATTTGTCAATGTGAAACATGTGAGTGCAAAATGCCTCCAAAGGCAAAGATGTATACATAGATGTAGTGAATAGAGATCTTGCTCGGGTATGATACCCCCATTGGCAAATAGATATGATTGTGTATGAAACCATGTTTTTTACTTCTTTAGTTATATATGTATAAAAATATAAATTAGCACAAGAAAGCATGAGGTTACATAAGAAATACAAGGAGAAAGGCTTGAAAATTATAAGTTTGAGATGAGTAGGATTCAAAGCATCTATAGACTTTCCTCAGAGCTCAATGCATGTTATGACAAAATGTCTAAATAAGTATGTTGTCATCATCAAAAGGACTATTGTAAGTGCCAAGAATAAGACCAACAGTCAAATGGTCAAAGCCAATTAAACACAATAAGGAACATGAAATAAGTGGCTAAGAGAATATTAATGCAAATATAAGGCAAATACCATGTCAAATTATAAAAATATAATAATGCAATCAACCCAAGGAGGTACCTAAATCAAATTCATAGATTTGAATATTATGAAATATAAAATTTACTCTTCTTAATAATAAGCTAAAAAATAGCATGAACAGATCCATGTACACAATTAAGATAGGTATACCTTATGGAAGTAATTAGTATGAAATAAGATGGGTGTAAAGGTATTTCTATATAGTAAATGTTATTTCTTAACAAAGTAATGTTCCTCCCCACCGCTGCTCCCCAGAGAAATTTTTGAATGTATTCATGTTAATTTATATCCATATTATCCTACCTCTCACCTAAGTTAAGGTATATATTTAAAAATCAACTATGAAAACATGGATCTGTAAACTTTACAGTGATAGGTATGATGTGTATTTGATGACTAAGATAAATGCAAAGAAATTTTTGTATTATCTTTTATGAATGTTTTTTAATTTTTTAATTTTTTTAAAAGTAAATAGTAGAAGGAAGGTACATGTAAAGGACAACATATAGAACAATAAAACTATATACAAGACTATGATATATTAAATATGTAGTAATGATTATCGCCAAAGCATGAGTATTTTTGTGTTTTATTGATGTTTTTGTATTTTAAATTTTAATTTAAATAATATAAAAAGTGTGTATTAAGATAAGCAATCATAATGTATATTACAAGAGGGATTTAAAATATGTATGCATGGAAGCCTTCAATTCCCCATAAGGCATTAATATATGTTACTAAGGTCATATAAACCTTGTAAATGCCTCATTTAATGGTAAATGATCATCACAAAAAATATTTTATTGTTTACCAGTGATAGATTATGTGGGTTCTAAAACATTAGGATGTGATTGTGCAATGATAGCTTCAAGTGAGCTTATCTTTAGAGACATTTTTTTATTAGATTTGGAAAGTTAATTATGGAATATAATTATATGTTTTTTCAAGTTTTTCTCATGTCATGTGTGGATATAATTATACTCTCAATATGTTCACTTAAATGTTAGTTTTCATCATTGATAATGGAAATAGCTTCACCATTTTGCATATACAAAGGAATTTAAATAAATGTTGTATAGGAAATTCAAAATTACAACATCTAGGGAATCCCATTTTGTAGTAAAAATGGTGTTGAATTTATTTATTATCTCTTAAATATGATTAGGGTTTACAAGAATAATTGCTTTGAAATGTTCAACAATGCAATCAATAATTATGTTTTGATCCATTTTAGTAATGTAGATTGTAATCACAAGCAAGCAATGCACACAAAATTGTATATAGTTTTTATGGATGATAAGGATGAGAATAGCCTAGAGTGAAAATCTAAAAATTATATTTGAAAATGATTGACCAAACCCTGAGGATGCATGTTTATGAAACTCTAGGTTAAATTCTAGCAAGAGATCAAACCCTAGGTCAAATTGGCATGATTTAGGTATTTAAGCATTAATTAGGGTTTTAAATGAAGCAATCATGGAAAGAAATCAGATTATAAATCATCCATAAAAGTGTGAAAGAAAAGGGTTGTATGAAACCCTAGGTTGAGTGTTGGAAAAAGTATAGGTTCACCATTTATGTTTACCATGTTCTAGTTTTTACATAAAATAGGTATAAACATGACACAATTCAATAATTATAAGAACATACAATTGAAATACAAATCTAGGATCTATCAAGAGGTTAAACTATGGAAACAATCCCAAATGTCACAAATGAAATCTAAATCAAAGCAAAGAAATGACGAAGATGTTAATAAACAATCACAACTTGATTATTCTACAACTATTAATTTTTATTCTCAATGTGTTGACTATATTTGAAATGCTCCTAAATTTTTAGACCTATTTACTACTTTGAGACAACCTATACCTATACAAGTTTGTCTTGTGCAAATCCCAACTTAATTGATTATGCCCATGTACTATCGAGTGCATATTTATAGGGTATTTGTAATCTAAGATTTTCAGTGCATGTGCACTATGGCTTCTTGATCATCATTATACCTTCAATTCATAGATTTTTAGGGTATAATATGTTGTGTAACTAAATATTTAATTTGACCTAGCTTGCACACCCCAAAAACAAAACAAAAGTAATGGATCCAAGCAACCACGGATGCAGCATTATAAACTTTATATCCCACACTCTCAATATAAGATGTCCATGTAGTTATTGTACTATGTGAATATAATAGCTTAAGTAAGGGTTTATACCTCCTCTTCTCTAAAAGTGATCAATGAAACAACTAAAATATAATTACCTTCCTTTGGCACAATCAAATTTTTAAAGACCAAGATGGATTAATGTCACAAGTGTGTAGGATTTCATTCAATGAAGCACAACTTGAATGGAGAAGATTGAATCTAGGTTTGACCCTTAGTGTATCATGGGCATCGAATGGTCTCCTCCTTTATCTTGACTCCAATATTCTATAATTTGTAATTATCCCTCTTCTAACCTCCTCCATCATATGGATTTAAAAGACCTTGTATTTATAAGATGATTTAGGATGGCTAAAATATGTCGTCCAACATTTGAAAATACAAATAGGAAATGTTAAGGCTCATCACCAATGGAAACAAAGAGACAAACCCACAAAGATAAAATTAACAAACCCATAAGGGTGGGGATTTGTACAAGATAGGCCCATACAACAACGAGTCTTTGTATGAAATGAGTCAAGCTTTGTTTTCAAGTCAAGATTGGATAATTGATAATATGAAGTCCAAATGTATAAATATATACCATTTAGATTAGTGTTCAGATGTTTTTAATCTCTATTGACCAAATATTGACTTATGTGGGGTTGAGGCCATCCTATAAATGGATTAAAGTGTATGAGTTTTTCAAATAAGTTGAATTGAAAATAAAATATAAGAATAAGGATTTTGTGTCAAATTTAGATGTTTGCAACCTCCTAACTTCACAGGGAACCTATCAATCTAGGTTTCAATGAGAGTCAAATATCCATTAATAGGTTTCAACTGGCATAAATTTGTGCTAATAAATTAACAACTTTGTTGGGTAGTCAAAGGTCTATTATTATGTAAAATTTAATAATAAATTATGTTGAGTGTTTATCACTCTTAATAATATATTTGGTTTTACAACATAACATGAAAGGCTTGATGAAGGATTTGTACTTGAAAAGTGAGAATAATTGGCTTCAAATGCTTCACCTTTTCCATTGAATAAAAATATTAGCATACACAGTTAAAACCATATATGCAACCTACTCCCACATTCATAATATATGTTCATAGATTCCAATGAGAAAGGATTCCAATCCCACAATATCCATTAACACTTTAATAATTAAGTTTTTGCATTACTTCACACTTTACTCATATAAATCAAAATTAATATAGCACAGATAACTTATATACATTATTTTCTATATCACTTATTTATTTACACTTTATGTTTAGTTTTAATGAGGTTGGGATGTGGATATATTTGCATGATCTAGAAGTGATGTATTCCAAGAAAAGAAGTTGATGTATTTGAGAAATATGGAAAAAAAATCAAAAAAAACAAGTAGGATAAATGTCATGATTGTGTAGGATTTCATTCAGTGAAGCAAAACTTGAATGGAGAATATTGGATCTAGGCTTGACCCTTCGTTTAGCATGGGAATTGAATGTTCTCCTCATTCTTTATCTTGACTCCTATATTCTATAATTTTCAATTAGCCCTCTTCTAACCTCCTTCATCATATGGATTTACAAGACCTTGTATTTATAAGATGATTTAGGATGACTAAAATATGTCATCCAACATTTGAAAATACAAATGGGGAATGTAAGGCTTGTGACCAATGGAAATAAAGAGACAGACCCACAAAGATAAAATGAACAAACCCTTAAGGGTGCAGGTTTGTACAAGATGGGCCCATACAACAACGAGTCTTTATAGGAAATGAGTCAAGCTTTTTTTTCGAGGCAAGATTGGATACTTGATAATATGTAGTCCAAATGTATAAATATATACCATTTAGATATGTGTTGAGATGCTTTTAATCTCTATTGAACAAATATAGATTTATGTGGGGTTGAGGCCATAAGTGTATAAGTTTTTCAAATAAGTTGAATTGGACATAAAATATGGGAATAATGTTTTTGTGTCAAATTTAGATGTTTGTGACCTCCTAACTTCAAATGGAACCTATCAATCTAGGTTTCAACGAGAGTCAAATATTCATTAATAGGTTTCAAGTGGCATAGATTTGTGATAATAAATTAACAACTCTATTGGGTAGTCAAAGGTCTATTATTATGCAAAATTTATTAGTAAATTCCATTGTTTATCATTCTTAACAATATATTTGGTTTTACAACATAACATGAAAGGCTTGATGAAGGATTTGTACTTGAAAAGTGAGAATAATTGGCTTCAAATGCTTCACCTTTTCCTTTGAATAAAAATATTAACATACACAGTCAATACCATATATGCAACCTACTCCAACATTCATAATATATGTTCATATATTCCAATGAGAAAGGATTGCAATCCCACAATATCCGTTAACACTTTAATAATTAAGTTTTTACATTACTTCACACTTTCCTCATATAAATCAGAATTAATGTAGCACAGATAACTTATAAACATTATTTTATATATTACTTATTTCTTTACACTTTATGTTTAGTTTTAATGAGGGTGGGATGTGGATATATTTACATGATCTACAAGTGATGTATTTCAAGAAGAGAAGTTGATGTATTTGAGAAATATGGAAAAAAATTTAAAAAAAACCATAGTAGGATAAATGTCACAAGTGTGTAGGATTTCATTCAATGAAGCACAACTTGAATGGAGAAGATTGGATCTAGGCTTGACCCTTTGTGTAGCATGGGCACTGAATATTCTCCTCCTTTATCTTGACTCTTATATTCCATAATTTGTAATTATCCCTCTTCTATCCTTCTTCATCATATGGCTTTACAAGACCTTGTATTTATAAGATGATTTAGGATGACTAAAATATGTCATCCAACATTTGAAAATACAAATGGGAAATATAAGGCTCATGACTAATGGAAATAAAGAGAGAGACCCACAAAGATAAAATGAACCAACCCATAAGGGTGCGAGTTTGTACAAGATGGGCCCATACAACAATGAGTCTTTATAGGAAATGAGTCAAGCTTCGTTTTCAAGGAAATATTGGATAATTGATAATATGAAGTCTAAATGTATAAATAGATACCATTTATATTAGTGTTGAGATGATTTTAATCTCTATTGACCAAATATAGACTTATGTGGGGTTGAGGCCATCCTAGAAATGGATTAAAGTGTATAAGTTTTTTAAATAAGTTGAATTGGAAATAAAATATGGGAATAAGGGTTTAGTGTCAAATTTGGATGTTTGTGACCTCCTAACTTTAAAGGGAACCTATCAATCTAGGTTTTAACAAGAGTCAACTATCCATTAATAGGTTTCAAGTGGCATAAATGTGTGTTGATAAATTAACAACTCTATTGGGGGAGTCAAAGGTCTATTATTAGGCAAAATTTATTAATAAATTCCATTGAGTGTTTATTACTCGTAATAATATATTTGGGTTTACAACATAACATGAAAGGCTTGATGAAGGATTTATACTTGAAAAGTGAGAATAATTGGCTTCAATTGCTTCACCTTTTCCATTGAATAAAAATATTAACACACACAGTCAATACCATATATGCAACCTACTCCCACATTCATAATATATGTTCATATATTCGAATGAGAAAGGATTAAAATCTCACAATATCCATTAACACTTGATTAATTAAGTTTTTACATTACTTCACACTTTACTCATATAAATCAAAATTAATATAGCATAGATAACTTATATACATTATTTTATATATTACTTATTTATTTACACTTTATGTTTAGTTTTAATGAGGGTGGGATGTGGATATATTTACATGATCTAGTAGTAATGTATTTCAAGAAGATAAGTTGATGTATTTGAGAAAGATGGAAAAAAATTCAAAAAAAACTAGTAGGATAAATGTCACAAGTGTGTAGGATTTCATTCAATGAAGCAGAACTTCAATGGAGAAGATTGGATCTAGTCTTGACCATTGGTGTAGTATGGGCATCGAATGTTCTCCTCCTTTATCTTGACTCCTATATTCTATAATTTGTAATTATCCATCTTATAACCTCCTTCATCATATGGATTTACAAGACCTTGTATTTAAAAGATGATTTAGGATGAGTAAAATATGTTGTCTAACATTTGAAAATACAAATGGGAAATGTAAGGTTCGTGACCAATGGAAATAAAGAGACAAACCCATAAAGATAAAATTAACAAACCCGTAAGGGTGCGAGTTTATACAAGATGAGCCCATACAACAATGAGTCTTTATAATAAATGAGTCGAGCTTTGTTTTCAAGGCAAGATTGGATAATTGATAATATGTAGTCCAAATGTATAAATGGATACCATTTAGATTAGTGTTGAGATGTTTTTAATCTCTATTGACCAAATATAGACTTATATGGGGTTGAGGCCATCCTAGAAATGGATTAAAGTGTATAAATTTTCAAATAAGTTGAATTGGAAATAAAATATGGGAATAAGGGTTTAGTGTCAAATTTTGATGTTTGTGACCTCCTAACTTCAAAGGGAACCTATCAATATAGGTTTCAACGAGAGTCAAATATCCATTAATAGGTTTCAAGTGGCATAAATTTGTGCTAATAAATTAACTCTATTGGGTAGTCAAAGGTCTATTATTATGTAAAATTTATTAATAAATTCCATTGAGTGTTTATTGTTCTTAATAATATATTTGGTTTTACAACATAACATGAAAGGATTGATGAAGGATTTATACTTGAAAAGTGAGAATAATTAGCTTCAAATGCTTCACCTTTTCCATTGAATAAAAATATTAACATACACAGTCAATACCATATATTCAACCTACTCCCACATTCATAATATATGTTCATAGATCCAATGAGAAAGGATTCCAATCCCACAATATCCATTAACACTTGAATAATTAAGTTTTTACATTACTTCACACTTTACTCATATAAATCAAAATTAATATAGCACAGATAACTTATATACATTATTTTCTATATTATTTATTTCTTTACACTTTATGTTTAGTTTTAATGAGGGTGGGATGTGGATATATTTACATGATCTATATGTGATGTATTTCAAGAAGAGAAGTTGATGTGTTTGAGAAATATGGAAAAAAATTCAAAAAAACCTAGCAGGATAAATGTCACAAGTGTGTAGAATTTCATTCAATGAAGCACAACTTGAATGGAGAATATTGGATCTAGGCTTGACCCTTGGTGTAGCATGGGCATCGAATGTTCTCCTCCTTCTTTATCTTGACTCCTATATTCTATAATTTGTAATTAGCCCTCTTCTAACCTCTTTCATCATATGGCTTTACAAGACCTTGTATTTATAAGATGATTTAGGATGACTAAAATATGTCATCCAACATTTGAAAATACAAATGGGAAATGTAAGGCTCGTGACCAAAGGAAATAAAGAGATAGACCCACAAAGATAAAATGAACAAACCCGTAAGGGTGTGGGTTTGTACAAGATGGCACCATACAACGAGTCTTTATAGGAAATGAGTCAAGCTTTGTTTTTGAGGAAAGATTTGATAATTGATAATATGTAGTCCAAATGTATAAATAGATACCATTTAGATCAATGTTGAGATGCTTTTAATCTCTATTGACCAAATATAGACTTATGTGGGGTTGAGGCCATCCTAGAAATGGATTAAAGTGTATAATTTTTTCAAATAAGTTAAATTGGAAATAAAATATAAGAATAAGGGTTTTGTGTCAAATTTAGATGTCTGCGACCTCCTAACTTCAAAGGAAACCTATTAATATAGGTTTCAATGAGAGTCAAATATCCATTAATAGGTTTCAAGTGGCATAAATTTGTGCTAATAAATTAATAACTCTATTGGGGAGTCAAAGGTCTACTATTTACGCAAAATTTATTAATAAATTCCATTAAGTGTTTATCGCTCTTAATAATATCTTTGGTTTTACAACATAACATGAAAGGCTTGATTAAAGATTTGTACTTACAAAGTGAGAATAATTGGCTCCAAATGCTTCACCTTTTCCATTGAATAAAAATATTAACATACACAGTCAATACCATATATGCAACCTACTCCCACATTCATAATATATTTTCATATATTCTAATGAGAAAGGATTACAATCCCACAATATCCATTAACACTTGAATAATTAAGTTTTTACATTACTTCACACTTTACTCATATAAATCAAAAATAATATAACACGGATAACTTATATACATTATTTTTTATATTACTTATTTCTTTACATTTTATGTTTAATTTTAACGAGGGTGGGATGTGGATATATTTACATGATCTAGAAGTGATGTATTTCAAGAAGAGAAGTTGATATATTTGAGAAAGATGCAAAAAAATACAAAAAAACCTAGTAATTTCCTAAATTAATATTTAGAAATTTAATAAAAAATAATATCAATAGTTAATTTTTTAATACTATTAGTAACTATAACTTATATAATATTATATTATTTATTTATATTTTATATTTTTTTAAATAAAGGTGAGATGTAAATATATTTTCATGACCTAGAAGTAATGTAGTGCAACAACAGAATTCAATGTATTTGAGAAAGATGGGAAATATTTAAATGATTGGTAATTTCCTAAGAAAATATTTTGGAACTTAGAAAGAATAATACCAATATATAGTTTTTAATATTACTAATTATTATAGTTTATATACATTTTAAAAACCATTATATTTTAGTAATGAACATAAGTTAGTTAGCATCAACTTACTATTAAATAAGTATTTGTTAGATGTAAATATCAATAATTGTAACTAAAATAAAATGTTTGTTGGATTCTCGAGGGATTACCATCAGTGTTTATAACCTCTTTACACAAAACCTTAGAACTGACTTAAACATTGAGTCCTCTCGTGATGGTTTTCATGTGGGTAGAGTGTGTAAGAATCAAACAATAAAATAGATCAATGTTAAATTATTATCACTTATGTATGGAAATTGAATGGTGGTTATATAACTATTATTCATGTCGGTTCATTCAATAGCATGAAATTGATCATCTAATAGTAGGAAATTGATCTTCAAGTTTAGGTGTCGGCAATAATATTAATTTGATCTTTTTGAGAAATTTATGTCTTGAAATAAGGATGTCCACCTATAGAATGATTGCAGTTGAAATATGAACAAACTTCATTTTAAATAAAAGGCTCGTGTAAATTATATTCTAGAAGAGATAATAAAAATAAAAAAGTCAATGATAATATTTTTAAATTCATTTTTGCTTGTTGAAGATGTTAGGGAAAAGGTTGGTATAGTTATTTTATTGTTTATTTTTTATTTTTTAACACTTGACTAAAATTCATAATCCATTCCATTTAGATGAATTTTTATGAAAATCTAGCGAATATTTATGAAGATAAATTTTGAAAAAATTTGTTTCAATGAAGAAAATAAAAAATTTCAAAATTATATTAATGTTGGAAACACAATGATTGAGAGGGGGGTGAATCAATCTCTTAAAACTTTATTTCAATTCCTCCTTAGCACAGATGAACCATCACATCAACATATAGATCAAGCAATGCATAAGCAATTAACCATACAATCATGAAATAAGATTAGACAAGACAACACATCATATATGTGGGAAACCCTCAAAGGGAATCAAACCCACTGATCCTTGAAAATAGACTACAGTCCTATAATTCAAAAGATCATAATTTAGTGAAGCACCAACTTTACATTGAGCACCAACCCGAACTAGCTAAGCACCAACCCAGCTAAGCTTTAGCAAGCACTAACTTGTAAGGAGGCATCAACCCCCTAGATGACTCAGCACCAATTCAGCCCCCTAAAACCTTTGATCACCTTCAGAACACCTTGTTCATACAATAGATGATGATCACCTTTTTCAGCTCTTCTCTCTCTTCTATCCCTCTCAAACTACCTTCTAGGCTTCTTCGCTCAACTAGGTCTCTTCAAGACAAATTAGGTCATATGACCTTAATATTCATATGCAAACACACTATCAAATATTCATGATTGATCCTCTACACTCCTTTGATGGTATATTAGACCCTCTTCTTCTCAACAATGTGTTATTTCATTCGCATACACTCTCATTTTTCACATAGGCCTAAAATTGCCTTGTATATATACCATTCTTTATTCATATGCCATTTAGTCGGCTACTCACCCTTAACCTCTTAGGTTGGCCATGTAATAAGTATTAGTACATCTCATAAACATGATTCAAATGAATATTGAGTCCCTTTTGGTCTATCATAACTCTATTAGACCTCATTTCACATTTAGGTCTCATGGAGACCTAATTTCATTAGGTCTACTTTAGGGCACATTACACTTTGCCTTCCTTGGAACACTATCAAACTCCACACACGGTAGGAACATATCATATAACAATATAATAGACTATCACTAATGTCTCCTAGGCTCAAAAAGACATTTTACAATAAATCACTACTTGAAACCCCTCATTGGTACTCAGTCCTATTAGGCTTGTGTACACCAAAAATATGTCTCTCAATACTAAAACTCAAAGTTACTTAAGCCACTCAAACATGATCAACCAAGTACATAAAAAGAGTTTGTGTGATCACCATATGCTTGAAACACTTCAACTCAAGGCAAAAAGGCTTAAACTCATCTCCTCAGTATGCTCACTCAGAACTATTAGGACTATCAAAAGATAGTCATGAAACTACTTGACATTCAACACTTGAAAGGACACTTTCAATGTTTCTTAATACATTAAAAATATTCTATAACATCTTTAGAACAACCTCAGTCATAAAAACTATAAGCTCTAATATCAAACATTGGTCTTGCAAACTAATCTCCTAACCTTATCTCACACAGTCTTGTATGAACCAGACAAGCCATTTTGACTTCAACTTTTCAACCACTTAAACTAACTTACAAGCTTTCTAAAAGAATGAACAGGACTTTCAAGTCACAAGAAACAACACCATATGCATTATATACTTCAAATCATGGAATAGAGCCTCAAACTCATCACTGTAACCTACTTACTCAGAACTATCAGTTTTCTTCAAAGCCCAGTCATGGTGACATTGACTTCAACACATGTATGACTACTTTAAAATACTTACAATGTATGAAAATTATTCTCTGAAATCTCTTGACTATACTCAAATATAAAAAACATATGGTCTAGTGGAAACTATTGGTCTTACAGACCAATTTGTTAACCTCACTACACAAAGTCCTCACTAAGTCAGACAAGTCATTTTGGCTTCATCATTTTCACCATTGTACCTGACTTCCAATCTTTCTACCAAGCATGAATAGGACATACAAGACTCAAAAAACATTCATACGCACTTGGTTTTAACATTATATAATGATAACACATCCCTATTCATCTTCTTACTGCTACCTAGGTTTCTCATTATTTGCTCCATTTGGCCTAGTAGTGACTGGTCAACATAGAACACCAAATTTGCACAGATAAACCCTGGAACCTATCCAAAAACCTTCATGAACATAAATTACATGTCTCGATCTTCATCTTCCATTCATTTTCATATTTTGACTTGGTCAACTCTGATTGATACAACAAATCTCTGAGAAAATAACACTTTCCTGTAGGGTCTATTCACACACCTGACAACTCAATCACACATGGAGGTGCCTGAGAGAATTAAATACAACCTCCAATATATTATCTAATCATACCAATCTATTCTAGGCATTTTTTAACATCTTCACCATCAAGTCCTTATTAGGGTTATAATAGGGTTTAAACCTATTTCCATTCTTAACAATCATTCATAAAGCATAGCCCCTCAATAAAAAAATAAATATTTGTCATTTTGAACTAGGACCCTTCCCCATCTATCATGAATAGCTTAGGTTCTCATGTAAAGGTTTGATACACGCTGATGAGCACAAGGAAATCCTTCATGGATTGAGAACCCTTCATTTGATGCACTTGAGAGACCTCTAAACAACTTTTCATGCCTTGTCTTTCACACTAAGACCTCAAACTGCATGAACATACTTGAAACAACATACCTCACCTATAACAATGTTTACTTAAGCTTAAACACTCTAAAATCTGATCATGACCCCTCATTAGGGCACACTCTCTTTATTTGTTCACTTAGACCTTGACCTACAAACCACATTAAGCCTTAAAACTTACCTTCATGCTTCTTTCCATGCACTTTTCACCACTCTCACATACTCAAACAACCTCTCTCATGCTTAAACAATGTCAAACATCCTTCTGCAACCTTTTTTCACCATGCAACCAAGCTTATGCCTTCACACAAAATCTCTTCATGCCATAACTAAGCTTCAAAAGACACCTTGTCCTCAAAGACACTTGACATCAATCTTCGATAACCTTTACAAGCTTGAGAACATCCATCTCACCATGCCACCATGCCTCTTCATGCACAAGACTAGGCATCCTATGCACATACCTTCTCAAGACACTACTAAGCTCAAGCACTTGACAACTTTGACAACAAGGACCTTCCATGCTAACCTTCACCTCACTCATGTAGACATAATAACATATACTAATCATCTATTACACTCATTGATCAATATTATCTCTCATATCTACACTCTTCAATGACCTCATGAAGACCCATGACCTCATGATCATGCCAACTGACCTTCAATAATTTATCTTGTTACAAAATAACACTCACTAGAGCACCACTGAGACATCAATGACAACAAAAAAGATAGTCACATGACATTAACCTTCATAAGCACCTTTGACATCAATCTTCACAAGATCACCTCTGGGACAACAAAAACAATCAATGACAACAAAAATGATATCAACCTTCTCAAGAACCTTTGACATTAATGACAACATCAATGCCAAACCTTAACAATAAGAATAATGCTCAACAATTAAGGGTATGTCATGGTGATGATTGGTTCTTCTATGTGTATTTTTATTCCCATAAAGACATGTCTAAACGTAGGGAAAATTGCAAGTAAAAATTTTTTTTGAAGATTGCACACAAGTCAAATTCGCAATTAGAGGTCACAAGAATAACATAGGTTGTTTATTAGTCATCTAGGTCAATTCTAAACCCTAATGGTCAAAACAAGGTACATGAGTCCTAAATTACCAAACATCTATGCAATGTGGTCATTAGACAAGTCAAGAGTCGATTAAAGTCACTAAGTATCCACAAGAAAGGACATGCATTAATGACTAAGTTCCCTTAATTAAAGGAAAATAAATAATATAACATAAGCAACCAGAAAAGGGGTCAAATAGATGAATAAATCCTGATTCATGTTCACATTATCCTTTTTAAATCACTTAGAAATAATTTAATTTGCACTTAAGGACTATATAACATTCACCCAAATACATTAAATCAAACTAATGTATATAATAACAAACCAAACACATAAAAATTTAATAAGAGTAAATAATTAAATAATAATAAATAATAAATCCAACTCGCTTGAGGCTTAAGTCCTTGCCCTATGATCTAAGTAATCTTAGCCATCCATTTTTTTGTCCCCTAAATTTTGACAAGGTATTGTTCCATTTTGGCACGTGCAGTGAAAGGATTATTTTCCATTTTGGGGAGAAGCTTCAGCACTGAAGAGGAACTAACTAAAATAATCCAATATTTTGGTTTCATTGTTAGGCCCTGAAGCAATTGGAGCACAATCATGTAAAAATGTTTGAGTGTATTACGTTAGAGAATATTTATGAATGGGTTACTAGTGTCGAAGATAAATTTGTAGTTCTGTATCTTGAACCAAGAATCTCTACACGACAGTGAGTAGAGTAGAATATTTACAGTTCTTTCTATTTCAAGGTCCTAGTTCTCTTGCATGCTTGGATATTAGCATATGCTCAAGGATGATCCTAAAATCTTGGACAAAGATAGACTTGGACACTTGAATGGTAGAGGATTTTAGCATGACTTGAAGTTCCTTGGATGTGAGTAGTTAACTTTTGGTGGACAGGTATTTGAAATAGCTACATTTTAGAGTACATTGTAACCACCTATTAATGTCCTAATAAATCAAAATTCTAATTCTTACGAGAGCCATGGGACGCTATATCTCATTATTTGCCTTCAAAATTAAGAATCTAATTGTTGACCTTGGATTAGAGACTCTACCAATGGAAGGCTAAAATCTCATGTGCATGAGCCACATGTTTGGAAGGGGATACTAGGGGTTGATTTAAGATTATGGTTTTAACATGGTAGCAAGCCCATGAGCATTACAAAAATGGAAGTATGATGAAGCTCAGTAGAGGATCATGGGAGTTAACAGTATGAGAAGAGATCAAAAAACCTTGAGTGTTGTGAAGAGCGGTAGGGAGGTGGATAGGCATGAGGGGCCCATCACTTTTGAGCCGCATTCTTTGCCACTTATATCTTATGAAGGAGAATTGAGTTGGACTTCAAGAATCAAGGAACCAAGTCCGAATCAACCATGCTCCCCCACCATAGTGTGTGCTCATGCCTTTGAGTCAGATAGAATACATCTACAAAATTAGGATACAAATAGTACAAAGTTAGAAACTAAATAGGTACAAAAGACTAAAACTAGGCCATTAAGTGATTATTCATAATCTACATTATCTTTCCCTCTTTAAGGGGATTCTATGGCACAACTTGGGATTCCTGGTGGATCTAGCCCTCAAGGCCAGACTATAGGCCCAAACTCAAGAAACGAACTCTCTACCATGCCTCTCTCCATGGGAACTGATATTGGAGGTGTTGGAGGAGGATCACGGGGAGGCACAGGTGGAAGCGGACCCTCCATGCAATTGGAGCTAGATCTTCCCAGCAACCACCTGCTCAACAACCTACTATGGTCTACTATGAGATGACATTGCATTTACCTGAATACTAAGGGGTAGAGAATGTAGCTAAGCATGTCCACAAATACGAATTGATTTGGAGAGTGCATGACATCATGTCTTTTGAATAAAAGGCTATGTAGTTTGCAACCACACTTTTAGAGTAAATGCATAAATGGTATCAAAAGCTTGACACTCAACAAGTAGTGGTCGACTATAACCATCTCAAATCAGCTTTCTTGCAGGAATTTGACACTCTGAGTTTGAGCAGCAAAGTATAGTGGTGTTGTAAGACATAAATCAAGGACTTACAGAGGGCATATGTGAATATGATGTACAATTCAAAACTTTTCTTTCTAACTTGTCACTCAAAATAAATCCTACTCAGCATGCATAATGGTTTGATGGAGGTTTGTTATTACCTTTCTGATGGACTCTATCATAAAGAACCTTCACTAGCACGTGCGATGCTCTAGAATCTGCCCTCTACATTGAAGCAGTTAGAAGCATGGATACCAACATTAGTCCCTTCATAGAGGCATAGATAATGTCCATGGCATCACAACTTAAAAATTTGATGGCAAATAATGCTCATGAGACACACAGTGGTGTCTGGTGTATTGATTGTGAAATTGAAAGACATACAAGGAACAACTACCCATGCAAGAACATCTGAATGGTACTAAAACAAACTTATGAAATCTACCATGAAGAACATGATGTTCATTCTTGTCCTATTTTTTAATGGGATATGAACACTAAGGTGTTTGAGTATTTTAATATTTGTGATGCCTATACCCATAACATCAATGATTGTCGATTGATCAGTAATATTCATGAAGCTCGAGTGCACGGTATGTGCCAAACCTCAGTCCAATACCTAAGACAATGGTGTCTATCATGGGCAAGGAAGAGGATGAGTTGATGGTTGGTTTCTATTGAGGACTTGATACAAATGTAGGTCACCAGACCACTATCAAAGGGATTGCCTAGAGTACCCAACCTATGCATTTTGCAAAAAGGGCCATCGATTGGAAGAGTGTCCTGATCTATATTCAACCATCACTAAGGAGCATAATGAAAATGGCATCAGCGTGATTTGAATAGACAAACCATAATGGCCTGCATGTCCAACTATCATAATAGTGCAACAAGTAAATATCACCACTCGTAGTGGGGGACAGACTCAATCCACAGCCAACTCAATTGAAAAGATACATCGGGAAGAACCATGGGCAAGAAAATACCCTAATGCTTAGCAACAAAAGGATGTCCTTTAGGATAAAATGGAACTTGTGAAATAGCTCGAAGGTGATATTTAATACCTTAAGGAAAAGGACATGACACAGTGTGCCACAGTGCAAATGGAAACTCAACCTCAACCAGTGGTGTTGGATAATTTTTAGGAACTATGCAAATGTATGTTGGATGAGGACATTGTTCCTCAGCTCAAAACTTGGCTTAAAAATAAAGCTTAGCTACCAAACAAATTCCACCCTCACCTTAGGTGGTAAAGTGAAGATCACTATTTAAATCATGTTTGATTTTAGGAAACTCCTAGCTCTTCCTTGGAAGATGGAAAGATGTTAGATAATGCTGATATAAATGGATGGGTAATATGGGATATTCTAGTAAACACTGACATGGAAGTTAATGTTCTCACTAAATATGTTTGCCACAAAATGTCTAGTCCAGCACTACAACCATCACCTCATGTCTTATTTATGGTAAATAAGACTCAAGTGCATCCTATTGGGGTCCTTAAGAATGCCACTGTTGACATCCTTGGGGTTCCCTTCAAAGCAAATTTTGAGGTCTTAAAGTTGGTAGAAGCTGATGACTATCCGACCCAATTAGGAAGGCCTTGGTGCTACGAGAACCATGTAGAATTAAATTTTAAAAACTGATATATTAGTTTTGAGTATACCAAATAGCACATAGTATTACCTTTGGACCAAGCACAAGGACTTCCCTATATCGAACCTATAAATGTTGACAAAGACATTAATCACTTGTATAATATTACTACTTGAAGTGATGAACAACATGATCCAACACCATATGGTATTCTCTGATGGATGGACAACTAGTCTATCTTAGATACTACAATTAATGCTTGCAATTGTTGGCCCCATGGTGATTATGATCTCACTAGAAGGTTGTGCAGTACCATAAATAGAGAAACCATCCCACACTAACATACTAAACATCGCATGTTTGTGTGCCTCATGGGTTTATAAATGAGAGGACCACTACTGGAAAGACTTGATGAAGCCCCATATTTCCAAGGACAAATGGAGGTACGTGACTTTTGCTAGCATATCAAAGAGTTTTATGATACCAAGAATGACCGAATAAGGTTATTAGATCATATTTTTTATGGTACCACTACCAGATGGTGGCATACTCATAAAGAACACCTTTTATATTGAGATCAAGTATGAGTTACTCTACACCATAGATCTCATCATGACAATAAGGTCAGGGGAACACTTAATTATAGTGGCACGCAATTACCCAAACCTCACATTGAGTCTTGTGAGACTATATAGTATATTGAGGACACATTCTTACCAGAGTACCTATGGGTGCATGTATTTTATGGGACTTTATGAACTTGGGCATGGGCATGGTATATTCATGAAGAGAGGCACATGGGTACTAGGTTTTAGTAGTTACTAAAGGAAAAACATCACGTTGATGCTATCTTACTCTTCACCAAGGATGGACTTGTGCCTCACCCTTCAAGCCATGCATGAAGCAGTCATTAGAGACCAAGGTCCTATCAAAGACTGTTTGCGGCATATTCATCAGGGACTTGAAGAACCCTTGCATTTATTCACTAAGCCTCCCACTCAATTAGTTCTTATACCATCAACAGTTCTTAATGAAAAATATCAAGAAGAGATCCACTTGGGAAAGCAAAAACTCATCTTCCAAGTAGATGCAGGTGAAGGATTAACTTCACTCAACCCCTCGACTAACCACTTAGATGTCCCTATAATTAATGGTTCATGACATGTTCAAGACACAAGTCTTCCAACAAAGAACCCTTATCATGGGCCCATTCAAACCATTTAATGTGTTGGGTGAATATTTTGTCAATCAGCGTAGTGATAAACAAAATAAGTCTGATCAACCATAGCAGGTAGATTGGTTGGCCAGTTGTGTAGGTTTACCACATCAAAAGGAGACTAATCTCTCCTCTCATCAAGGGGAGATTCCCTATAGATACGTAGGAGTTATATACAATATAAATAAGCAGAAAATAACACATGGGGGCAGAATAAACCATCCATCTCTCTTCTTTCAGAGATGATGCACAAAAACAAAGGAGAAAATCTTGGTGTGAACACTAAAGGCACTTCTCTTCTTTCAAAAGTGTTCTTGCAAGAAATAGTAGGAGTTTATTTTAGATAGTAAGTAACCAGTAACCAAAGGGCATAGTAACAGTAGGATGAAATAGAACACAAAGTTTCTACCTCAATTGCCCAAAGAGCATATCACAAAGGATACTGGGGGCACAAAGTTGTCCCAAAATCCTCAACACAAAAAGAAAAGAAAAACATAGACTGAAAACAATCGTGAAAGCACAAAGTCTTCTCACAGTTGGTTTCAGAACACTTCCCTATTACTTTCACTAATTCTGATTGCCAAATTAAATGAATAAGAACACCTTCAGAAGACAAACGTAAGAATGATCTTCTAAAATGATACAAGCCAAAAAAGCACAAATTTTGTAAACAACCTACTTTCTCATTCAGATAAAAATAAAAATGAAATTACAATCTGAGCTCAAAGTCTCAATCTTCTTCTTTCAAAATGGGTAGAGTTTCAATCTTGTAAAAATGAAAAGTCTCTCTTACAAATGAGAGAATTAACAAACTTATATCCACTACGCAAGGATTGGCACCTTTTTCCATGGGACGGCCCATGCTGCAGTCAATGTCTTCAATGCATCTCTAGTTTTATCTAGAGAGACCATGCTGAGAACAGTGCACCACCATAATTATGGTGTGTCCTTTCATCTAATATGTCTCTTCCTTGGTATGGACCATTTGGTCCTTCTCCAATTTGTCTTTACTTCATGGAAGGAAAACAGGCCGCGTCCTTGGTTTGGTGCGCTCAGAAGTCTACTCACTCCACTGTTTCACCTACTAGAAATAACTCTTTCAAAGATAATTTTGGTCCTTTGCATCGATCTTCTCTTCCCTAGAGCAATTTGAGCCTTCAAGCTCTCTTTTCAGTCGATCGCTTGATTCATGTTGAACCTTGAACCTGTTGAACCACAGAAAGTTTATCGGTTCATTGGTTCATTATGTCTCTTTTTTTCTATCACTTTTTGGTTTAATCACTTCTTCGCTCCTTGGTTGAACCATCCGTTAAACCACTTGTTTGCTACTTCTCTCTCGACTGAGGCTGCCTTTGAACTTTTAAACCTATAAACCATTGAACTTTGAACTCTTTAGGTTTGAATTTTAATTGGTTCATTGGTTTATTCTATGTCTCACTCAAACACTACTTCCTTTATCTTTCTAATATCTAGTTGAACCTTTAAACCTTGAACCCATTGAACCTTTTGGTTCAACGGTTCAAGGGTTCAATCAGTTCATTTGGTTCATCTTTTAAAGCCCCTTTCTGTCTAATTCTATGAAAGTTCCTTTTTGCATCTTTGTTCGGGCTTTTAAAATGGTCCTTTCTTTGTCACCAAGTGCCCCCCCCCCCGCAAGGGTACTTGTCCTTTGGGCTTCAACTTCCCCGACAGGTTCTTACTTCTTTAGCGAACTTTTTCCATCGAGAAAAAAGCCTGAAAGAATTCCTTCAGACAAAATGTCTGAAGGAAAGTTTCTTGTTACATGGCCATTCGTTCTTTCCTGTTTCTTCAGACTTTTTCTCTGGGTGAATTCCTTCGGACAAAAAGTCCAAAGGAATTTTGCCTTAACATTTTTTTGAAAAAATCTTCCTGAAAGTTTTCTTTCGGCCTCTTGGACTTAGCCATTTCCATCGAACAAAAATTTTGAAAGAATTATTCCTTTTGGGTCTTTAAACAAATCTAAAGAAATTCTATCGTTTCTTTGACCTTCAAACCAATTATGCCTGCCCTCCGCAAGGGCACTTGCCTTTTTCACTTTGGGGCAGCCCCTTGAACCTGCCAATTGAACCAACTTTGCTTCAACAGTTCAATGGTTCAATAGGCTCATCCTTCATTATTTGGCTAAGTCCTTTTGATCTTTTGCACCAAGCACATTGAACCAACTTGGTCGTTGAACCCATTGAACCTTCGAACCAAAGTGGTTCAAAGTTCAATGGTCCAAGCCTTTGTCTTTTATCATGTGTCGATTGAACTCTTTTGATTAAACCGAGGTGCTGAACTGATCCTAAAAATGACTAAGTGTTAGAAACTTGTTATTTTGACTGAACTCACCTGCAGAAGCTTTTTTAACCT
This sequence comes from Torreya grandis, assembly GCA_037957365.1. NCBI lineage: Eukaryota > Viridiplantae > Streptophyta > Pinopsida > Cupressales > Taxaceae > Torreya > Torreya grandis. The sequence goes on along the minus strand of JARHVA010000688.1, from coordinate 997,074 downwards.
GTTGAAGCTGTGAATCCCTTTACGAAAAAAGCTTAAAAATGAAAAATTTGAAAGCTCAAAATAAATTTTGACAAGGGAAGAGAGAAATTTTGGTCTGTGCAAGGCTAAAATAGTCTGTAGGTTGTCCCAAAAATGAGTGACATTTTTTGGGGACAACAGCTTGTAACATTGGCATAGAGCAAGATCCAAAGATGGCTACAATTGAAAATTATTGGACTAACATAGAAATTTCAAAGATTTTTGAGTTGTTGAAAGAGTATCAGGATGTATTTCAAAGGAATTATACTGAAAGGAAAGGAGCCCACCCTTATCTAACAAAGATGCACATAAAGCTAATTGATGGTGCTTGCCTCATGAATAAACAACCATACAGGATGAACCTTAACCTCTGAACATGACTGAAAGAAAAGATTGATAACATGCTCTGCACTAGAGTAATTACTCCCATTACTAAATCTAAATGGGTCAGTCCCATGTTAATCAACATCAAAAAAGATGGATGTATCTAAATCTATATGGATTATCATGTCTTAAATGCATCATGTGTCATGGATCTTTTGCCAACACCTTTCACTGAGGAAATCCTAGAAGGTGTTGCCAGTTGTAAAGTATACTCTTTTATGGATGGGTTTTTGAGGTACAACTAAGTCTAGATAACTGAGGAAGACCAATCCAAGACTACTTTCACTACTAAATGGGGATATTTTACCTATACAGTCATGCCTTTTGGGTTGAAAAATACCATAGCATTATTTTTATAGATAGCAGTTGAGGCTTTCAAGGATTTAATTCATAAATTCTTCCAAGCTTACTTGGATGACTAAATAATATATGGGTTGGTCAAGGATCATTGTGCTAATCTGAGACTCATGCTTGAGCACTGTCAAGTGCTACAAATTTCCTTAAATTTGAAGAAGTGCTTGTTCGTGATAACTTTTGGTGTACTTCTTGGGCATATCATTTGTAAGGAAGGACTCCTAGTAGACCCAACCAAGGTTTTTGTGATTCTCCTACTTCCAATGCCCAAGACTTAATGCGAGGTGTGTGTCTTCCTAAGGTACACAAGCTATTACAAAAATTTCATTCAAGGTTATGCCAAGATTGTAGCACCTCTAGAAGAACTTTTAAAACATAATGAAAAGTTTATATGGACTGATTCTTGTAAAGCAGCGTTTGAAACACTCAAAGAAAGGTTAGTTATTGCTCATATCTTGTAATTCCTTGATTGGACAAAACCTTTTCATGTCCATGTTGGTGCATATGGGATGGTAGTCAGCATAGTACTTACACAACCAAATGAAAGACACTTGGATCACTAGATTTACTTTTCAAGTAGGAAGTTGACATAGACTGAAAGGAACTATACCACCACAGAGTGCAAAGCTTTATTTATGGTTTATGCTCTAAAAAATTTTAGGTTGTACCTTTTAGCCACTCCATTTATCTTTTATACAGATCATGAGGCCTTGAAGTATCTTGTCAACAAACCAGTACTACATGGGAGAATTTTTTGTTGGATTGTCCTCTTCTAAGAATTCTAGTTTTCTATAGTAGTAAAGCCTGATAAGACTAGATTTAGACATGATCATTTATCCCAAATCAAAAATGGAGAACCCCCCCCATTCCATAGAAGATGATCTTCTTGACGTATATCTCTTTTGAGTTACTCAGGTACCTAAAGAGTTGGAAGAGTTTGCAGCATTTTTCAACACTAGTTACATGCCTGACTCCCTCACTTCATAAAAGAAAAAGCAATTGGTGGTTCGCATCATACCTTGTCAGCTCATAGTAGTAGATCTTTATAAAATAGATCATGACAAGGTGTTTCACCACTGTGTAATACAACATGAGCACCTTGAGGTGCTATGAGAAGTCCACGAAGGTATTATTCAAGGACACTATGTTGGAGAGGCTACTGCATACAAAGTGCTACTCTCCAAACTTTGGTGGCCAACTTTATTCAAAGATGCAAAGGTGTATGTTAGGCAATGTGATGTCTACCAGCGTGTAGAAAAAACAAACAGGAAGGATGATATGCCCTTATGACCCATTCCTTCTTAGGAACCATTCAAAAAGTGGGATATTGATTTTGTGGGACCCATAACTCTAATAGGATGATGAATGGGATCTTGGTATATCAATATTTTATTCAAATTTTCTCCTCATTTCTTAGTTTATGAAAGTAGAAGTAAAACTGCAAGGGGTGTGTATAGGTACCTAGTTGAAAGTGCACACGTGTTGACATCTAGATGAAGTGAGAACTCCTCTTTGGTTGGGGACGAAGACCTATAGTAAAAAATCACTAAATAAATTTTGTTGGTTACACAATAAGATGGGAGATTGCCTAGTGTATGTTTGATCCAAGAAAGTAATAGCTCATTAGGATGGTTGTCAATCCCCTTTCTGATAAAAGGTTGGAGAAAAAGAGATGATACTTGTAGTAAATAACATAAAGATAAATGATATCTAATACAAGAAAATAAATTGTTTGTTTAAAAAAAACAACTAATTATAGCAAAAAGTCGGTCAATATTTATGCTAAAGTAGTTGGGGGTCTAATTATGTTTTGGGTCTGTCAAGTGACACGGCAATAGAAAACATAATTTTGGTTGAGGTATGGTTGTTGATTTAGTTGGTTTGAGTAAAAATACGTAACCAACAATAGTTAAGGTAACTGTCAGTAGTTAAGGTAATCATCAGTGGTTGGGCTAACCATCGGTGGTTGCCTGTCAAATTTTTGAAATATAAAAAACAAGGGTTGTAGGCTAGGTAAATGGTCAGACAAATGTTTGGGTAAGGGTTTTAAGTTAGCAGAGGTCTGATACGGGTCTAGAGGGTATAAAATAGAAGATTCTAATCAAGGTATCTAAACCTTAGAAAAAAATAAAAAAAATTGAAAACAAAGAGAAGAATATCTATTATCAAGAGCAACAGAGAAAGGGTAGAAAAGACTTGGAGTAAATTCATCATCATAATAGTACTCCAACCTTTGAGAATGATTTGGGTAGTGTTCTAATAAAGGTGGATACCTACAAAAATACTTTGGTAGCATGTACTTACAAATTTTTTCCTCTGTTCTCCTTCCTACATCTCTCCCTTTATAGAAAGAAGTTGTCAATTGTAAGTGGAAGAAGTTGCTAAATATTCAAGAGAAAGTTGTTAATTAGATAGGTAGATAAAGATGCTAATTTAGGTTCCATAAAGATGATTTGTATCACCACATGAAAGGTTGTTAAGTTGGGTGCAAAGATGATTTCACACCCGGCTAGAAATTGGTTTGATACAGGTTGGGGAACCTAATCATCGATGGTTAGGCTTAACTGTCGATGGTTAGACTAACAGTCGATGATTACCCTAACCATCAATAGTCAAAGTCTAAGAGAAAAATGGATGAAAAGTGGTTTAAAAAAAGTGGGTTAAAAAGATTAAGTTATCAAGTTAAAAAGTGGGCTAGGTTAATTAGGTGGTTAACTAGCTCCAATGTGGGGTAAGGGTTTAAGGGTGTTTCAACATCAAAAATGAGATAATTTTTTATTGTCTACATTTTGCCCATTTTTGTTATGCAACTTTGAGTTGATAAGCCGAAAAATAAAAATAGAAGTCGGGTAAGGTTAAAGCTGAAGGGTGATGGCCGAGCTAACTCTAAATGTACTAGGTAAGAGGATGTTGCCCACATAGTTTCATGGATGTAATATCAAAAAATAACTTCAAGCCAAATGTAGTTCTTGAATGGTTTATGGGTGGGATGTGAAGAATAGGTGTTCTCTTAGTGTAAGGTAGTGATACTCAACTAGGTTCCTCCAAATTAAAGAATCACATGGTTTAATTTGAGTGAAGGTTTATAGAGAAAGGTCATCTTCAAAAGGTCTAATTGCCCCAAGTATGAGAGGAGGTATTCCCCCTTAAACCAAAAATTATTGAGGTGAAAGTTGAATTAGGTCAGGTTTTGATAAATAGTAGATGATAAGTCATAAGGAGAGTGACAAAAAGGTGAGGTTGGGCATTTGAGATGTAAACATGCACACAAAATATAACTAAGTGTGATAGCCAAGATCGTGCAAAGACTAAGATTACCATGTTTGTAACCATAAGGTTTGGTTCTCAGATAAATGAAAAGGTAACTGGTCCTTAGCATTGGTCATCATTGATCAAGTTAGTCTTATCAAGTCTCCTATATAGGGTCAGTGTTTACTCATGTATCTAGGGTAGAAAGTGCTCTCGAGAAAAACACAAATTATATGGTTGTGCATGAGGTGGTGTAAATTCAAATGTTTAACATAGCAAAACTAGTTTATATGGTCAAAAGGTCCAAGGTAATGCCATCACAAACTATGTGATAGGTTGGGTTAAAAGGGGCCAATGTCGAGGTGGACATGGTTAAATGGTTGGGTGCTTTGGTAGAGAAGGGTAATCTCCAAAATTTAAGGGAAAAGGTGACTCCCAAATAGTTTGGTGGAGAAGGGTAAGCTCCACAGTTTAAGGGAAAGGGTGACTCCCAAATAGGTTAGTAGATGTCCAAATGGGTTTCCCCACTTGGGTGTACCACTTGGTTTAGTTTGGGTTGATAGGGTTGATAAAGTTGATAAGATAGGTAAAGTTGGATTTGATAAGTTAGATTGAGTGGATAAGATTTATTAATAGGTGGTTGGCTAGATACGTGTTTTAATCATGGTAGGTAAGGTTTAAGAAGTTTGATTGATAGGTAAGAGTTTGATTTGGTAAGGTTGGTTGAATAGGTTGATTTGATAGGTTGTGTGAAGTTGATAAAATGGATTGATTTTATAGGTTGGGTAAGGTAGGTAAAGATAATTGGTTGTTGTTGGTTGAAAGGTTTGATAGGATGGAGTTGGTAGATTGATAGGCTGGGGTGATGGTTATTGGTCTGATAAGGTAGATAAGGTTGATAAGGTTAGTTGGGTTGACATATTAGGTTAGTTGGGTAAACTTGATAAGGTAGCTTAGGATGGTGGTTGGGGGTGGATAACCTAATGGTTGATGAGGTTGGATAGGTTGAAGTTGATATTCATAAAAATAATTGTTAAGTTAGTGTTCATGGGTTATTGGTTGTGTAAGATGATGGTCAAAGGGTTGGAAAAGGTAGGAGAAGGGCAATCTCTAAAAGCGTGGGGTTGGTTTGGTCAAGTTGAAGGTTTGCAGGGGAAGGTAATCCCCAATGGTTCAATGGTTAGGGTAAGTGGCTGGTTTTAATGGCTCAAAAAAAGGAAGACACATCTCCCTAGATTAAGTTAATTAGGTAAGGGATGGTTGAGCTAACTTCTGATGCACTAGACAAGTGGATGTTTCTTGCATAATCCCATGGATGGTGGATCAAACATGAACTTCAGACCAGATGTAGTTCTTTCAATTTGGTGTTTGATGGGTTTGATTGGAGGAAGATGAGATGAGTGGAGAAAAGTAACCTCTAAAGGTTAGTTTTTTTTTGTTATGGTTGGTTAGGATTACAGAAAAAAGTAACCTTCAAGGTTTAGGGAGAAGGTGACAACCAAAGGTAAAAGGTCAAGTTGCTTCAATGGTTGGTTGGTTTGATATGTTAACTTGATTTGATGGGTTGGGTGAATGTGATTGGTAGTTGCTGGTTTAGGTGGTATTTATTGGTTTGTTTCGATAAGGTAAATAAGGTTGGTTTTATATGTTTGATGGGTTAAATTTGGTTTGGGTTGTTTGGTTGATTAGGTGATGATTTGGTTTCAATGACTCCAAAGGGAGAAGACATGTTTTCCCAACTAATCATGAAAGTATAAGGGAAAGTCTAAACACTCTAATTGACAAAGACAATGATGGCAAGATGGGTGGGTTTATGAACATAAAACCCTTATCACAGTTTTGCTTTGTTATTAGTTTGATGGTTAAAAAAGGTAACTTGATCGCATGGTGTCAAGTAAGCTCAATATCCCTTAATTTGTAAAAGACAAAAGGGGAAATGGATGGTAGGTATTGGGTGATAGGTATGGCAACCTTACTATGAGGAGGGTTGGCCTCTTCTATAGGTGACCTAGGAACCATGATAGACAAGTCTATGTCATATGCTAGGTGTATACTAATTGATGCAGGAAGTTTGCTGATGAAAATCGACTGTGATTTTTTTGAGATAGGTTGTTTGTTTATTTTTTTTGATATAGGGTCTTATATTGCTTGTTTTGATATGTTGGTGAAGTTGATCAGTGTGAAAAGCTTCAAATGATTAATTTTGACATATTTAACTTAGCCATCCTTCGAGGGAGTGGTCTAAGTTTGGGTTTATTCATATTTGATAGTTGTACTTCAAGGGAGCAGTTTGCATACTCAAGACGTTGATCCAAGTGATATTGTGGTATCTCAAATAATAATATGTTTGCTTAGACATAGATCATTTATATAGACCTAAGGTTTTCTTTTATGGATGCAAAACCATGGCATAAGAAGGTTGATGATGGGTGGAAGAGGTGGTTTTAAGTGACAACGACCATGGGATTCCATTTGATTAGAGATGAAAAGTATCCATGAAGATCATGCCATGGGTTAGAGCCATGATATCCATGCTTAAGATTAGGCAAAGTTTGTGATGGATAATCACATGATCTTATTTTTAATCAATTGTCCTTAAAAATAAGGATAAAAAGGTGATTGAAAATAAGGGATGAGCTTAAATTAGACACAAAATGACAAGGAACTTGGTTTAACCAAGGAACAAATGTGAATGTTAAGCGTTTAAGAGCTTCAAGCTTTATATGCCCTAAATCCATGCTTGCCTAGATGGTTAATGTCACTCAAAAGATTATATGTCCCCCAATTACTTTGAGACTCTTAGGTAGATGGGGAAAAGGTATGGGTTGACAAAAAGGTGAGATTGGTTAGGTGATAGTTTAATGAAGGAAAATAGTTTTTTTTTTAATGTGTAAAAGGTAGTCAAGAATGGATAAAAAGTTATTTGGTTGGTTGGTAGGTGGAGAAGAGTAATCTCCAATGGATAGGTTGGCAAAGAACGGTATCTCTAAATAGATTTGGTTGGGGGGAGAAGGTGATTCTCGAATAATTTTGATGGGGTGAAAGAGAAAGGTAATCCCCAAGAGTACAAGGTTGGTTGGTTGATAGGTTTATTTGGTTGGTTTGGGTTAAGTGGATTTGATTGCTTGGGTAGAGTTGATAAGGTAGTTTGGGTTGATAAACGGTCAAAGCCTTATGGAGGGAAAGTTCCCCTAGTTTGCATTACCATGGATGGTTAGAAGAGGAGAAAATGATCCTGAGGTGAGGTAATGATTTGTAAGAAGGTTTTAGGAGGGGTGAAGATGACTTCACCCACCTCCCCAAGGGTTGTTAGTTATTAGTCTTTAGTGGTTAGTAGGTCAAGTTCGTAGGTGGTGGTTCTGCTGGGATTTCCTCTAGTGCACCAAGGCTAGAAAAAGGCAGTTGGATTGGATTTCGGTAGGGTAGGGTAGGTTTGATAGGTTTGATGGGTTTATTTTGGTTTGGGTGGCTAGGTATGTTGGGTGAATATTTTTTCACCAACTAACTGATGGGAAAAATAGGTTGTTTCAACAATAGCATAGAGAGATTGGTTAGCCAAATGTGCAGATTTACCACATCAAAAGGGGACAAATCTCTACTCTTATCAAGGAGAGGTTTCCTATAAATATGAAGAGATATATACTATATATAAGCAGAAAATAACACTTAGGGTAGGATAACACCATCCATCTCTCTTTTTTTAGAGATGATGTTCACAAATCAAAGGTGAAATCTTAGTGAAATGACAGAAGGCACTTCTCTTTTTTCAGAAGTGTTGTTCAGCAAACAGCAGGAATTCTTTTTGGGTAGTAAAAGTAGCTAGAATAGGACGCAATAACCAGCAAAATGAGATGTAGCACAAAGTCTCCCCCTCAACTGCCAAAGAGTGAAATATGAAGGATAATGGGGGCATAAAGTCATCCCAAGATCCTTTAAATATAAATAGAAAATAAACACACTAAAGACAATTATGGCAGCACAAAGTCTCTCCACAGTTGGCTTTAGGACACCTTCCTAGTTACTTCCAATAGTCCTACTTATTTAATTAAATGGACAAGAATGCATTCAATAAATAGACATAAGAACAATTTTCTAAATAACACAAGCTATTTTAGCACAAAGTCTAAAAAGTATCTTGTTTTCTCATTCAAATAACAAAATATGATTAACAATCTGAGCTCAAAGTCTTACTAATGCCTTTCAATTTGGGCAGAGTTTTGCTTTCGATAACAAAAAGATCTCCTTTTGCATAAACTAAGATATTACAATATATAGCACCCCAAGAAAGACTTGGGCACTTTGTTTCACCAAATGGCCCATGTTGCATTCAATGCCTTAAAAGTATTTTTAGTTATGTCAAAGAGGCCATGCTGGAATAGAGCATCGGCCTTGACTTTGGTATACAAAAACATCTCAAACATCTTCTCCTGGGCTTGGGTCGTCTAGTCTATCTCCAGATATGTACGCAAATGTCCACTCATTTTTAATCAAAGGGAGAAAAATAGGTCATTCATTTTAATGTTTGCACACTCAGATGTCTACTTGGTGGACTGTTTCACCTACTGGAATAACTCTCCTATAGATATTTCAGTATCTCTTGTAGCTTTCTCTCTTCTCTATTGTAATTTGAGCTCTTGAGATATCTCCTTACCTTCAGAAGGCTCTTTTGGCTTCTTCAGCTAGTCGCTTAGTTTGTTCTTTAAGTTTTGTGCCATATTTAAAAATAAACGGGCATTTTATTACCTTGAATTTGACGTCTGCGGGGACGTCACTAGTTGTTGGTCACTTGAACCACATTGAACCTTGAACCTTTGAATCATAAGAGTTCATTGGTTCAATGGTTCAATGGTTTAGGCAATCTAATTGGCTCCTTGATTCAGTCGCTTCTTTGGTTTAATCACTTATTTGGGTCAATCGCTTCTTTGGTTCAATCACTTTCTTTCCTCTTCGGTTGAACCATCTCTTCGAACTTGTCTCTAAAATTTTTCACTTCCTTCACTCAAAGATTCCTTGAACCTTTGAACCTTTAAACTTTGAACCATTTTAATTCAAGGTTCAATGGTTCATTCTCTTTCTCAAAATCTTTTGTTTTTCTAAGTCTTTCAAAATCCCTGAATGGAAGGTGTCCCTTCAGGCCTTGAGAATGGTCCATTTTGTGGTCTCCAAAATTCCCCCACAAGGGTACTTTCCCTTCGAGGTCCTTCAGGCGGCCTTGTTCTTCAAATCCTTTGCACAAAAAGTTTGAAGGAATTCTTTCAGACATTTTGTCTAAAGGAATTCTTTCCCCTGCCTTTGTCACTTTCTGTCGGGCCTTTGAACATTTCTTCGGACAAAATATCCGAATAAATTCCTTCAGACATTTTGCTCGACGGATTTCCCTTGTGACATTTCACTGCAGAAAATATTTTTGAAAGATATCCTTTTGTTGCTTGTGATTGAACCAACTGATGGAACCATTTGATTGAACCAACTGATTGAACCAACAATAGTTCAACGGCTCAATACTATGTTCTGCTCATTCAATTGACCACTGGAACCAACCACTTTAAATTTTTATTGAACTCATTAAACCTTGAACCTTCGAACTATTTTAGTTCAAGGCTCAATGGTTCAACGGGTTAAATCTTTCTTCTTTGAAGTCTTCTTTTCTTTAAGTCTTTTGATCTTATTGAACTTGTTAAACCTTTGAACCATTTTGGTTCAAGGTTCAACGGTTCAACCTTTACTCTTCGAAGCCTTCATTTCTTTAAGTCCTTTAAAGCCATTGAAATTTGAACATGCCGAAGCACTTAACTCTTTTAAGTCTGCCGATGTCATTGAACATTTGAACCCATTGAACATTTGAACCTTTGAAGGTGGGATTCAATGGTTCAATGGTTCAATCTTTTGTTTGAAGCCTGTTAATGGACTTTTTGGTTGAACTTCGATGTTGAACAAGCATTGAAATGCCTAAGTGTTGGGAACTTATTTTTTTTTTAGAGCTCGCCTATTGAAGTGGTTGAACATGTTGAACCTGCGAGTCCCTTAGCTGAAAAAGCTTGAATAATTGAATAACTTAAATACTCAGAATATTTTTGAAAAAGAAAAGGAAGATTTCTAGCCTGCAGGACCAAAATACTTGATATGTTGTCCCAAAAACAAGTGATAGATTTTGGAAACAACAAGGTAGGTTGGTTATAGTTGAACAAAAAGGTATGTTGATTATGGTTGATTGAGTTGGGGTATAGCTTGGTTTGACTGGTTGAGAGAGGTAAGATAAATAGTTGAGTTAGTTTGTTAGTTTGATTGTTTGGTTTAGTTGGTGAGGTAAGTTTGGGTGGATGGTTATATGTAAGGTTAGGTCAATGGTAAGTTTGGTTAGGTTAATAGTCAGTTTGGTTTGGTACATAGTCGTTAAGGTTGGATTGATAGGTTACACAGAAGTCGTAAGTGAAAAAGGTAGGTTGGTTGGTTTCACATGGTTGAGTGGAAAAGGGTGGTTGGTTGATTCTACATGAGCGAGTGGAATAGGTTGGTTGGTTCCTTGAATGTGTTTTTGAAGTAAAGTTGAAAATATTCTACTTTGTTGACAAGTGGTTTGGTTGAGGGTTAGACCATGGTTTCCTCAACAATGAGCAAAGGAAGAGGTTTGATGATTGATTATTTCATGATGTTTTAAGGCTAGGTTGGAGGGAACATGGAGAACTTCCTTTGAAACCTCCTTGTGATCAATAAGGTTTTGGATGAGCATACTAAAAGAGCCACATTTGTCTATTCCATGTCTGTTGGTGCAATGATAGGTAAAAAATTTATCTTCTATGAACCAAATTAGTTTTGGAAGAGATTGATTGATGGGTTTGATTAGAGTAAGGTTAATGACATAGGTCTCCAAGAGTTTATCTAGGATTGAGGCATATGATTCCCACAGTGGGGTGTACTACCTAGGAAAAAGGTGTACCAATGGCTCTTGAGTTTTCAAGCTAAATGATAGATTTGATGAGGTTTGTTGGTTTGATAGGTTTGATAGGTTAGGTAGGTTTGGTGGGTAGTTGTTGGTTGGTTTTGATAAGGATGATAAGGTGGATAAGGTGGATAAATTTGATAAGGTGGGTAAGTTGAATAGGTTAGATTGATCGGGTAAGTTTGGTTGATAGTTGGGTAGGATTGGTTGATAAGGGTTGGGTTGGTAGTTGTTGGGTTGATTTGATAAAATTTGTTGGTTCAAAAAATCTGATTGGTAGTTAATAGTTTGATTTGGTAAGGTTGGTTGACTAAGTGGATTTGATGGGTTGGGTGAGATTGATAAGATTTTTTGGTTGGGTAAAGTTGATAAGGTAGGTTGATAGTGGTTGGTTGATAGATTGATAGGTCAATATGTTTGTTGATTGATTTGTTTGGTTAATGTTGATAAAGTGGGTTGAGGTAATTGACATAATGGAAGGGGTAGATGCCCAAGTTTTGACAAGGTTGGGGTGATGGATGTGGTAGATGTTGATAGGTTATTGGTTGAGTAAGGTAATGGTTAATGGGTCATTGATAGGTTGTTTGTTGATTGAATTTGAAATTTGATTGGTTGTAGGTGTGAGTTGATTGGTCAGGGGTACTAGAAATAGATAACTCTAATTTTCTAATCTGGTCCATTAATATTCTAACCAGTTTAGGTTGTAGTTGATGGTTTAGAGGTTGATTATGGTTGAAGTTTGATGGGTGATAGGTAGAGTTGGGTTGATTATAGGTATGGGAGGTAGCATAGCTAGCTTGAGATGCCAGATAATGCTCGGATGCAAGAGGGTTCTAGTCTAAGATTCTATCAAAGATAGGATTTATAGAAAAGGTTATAGAAGGGCTCTCCATTTGAAAAAGGTAATGGAGATGAGGGTAAATGAGGCAAAAATGATGGAAGGTTGATGGTAGAAGGTCAATTTCTCACAACTCGATCAAATAGAAAAAAAAAAGTCCAGAAAGCAATGCATACACTAAGTGCATTAGCTCCTAGAATAAATTTTATCTTGTGTTGACTTATGCCTTAGTTAAAAATGTGTGAGGGTAGTTTGGCTTGAAAATTGGGTACTAGATAAGAAAGCTAAGGATGGTTTCAAGTAATGTTTAGGGGTTTAAGAGAATCTGTACCGGATTTGGTATGTGGCCTGGTATTGGGGGCTTGTTCCTCATACTTCATGATCTCAAATTTAGGTTGAGTCACTTAGCCAAGATATACCATTTGTCTAGGGATTATACTCTGGCAGAAAATGGAGTCGGTTCTCCCCTTGGTGATGAAATCCAAGTGGCATTATCAGGTAGGGTGAGGTTATCCGCTAGGTGCTGAAATCTCAATCGAGCCTTATCTCAAGTATGTTATGGTGTGTTGATTGATTATGTGGTTTAGATTTTGTGTGTGATATAAAAGTGAAGCTACGATAGATTACTTGCCATTTTAAGTTACTAGGTGAAACAAAGTAGCAAGAAAATAATGGATGCAAGGCTTGTTTTAAGCCCAAATGGAAAATTTTAGAATTCTTTGGATAAGCAAACAAAAGAGAGAGAGAGAGAGAGAGAGAGCATATAATGTTAACTAAGAAAAGAAAGGTGGTGGGTCCCATCAAGCGTGCCAAAAAGTTTTACTCAAATTTTCTTTTTATTTCTTAGTTTATGAAAGTAGAAGTAAAACTGCAAGAAAGGGGTGTGTATGGGTACCTAGTTCAAAGTGTGCATGTGTTGATATCCAAATGAAGTGAGATCTCTTCTTTGGTTGGGGAGGAAGACCTACAGTAAGAAAGAACTAAATAGAATTTTTTGGTTAGACAATAAGATGGGGGGATTGCCTAGCATATGCTAGATCCAAGAAAATAATAGCTCGCTAAGATGGTTGTCAATCCCCTTTCTGATAAAAGGATGGATAAAAAGAGATGATACTTGTAGTAAATAACATAAAGATAAATGTTATCTAATGTAAGAAAATAAATTTCTTGTTTAAAAAAATAACTAATTGTAAAAAAAAAGTCGATCAATGCTTATGTTAAAGTAGTTGGGGGTTTGATTATGTTTTGGGTCTGTCAGGTGACAGGGCCATAGAAAATAGAATTTTGGTCAAGCTCTAGTTGTTAATTTGGTTGGTTTGGGTGAAGATAGGTAACCAGTGGCAGTTAAGGTAACCAACAGTGGTTAAGGTAATCATCAGTGGTTAAGGTAACCATCGGTGGTTACCTGTCAAATTTTAGAAATATAAAAAATAAGGGTTGTAGATTAGATAAATGGTCAGACAAATGTTTGGGTAAGGGTTTTAGAGTAGTAGAGGTTTGATACGGGTCTATAGGATATAAAATAAAATGCAAATAGAAGATTATGATCAAGGTATTTAAACCTTAGAAAAGAAATAAGGAAAACTAAAAATAAAGAGAAGAATACATGTTATCAAGATCAATGGAGAAAGGGTAGAGAAGACCTGGAGGAAATTCATCAATATAGCAATACTCTAGCCTCTAAAAATGATTTGGGTATCATTTCGATAAGGGTGGATACCTGCAAAAAGACTTTGGCAGCATATTCTTACAGATTTTCTCCTTTGTTATCCTTCCTACAACTCTCCTTTTATTGGAAGAAGTTGCCAATTGTAAGTGGAAGAAGCAACTAAATGTTCAAGAGGAAGTTGATAATTAGATAAGTGGATAAAGATGTTAATTTAGGCACCACAAAGCTGATTTGTATCACCAAATGAAAGGTTGTTAAGTTGGGTGCAAAGATAATTTCACACCCAGCTAGAAATTGGTTTGATACAGGTTGGGGAACCTAACCATCAATGGTTAGGCTTAACCATCGATGGTCAAAGTCTAAGAGGAAAATGAGTGAAAAGTGGTTAAAAGGAATTGGTTTAAAAATGTTAAATTAGCAAGCTAAAAAGTGGGCTAGGTTAACTAGGTGGTTAACTAGCTCCAATATGGGGTAAGGGTTCCAGGGTGTTTCAACATCAAAAATGGGGTAGTTTTTGAGTGTCTACAATCATTGTAGCAATCAACTACCTCACGTACTAGACTAAAGTAGCACCAATAAAAAAATTTAATGTAGCAATTATTGCATGATTCATCTGGGAGAACATTATAACATAATTTGGATGTCCCATAAGCTTCACCATCGATCATGAAACCCACTTATTGAATGAGACAATTTGCATTTTATTGGTTGAGTTCATGATCACGCACCACAAGACAACACCATATCACCCACAGGCCAATGGAATAGTTAAATCCTTCAATAAGATCCTCAGTTCCACTTTAACAAAAAAAATTAATGTTGATCAGACCGATTTAGATGACAGAGTATCTACAGTACTTTGAGCCTACCAAACTACATACAAACACCTCAACAAAAGTGCACCATTCAACCTAGTGTATGGAAAGGAAGTGGTCATGCTAGTGGAGTTCTTGGTTCCATCTCTTTGAAGAGCCATGTGGAAAACCTTGAAGATAAAGCCTCTTTGAAATCCTGGCTCGATGATTTTATGAAACTAGATAAGACTTAGTTTCTTGCCCATTGGAGTCAAGATGTTGAGAAACACAAATAAAATGTATGCCATGATCACCATCTAATAAACAAATTCTTTTCCCCATGCATGAAAGTTATGTTATATGATTCCAAGTTCACGCACCACTATGAGAAGCTCCACATCCATTGGGATGGTCCATTCATAGTTCATAGCATTCGACCTACTAGGGCTTGTCAATTAAAATGAATGGATGGTCAGTTCCTCCCAGGACACTATAATGGAAATTGGCTTCGACTATATTGTGATTTTGTTTAACTAAACTTTTGTAATTAATAAGGCTCAAGGCCATTATATTAGGATTTAACACTTCAATAAAGTGCATTGTCTTTCAGGCATACATTTCTTCTTTAATGCAATTTTTGAGTTTTTGTACGTAGTGTGTTTTTGTCGAGGACCACGAACCCCTTTTAGTGTAGGGTAAGGCATCATGCATGTGAATCATAATAAGTTCAAATTTATAATTAGGCATGTAAGACATGTGTGCATTCAAGTTGCAAAGGTGCAAGATTCATCCATGATACGCAAGTAATTAAGGGTGCATGAGTCATTCAATGCACTTCGAAAGCACTTTGAAAGGTTCCCACCATTTGAGTAATAATTATCTTCCACTATACTGAAAAGGTGGGACATAGTTGTCATCCCCTTCCAAGAAAGGCACAAAGGAAGGATGGGCCATTAATGTGACAAGGCTAGTTATGACGAGAAGCATGTGAATGGAATGATGGGACAAAACCGTTAAGGCACTAAATGCTTAATACAAGATTTGAAGAATGAAGGTCGTTAAAAGACTTGCATTAATGATTGGAAGTGATAGGGAGAGGGAAGGAATTAATGGAGGTAAACCCCCCTGAATGGCCTATAAATAAGCTTGCCAAAGTCATTTTACACTTACCTTGCTTTAATCTTTTAGTGCTCAAAACGAATGGTGAACTAGAGAACTAGAGACTACGATAAAATCAAATTTCTTGCAGAACAGAGTGCTTACAAGGTTGTTAAATTCATGAAGGATATTTCTTAGACAAGATGAGAGATTATTAAGTTTGGATTGGTGTATAGAAGTGGGGATATTTGAAGTTACAGGTTGTAGGTCCATCAATTTTGAAGTGTGAAGCTCAAGAGCTGACGTAGTTGAGTTGACACCACATATTCATTCAAAAATGTGGGATGGCTACGGATTAACCTTAGAGAACCATGAATGGTAATGCAGCTAAAGAAAAAGGCCAAAAGACTCGAGAAGCTTCCAACCATACCAGAGGAGGAAAAGGTGAGCGGAGGAGATTGGTTCCCTATTGGGAGGAGGCACCAAGAAACATAGAGCAAAAGCCTAAAAAAGTATAGAGGGTGGAAGGAGTGTTGAGAGAATGCACAGAAGGAGAAGTGAGAGAGCGTGTGATATAAAAAGAAAAGATGGTGAAGAAAGGGAAGCAGGTGTAGACCTCTTCAGTGCAGAACACCCTAGCATCTCCCCCTCCATATTTACTCATAGAGGAAATGCAATACCTAGAATTGATCTTACACATGGATAACTAGGTCTTCAAGGTGTCAACTACCACAATATTCAATCACAACCACCTCCAACTCGAAAATGAAGTAGAACTACAGAATGAGTACTAAGTCAAGTGGTATATGAATTGTCGATTAAGAACCATCTAGACAAGGCGGGCCTCTTCCAAATGTTTGGGTTGGCATACTTTGGCAAGCCTACTAAGGTATTTCAGTTTCTCCTCTCATGCATCCATGAGGACTACATCCACTTTATAAGGTGAAAAATGAAGATCACCCTAGAAAGAATCAGCAAAGTCATGGGACTTCAGTGTTTGAGGATGAATGTCTTGGATGACTTAGCTGATACAAAGGAGATTTAGTAGACCACCATGGTGCCTATATATCAGAAGCAAGAGCATGCAATTCCCATAAGGAACCTATAGGATCCCACCCTCGTAGTCATAGTGTGGATCATTTTTACCAAAGTCAGAGGGACCAATTGATGGAAGGAGATAGACATGACCCACCTTCACATTGCTCACTAAGTTGTTCAGGGAATAAATTATAATTGGGCACTATATTTTACCCAAAAAAATAGTTGAGGATGTGAAGAAGGCCCACAAGATACCCAAGTACAAGTTTCCTTAGGGTGCAATTATATTATTGCTAGTCTTTGATGAAATCAGTGTCCCTAATTATAGATTAGGCTCATTGAAGTGGGTGTACCCTCCCACTCACAGGTCCCCCACCGAATGCTTCAAAGCCTTCACCTGTCCTCATCACATCACCCCATCATAAAAGATGAATATGAGGTACTGGTTTGATAAAATGAAGGTAGCTTTTGGGAATGAATGGTGCATCCTAAAGGATTTATCCACCTTGGTTGCAAACAAAGCAAAATTTATTGTAAAGTAACATTACTCCTTGGCACACATTCACATGAATCCTTCGAGAGAGCTTTTAGCATGGCTAAAACTACCATATGCCTTCTCTTTGTGCTACTTCATCAATTCCATCAATCATATTTATGATATGCAGCCAATCATTTTATAGGTAGAAAGGATAGATGCAGAGTGCCACACCCTCTAGAAAATGTTTATGCACCTAAACAAGAAGGCCATTATGGAGAGGGGGGAAACTAACTTAACCAATATAGAGGTTAATAATATCCTGGTTGAGGAATAAGTCAATAAATTATTCTATATGTTATGCCCTCACCAATACCCTCAAGACAGAGACCCCAAGGAGAGGCTCCCCCAAGCACTGCAGCCACGAAGGAAGCAGCCAGAGCTGAGTGCCAGTATAAGTGGGAAGCAGGCCCCAAAAAAATCATAGATAATGGTAGAGGCATAGCCTTTCAAACCCTCTAATTCTTTCCCTTCCACACCACGTACACCTCCACCTCACCCTTCACCTTCTCCACCTTGCCCTTCACCACATCATCAATCTCCATCTCACACTTCATCGCCCCTTGATTTACCTTCCCCTACTCATTCCTCTCTTTCCCACTCACCCTCGAACCCTTCATCCCCTCAAAAAACTCCACCTCCACAACCACCTTCACCTCCACCTTCTCCAAAGACTTCCACAGGGTCAGCCTCATAATAGCCTCCAAGGTGAGCGCCCCAATGGGACCCCTCATAGGTATAGATTCATAATTCGGGAATGAACTCTGAGAAGACTCCATCCCTAGTATAGGAGGCCCTGTCTAATGATCAACAATATATTTAAGGAGTGGGAGAAAGTGAGATGGCATTAGGAATCCATCAAGATGATGAGCTTGAATAAGACCCAGAAAGGGGGAAGGGACTAGCTGAGGAAGAACAAGAATAGAGAGAGTTGTCCACTATGTGTGAACATTACCAGTTTAATGTAGAGGACAAGGACCTCTATATTTGGAAACACTTCCACCCTAAGGATGCAACCTCAAAAAAAAGGAAGTAGGTGTCCTTCCTTCTGGAGATGTACAATAAGGAGCCCCAATTTGAAATATATTTAGATTCTATTTTTTCTAGCCTAGATGCTCTAGGACTACCAAACCTCATGAGAATTGATCTAAAGAGGCTCACTCCGAAAATGGCAAGTGATGCATTTTTGAAACTCAACATGGAAATAACATGCTATAACATTTGTTGGATTTTAATGTGCGCACTATAGAGAGAAAGCATGCCAAAGTCATGGAGATGTATAATAAAGCGGTTGCAGAAAAGCAAGAGCTTGTTAAGGAAGTGACCTCCTTAAAGAAACAAATCCAACAGGTCGCCGAGGCTAAGGTAAAGCTTTTAAACCTTTTAAAAACATTTTTTAAAGAGGAAATGGCACTTTTGAATGGCGTACCACCAGATGGGGATGCCATTAGAAAACTAGAGACTCTAGTGGAACTATTACTCATGAAACACAAGGAGCACCCCGAGCTAAGAGATGAGGGGAAAGAGATGATAGAACAATTCACCATGGCATTAAACATTTGTGATATCACCTTGGAGAGATTAGAAGAGGTTATCCCCATTTGGATGACATTTTTATGCACCTAGTGCACCCAAATAAAATATTGGAGGCCCAACTCCATGATGAGGACCTAAGGCAGCAAGTGATTGATGTTGCCCTTTTAATAAAAGATTGCACCGAGCATACAAAAGCATTCAAGGATGTTAAAATAATGAAATATGCCATTAATAACCATCATCAATAAATAGATAAATACAAATTTTTTCATACTCCAAGGATAGGTTGATAAGGAGGTCTCTAAATTAGAAGACATCCAAAAGGAAGACAGTGCAGCCCTAGATGAACAGAAAAAAAAACTGAGACTCTAACTCAACCCAAGGAGCTGAAAGAATCAAAAGAGACCATTGAAAGAATAACTACCAAAGTCTTTTATGCATTGTCCCATTGGGATGCACTGAAGAAGAAACTCGAGCAGAAGGGACCAAAATTTTTGGAGGATGCTAGCACAACTTAGTCGAGGATGGACTAAGAGCATAGTGTGGTGTGATATTCGCCCCTAAATTTTGATCAAGTATTGTTATATTTTGTCATGTGGTGTGAAAGGAGCATTGTCTATTTTGACACAAGTCCAACACAGCACAGAAGGACCATGATGCATAGCTACTAGGCACAAAGGTTTCATGGTGCGAGACTTATTGGGTGTAGAAGGACAATGGCATAGAAGAAATAGTGTGAGAGGACCCAATCAAGAGGTAATGTGTCATGAGGGACCCAATAATAGAGGACTTTGAATAGAAGCAGAAGACTAGGGGAGCACGTGGAAAGTAGAGCGTGTGAGACTCAGGAGCAGATAGAATAGATCAAATGGGACACTTCGACCCCATTCATTGAAGGTTTTATACCAACCCATGAGAAATGAAACACTTGGCCTCCAGAATATAACATAGAGTGAGTATCTAGGGGCACAGAGACCCAAGTCTATAGGAACAACTGATTGTAAGAGCCACGACTCTCAGTTTGTTGGGAGTTCATGTACCATCTGTTCATGATAGTTAGAATTATGACACTTGGTCAGGGCAAAACAAGTATAAAAACCCTTGTTGTAATCATTTGTAAGATGGACCTTTGGAGAATAGATATAACATTATTGTCTCATAATTCAGTAAGCAATTAATGAGAAATCAGTGTTTTCCATATTGTGTTACACGTGATGAAATATTCTAAGTGTTCGATGATGGATATAGTTTGTTTCTAAGTCATGGGTATCTTTTTATTCTATCACTACTATTAAATAGTAATGGTGATCTTAGTTATAGTGGTAGTTAACTCTAGGACAATAAGGATAATAACAATATATTTATGATGTTAAGTAACCTCTTACGAACTGTGTTATGAAAGATGAACATATAACATTGTGCTACAAAGATTTTGAGAACCGGTCTTTCGTTAAACACTTCAAGTGAGTG
Organism: Torreya grandis; assembly: GCA_037957365.1. Taxonomy (NCBI): domain Eukaryota; kingdom Viridiplantae; phylum Streptophyta; class Pinopsida; order Cupressales; family Taxaceae; genus Torreya; species Torreya grandis. The sequence continues at coordinate 977,151 of JARHVA010000688.1, read as the reverse complement.
CACGAGACTTACCTCTCACATGATAGGGCTAGTGCGCTAGCTTGTTGGGGAGAAGCTTCAACACTGGAGTGGAACTTACTAAAAGAACCCAACACATTCCACTAAAACCCTAAAAGTTAAATCTAAACTTAAATATAGCTTATAAAATCTTAAAATCACGCTATTTTTTTTCATGTGCATTTAGGTGGAGAGGAAGAGAGAGTTTAATACATGTCTTCTTACTTACACTCATCTCATTCCAAGAGATTTCATTTCTCATAGAAACCCTCTTACATCCATGGCATAATTCTAGGTTTAGTTTAGCTAATATTCTTTATTGTTTCAATAGCAAAGGTTTATATTTTATTTCTATAAACTAAGCTTTCTTTAGATAGATGATAATTATTAATTTATTACTTAGGATTTAGGAATTTTATAGTTATATTTCATGTATTAGTTTAGAAGGCTTTGGATGTACCTCTTCTAGTTGACAGGGCTTCTTTAACTTTTATTATTGCATAACAAATGTATAACTAAAACTTGGGTTAATTGTTGTTTGATATTTTACCTATGAAATCTAATCCTTGGGTTGGTTTTGAAAGTTTAGAAAAAGTTGGAAAATCATTCAAGAAGAATGAGTGAAGGAGAGTGCTCAGACATCTAGAAGGATCATGGAAAGCCTTCATGGCTTCTTACAAGTCCAAAAATGTTTTTTTATTATTATTTTTGCTTTTTGTGCATAATTTTAAGAAATAAAAATAGGTAGGAATATTCTCTATAAAATTCTAAACCTTTTTTTAATGTTCTGGAAAGTTTTCCAAAATGTCTCCAAAAGGTTGTACAGCTTATAGGCATCTAGGAGGCCTCTCAGAACCTAGAGTAGCCCAAGGCTTAAAAACACTTTAAGTTCATTATTTTGCAAAACCGATGCTTTCATTCCCTCTTACTCTAAATTTTGATCAAAATCATATATAATTTTTTTCCCAATTCACTTTGAAGAGCAGCGATAAATTATTTTAAAAAATAAAAAAAGACCCTAGGATCTAGCCCTTAGCCAGCCTACACAATTCATAAGGCCATGAATGTCTATCATAGAAAGGTGTTATGCCCTCTTCAAAGTGCAGCAACCCTTCTCCTTACCTGACCTGCCTTTTAGAAGTGTTGTGGCCTTCCATTGGGCCTTTTGGCCCCCCTTAGTGTTTTTTTATTTTTTTGGTCTTATATCTTTTTAACCAAATTAATATATAAACATAATATTGTTCTATTAATAAATAATAAAATAATAATATTCACTTGTATTAAACATAATTAAAATATATAAGTATAATATTAATTTATTAATAATAATATTACATTCTTGTGTGTGTGTGTGTGTGTGTGTGTGTGTGTGTGTGTGTGTGTGTGTGTGTGTGTATGCCTCTTTTTTAATTACTAAATATCAAAAAAAGGTCTAACCCCAAAATTGAATAAAGACTACATATTAAAATATTATATAAAAAATATTTTTTTCCAACCAACCAATAAATATCATGAACAAATCAATCTAATTTCAAGGCAATTTCAACCACAACACACTCAGCAAAAATTCTTTTAAACCACTAAACTTCACACATTGTGTAAATTTTTCTTTGATGACATAATAAGAGCACATTATTTCACAATAATATCACTATGAATGTGTTAAAATTTCCTAACAGATGCTCTAAGAAGAGGAATATTCATCATTACTAATTCATATAGTAAAATGGTAAAATGGGGACCCTATCCCTATAGTTCAATTTACAAATTTTAAAAAAATGACACTACCTAAGGCTCAATCACACTTTTCAACACAATCATATAATAATATAAATACTTCTTTTCAACATTGTAATAGAAAAGAGAGCCATTCAAAAAACTATGATTTCAACACTAAAATACATAGAAATTTTCTTAAACATATATACACATATTTTGTTCAATCAACAATTATAACCATGTTTTTCTTTCAATCCCTTCACTGAACAATGGAAAATGCATATAAACCCTATAACAAAAATTTATCTATTATGTTCTTACTATATATAAAACATTTCAACAACATGACTCTAAGACTATTACATAAAAATACATCAACTTTTCCTTTTGTAGAACTGCTTAAAACACTATAACAAATATTGCAATCCCATGATACAATTTGAAACACTATTGTAAATATGCTTTGTACTCAATGAGAAAAACACTATAACAAATCAATAATAAATTTTTCTTTTCTTTACTAACTACAAGACTTATGAGAAAATCTCATATCTCTTTTAATAGGACAAAATAATACAACACATTGCCACAACTCTAAATGGATTTTTTTTCAACGACACTCTACACAAACATCATTTCCAACAAGTATCCCTATAAAAACTCTATATTCTTCTACATATAAACATAAGGGAATCATTTATCTGTGATCCATATGATATCATCATGCATTCATCAACCCTTGAACATAAAGGAGTACAGGCCATAGTCAACACATTGTACAAGATTTTAATAGGTTTATGAACACTTGAAAGTTGCAAAGATTTCACGTAAAATGAATGGTACTCAGGTAGATTATCTATGTTGTAACATATTTGTGTTTTGGTAATCAAATACTTTGGAAGAAGTGAATCACAAAAGGGGAAAACACAACAGAATCCAGCACTCAAACATGGGGGAGGAGAGGAAAGGGATTTTAACCATGTTCTCCAATGAATTATATTTTGCATAAACCAACTCCTTACTCACAACTATCACAACCAATAAAACGAGGGGAGTCAGCATGAACCCAACCTCTCAACCCAGAACTTCAGCTCCTATAACCAAGAGAAATAACAAGAAACATTCCCAAAGGCTCCAAGCTTAGCCTAGCCTCCCTCATGTTAGCCTTACACACAGACACATGTTTCCCCAAAACATGGAAATATTACATCCATACAAACCACAACTATATTGTTAAATAAACCCATTAGAAATCCATTAAATAAACAATAATAAACCCAAAATAAATACATAGATTTAATATTAAAATGTCAAAACAAACTCTCAAAAAACACCAATGAAATAGACCCAAATGGTCTCACAGACATATTTGCAAACCCATACAAAAATATATAGAAATAAAAATCATCATTCAAGTCACATGCAACCTACTTGGCCAACCTCACTCAGTGTTTCCTTATTTCTCTTTTTGTTCCTCCTCTTTCTCAAAATTGCAGAAGTGAAAAATGCAAACAAAATTCAGGCAAAAAAAGGGAGATCAGTTGATGTCCTCAACATTCAATGAAAATTGGACATGTGTCAAACCTCATAGGTTGACCTACAATAGCTTTCATCCAAGCCTCACCTAAGAAGCTAGAAACCTAGAGAAACACATATTGGCACCTGTATCAAAGTCTACATCAATGGGCACACTAAAAGAGGAGGTGGATTTTTTGAGACATGTTATTTTTAACCATTTTTGAAATCCATATTTCACCTATTAAGTACATAATGTGTAGCTTAATAAAAAAGTAAAAATCTAAGGTCAAATGTCACATGGTGTGTCCATGAGGGTTTAAGGGGTCCTAGACACATGATCTCAAAAAGGTGTCTAGGACATGATAGGGAGTAATTAAGGTGATCTTGGAAAAGGCAAGGCAATGGTTTTTGTCACGTATAGTTGCATAATACTCCATTTCCCCATCCTATTTCTACCACCTGTTCCTACACACTCATGTCACCAATCAAAATGTCCAAGAGTAAAATGTGCAATATAAATTAAATAATCATATAAAACTAATACATAATGTAAACGTTGCATAAATGTTAAATTAAAATTGTCCATAGATCTTTGTCAAATATCACATAATCAATCATGATGTTAGCACTTTTCTAAATATAACCAATATTAACCATGACCTTAGCACACTTGCAACCACCCACATGGTACACAAAAAATAACGTCACATCTATATTCAGAACACATGTACGCCAATAGATAAATCATAACTACAATTATAAGCCACATGATACTAGTACCAAAACCATCATTACCCATATACATAGAAAATATGCTAATATTGAAATACTAAGGAATATAATCAATGTATGAAAAGGAATCAATAATACGTCATCTAACATAAATAAGAAAACATATATGCCACACCCTCTTCATATCAATGGTCAATAACCAATATGTATACCAAATGAGATATGAGCAACAGTAATTATCCTGGCAGCCTATTCCAACATGTAATATTGAACAAAATAACTAGGTAGATAAGATAACTACATGGTACATGAGGCAAAATTAGATTTGAGATTTCACATCCTCCGCTTAAAAGAGACTTCCTCTTGTAAGTCACTGATGAAGGTAGGGAATCAGGCCCGTAATAGATTAGCATCCTCTCAGGTGGCTGATATCTCATCATATTGATCCCACTTGACTCTAACCTCATCCAACTCTCACTCTGAAGGCCCAATCTTTGATGCTCCATAATGTGAACGGGCTCTAATGTGATCTATTTGTCCACCTCCACCTACAATGTTGTCCCATCAAAAACATGAGATGTATCTAAAACAAACTGCCTCAAAACTAAAATATAGAAACATCATGGACACTTGATAGGCTAGGTGGAAATGCTAAGCGACAAGTAACTAGAGCAACCCTCTTAAGGATCTTGAATGGTCCCAAAAAATGAGGTGGGAGCTTAGACCCTTTTCCATAGTGGATAGGGCTCTTGTCCAATCACACTCTAATAAAATTATTGTTGCCAACCAAGAAGTGATATAAGAGTATTTGGGTTCACATGTAATATCACATCAAATAAAAATATGAGTGGTTATCTAATAATAAATTACAGTGAAATATTTTGATGTTTGGCAATATGTTTGCAAGTAGTAGGATTCTTATTTGAGTCACAAGTTTTGTTTCTTTATGCATTGGCTTAGGGGTAAATGTGCTTCAAGTGTTATTTATGTGATTTGTTTTCTTACCACAAATGTTCTATGATAATTTGTGGTAAGCCTTTCTTTGTTGTTAGGTTCAATCAGTGGCACAACTTTAGCAGACTTATTTATGGGCCTTAGTTCTTAAGTCTTCTTTTTCACCTCATTGAACTTAATGTTTGTCATTTGGACACTTTTTGATGATAAGTGGTAAGTTGTTTGTTTGGATAAGGCTTGGGATTATCTTGAGAATTAGTGAATGTAACCATAATGTGTTATGGTGCATCAATGAATTTTGTAATGAAACTTTTTATCTTGGGATGTATTACCATCAGCTATTGTGTTCATTTAATTATTGTTAGCAGGTTATTGATCATTAATTCAATTTGGGTGGTTCGTGTATCTATATAAACATATCCTCTTCATTTGAAAATGCATTTGTTTTCAGATTGGAGAGGTAGCCTAAAGTGAGGTTGCAAAGATTATTGCAAGTGCATTTATGCGCAAATTTGAGGACTATTGGAATTGAGTCATTTAGAACCATGTTAAGGTGTTGGATTGATGCTCGTTAGACTACAAGTGTGTTTTTGTTTGTGTTTAAATACTGAAAGTTTGTATCATTCGTGATCATCTGATTTTGGGCAATCTCTCTTTGAAGAAACAAAATAATGATCATTATTGTGTGAACTTTTTCTATGTCATTGTGGGTTATACGATATAAGTTATCTCCTAATTAAGACCCCAAACTATGGCTACATCATTTGGTACCAAAGTGAGGAAAACAAATTTGGGGTTGAGAGATTGAGGTTTGTGATCTCCATTGTTTGTGAAGGTGTGTAGAGAAGAAAGGAGTGCACAATAAAAATTTGCATAGGATTGCAAGTGGTGTAACAACAAATCTTGAGCAGAAAAATTGGTGAGATATATGTAGGTTTCTACGTGGTGAAACAACATATTTAGAATGTTGTGGTCTCCATCTTGTTGGGTGGGTATAGAACTGAGAGTTGATAAAAGTGGGTAACCTGAGTAGGTTTACAAAAGGTGTTATAGTGGGTTCGAGGCATACACAAGGATAGTGTGAAAGAGATGGAAGAGGAGTGCACAACCTTGTTGGTTGGGATGAATATTGTGCTCTGAGATGAGGTGGAAGTTGATAAAAAAGAGGAGAGGAAACATGTTGGATCACACCACATGTTGCAAAGATGAAGAGAATGAAGGTTCAATGAAACTAATGAACCTTAGAAAAGATTGAGAAAGCTCTAGTGGAGAAGAGATCAGCAACATGTCTTTTCGAAGACATGTAGGTGGAGATAGAGGACATGAAAGTGAGCTCACATAATGTGGATGCCAAGGAAGAATATTCTCCATTTACATAAGATAATGTAAATATGGAGAGCATGGATGTAGAGGTTGTGATGGTCACATATGAGGTGATTGCAATGGTAGTTTATGGAGATGCCTTGTTCGACTAAGGAAAAGAGGAAGACCATCTCTTTCTTGCAAAAGAGATGAAGGTGATTGAGTGGATGTTTGAGTGCTTAGATGCAACTAGTTGTTGGAGCACAAAAGTGTATATAAAGAGTGAGGAGGTAGTTGAACTTTTTGAAGTCATCATGCAGATTGAAGAAATAGAAGTGAAGGATATTGCAATGAAAGTGGTAGATTTATTTCAGGTTGCAATGGTAACAGCAAAAGAGAATGACATGAGAAGCATTCTAGAATTGGTGGTGGATAGGATGGGTAATTTTTATGATGCCCAATAGTTGTGGTGAAACCTTTGGCTTGTGAGCTAAATAGGAAAGGGTTAAAGAGGAAGTGGAAGAATTAGGAGATTGGCTCTTACTTAGAGAATAAATAGGTATGATCATGGAAGTGTTGGAATGTATGGTTGAGAGGTATGTAACAATAGAGGAATAGTTGGCATAGAAATACATCAGGGAAGAGGGAACAAAGAGAAGTAGCATGAAGTCATAGATTCCAAGGATGGATTGGAGGAAGAGAAAGAGATGTGATTGGTGGAGGTGGACATATTTTACCAGTGCAATGGGCAAAGTGTAGATGAGCAGAGAGTAGTGTGTGATACAACTCAAGGGAGAACCTTGTGCAACAAAGCACAAAGATGTGCAAAATAGGAATAAAGAGCATGCACACAAAATTCATTTGGTCGTGCATAGTAGCAAGGAACACTTTGCAGTGGCTATAGTGTGCAAAGACGTAAAATGGCATCACATAAAGGAAAAAAAGTAGTTATGCAAAGGTAAAAAGTACTACTGCATAGAGGAAGGTAAATGAAACTACGAACTATAAACACATGAGTGTTTTAGTGGGTAGTGTTGTAAAGGGTGAGTGGAAGAGTGGATTATGTAGTAAAGACAAAGGAGGTCAACCCAAGTGGAACGGGAGTTGGCACAATAGTGAAATGATCTTTGGAGTATGTCAACTTTTTACTTGGTTCATCAGCTAAATGAACTCAAAGGCAAGATTCATCTCAGATGGTGAAAAGGCATGCCAAGACCTTTGGACATGGTCAAAAGAGTGGGATTTCCACTTAGCCTAAGTGTGTGAGCACCATGCTCACAGAATTTCTTACCTAGGGTATACGATGAAATAGCATTTGGGTTCACATGTAATCTTGCATCATCCAAAAACATGAGTGGTTAGCTAATAATAAATTGTGATGAAGCATTTTTTTATTCTCATGTTCTATAGTATGTTTACAAGCATCAGACTTCTTATTTAAGCCACTGCATGTTTTTTTTCTTTCTGCATTGGTTTAGGGTTAAATGTGCTTGAGAGGATATTTACGTGATTTTTTTTCTTACCACAAAATGATCTGTAGTAATCTAAGGTAAGTATTTCTCTAGTATTAGCTTCAGTCAGTCATGTAACTTTAGTAGACTTATTTTTGGATCTTGGTTCTTGATATTCTTATGTTGCACCTCATAGTGTTGGAAATATTGTCATTGATGTCAAAGGTCTAACATTATTGGTGACAAAGGTCCCATAACATTTGATGTCTAAAAGTGTTTTTAAAGATTATATTTTGGCTAAAGTGTGTTGATATTTATTTAATATTAACGAATATAGTTTTAGTTGCATAAAGTCAAAAGAAGACCCATGAAGTAGTCAAAGAGTCACGAGTCAAAGACAGTTATGGACCCATTTTCCCATGAAGGGTCATGTTGAGGATTTCAAAGAGTCACCAAGTGAAGATAAAAGGGAAAAAGATGCATTTGTTAATGAAGGGTCACCATGTGACTTTTTAAATAAAAGAATTCAAAGGGTTTGGCATCATTTTTCATGTGGATTGAAGAGTCACAAATGGTGAATGCCAAAGGTCTTTTGGAAAGCTATAAAAAGAGACTTTGGAAGCCATTTTAAATATGCAAAAGTGTGCATGACTTGTAATTGTTTTATATAAGAAAAGAGAAGAGAATAGAAAGAGATAAAGTAGAGTTATATCATTTGTTGAGAAAGTAACATTGAGAGATAGTTGTGTTTTTCATAAGAGGGGTTAATGCTCAAATGAGTTGGTGCTCACAAATAGTTGTGTTGGTGCTCCTGCAAGTTGGTGCTTACGAACTTTGTAATTTGAGTTGGCACTCATTCATATACTTGAGATTGTTCTCCATGGTTTTTTCACATTGCATTTTCACGTAAAAATTTAGTGTCTCTCGCTCTCTTATGTGGTGCATGTTATTATTTTAGTTTTATTACATATCTTGAATATATGATTAAGTGGTTAGAGAGAAAAAATCAGATTAAGTAAAAGATTTAAAATATATATGATACACAGATTCACCCCCCTTAGTATATCTCGTGCCTAACAATTGGTATCAAAGAAGGGTCTTTTGGAAAGAGTTTAACAGGTTGAAGATAGATCTAGGAAAGCACGATGGCTAGATCACATGAAAAAATTTCTACAAATAAGACACCCTTGTTTGATGGGACAAATTATGTCTTTTGGAGCATAAGGATGAGGACTTGATGGCCCTTAAATTTGATATTTGAAAAGCAGTGATAGAGAAATACGAAGAGCCACAGACACTTGTAACTATCCTATGAAAAAAAAAGCAAGTGAAAATAATGCTAAAGATTTAAATGTTATTTTTTGTGGTTTATGTGAATCAAAATTTTTTAAAATTATGCAATGCAAATTTATCCATGAGACTTGGGTAAAGCTTGAGAATATTTACAAAGGTGATAGAAAAGATCAACAAACTAAGCTCCAAATTTTTAAAAGATAGTTTGAATATGGAAGAGGAAGAAAATATAGCAAGCTATCTTTTGTGGATTGATCAAATAGTTAATCAAATTCAAGGTCTTAGAAAAACATTAGAAGAGTCAACGGTGGTATAAAAGGTTTTGAGATCTTTACCATTGAGATATGATGCAAAATTTACTGCAATTAAGGAGATGAAAGAACTAGTCAAGCTAAAGATGGATGAACTACAACGTATTCTTACGGCATATGAGATGCGGATTGAATAAGAGAAACCCTCAAAGAGGGAAGTTGCTTTCAAAACATCAAAGAAAGACAAGGCTAAGATTCAAGAATCAAGTGATAGCTTTAGTGATGAGAAAGATGACAATGTAGCTCTATTCGTCTGCAAGCCTAAAAAAAGCACAAATAAATATCAAAAAAAATTACCATTTAAATGTTTTAAATGTGATAACATTGGACATTTTGCAGCTAAATGTCCAAATAAGAATAATGATGAAAATGAAGGAAAGCCTACATACAAGAAGAATTTCAAAAGCAAATTCAAAAAAAGATTCGAGAAGAAGAGTTTATATTCTAAAGATTTTGGCTCAGTCGAATACAGTGGAGTCAGTAATTCAGATGAAGAAGACATTTTGTTCATGACCATACATGAAGATGCCTCCATAAGCAAAAGCACAGATGATCAAGAAGAAGAACATGATGACGTTGAAATGAATATGGATGGAGAATTCATTTGTCTTAAAAAAATTAAAAACTCTTAAGAAGAATCAAAAATTGAAGCTCCAGATTAAAAAAATAAAAAAGAGTCAAAAACAATAATTGAAGATCTACAAGCACACACTGAAGAAGCTAAAAAGACTGAAGAAGATCTAATAGCTCAATTACAAAATATAAATGAAGAATGTGAAAAGCATGTTATTAAAATTATATCTTTAAAAGAAGATATCGAAAAAACAAATAAAGTAGTCAATGATTCAAAATTTGAGAATAACACTAAAATGTTGAATAAGATATTAGAAAGTCAAAAAATAATATCAGACAAGACAGGTATCAGATTTGAAAAAAAAAAGCTATGCTCAAGCCTTTACAAAAGAGGAAACAAAAAAGGAAGAAGTTAAAAATGTAGAGGACAGCTGAAACAAAAAAAGAAGTTAAAAATGTAGAGGACAATTGAAACAAAAAAGGCTTGAAGGAACAGAGCTACAAAATACAACCAGGTCAAAGATACATAAATCAAAACATATTCTATTTTCATGGTTACTATTTTTATGTAATAGTTATGGTCATAAGAAAATAGAATGTTGAAAAAGAGCTAATAATTTTAAAAACAAGGAGGAAAATCATGCAAAGTCAAGTAGAAGCCACAATTTTTTTTCTCGTCTATCTGGCTTTGATGAAGAGGCCATAATATGTTATAAGTGTAATAATTTCAGACACATAGCTTGGAATTGTAGAAGCGTGTTTGAGTCAGTCAAGAAAGAACAAAGTCTCAAGGCTCCATTCATCAAAAAAAAAATTAGACAGGTTCATGACAGAGGAAACACCCTAAAAACTCTATGTCAATCTAGACAGCCTTACATGCAAGAAATGAAGAAAAGCCATGGTTTATTGATAGTGAATGTTTGAGGCGCATGACAAGCGACAAGAGGAATTTCATAACTCTAAATAAGATCAATGGTGGCATAGTGAAATTCAAAGACAATACCACTACCTGAATAGACAAAAAAGGTACATCAAGTTTGGATAACAATAGAACTAAGACTGAAAATGTTTTATATGTAAGTCTTAAGCATAATTTGTTGAGTGCAAATCAAATGTGAGATCAGGGACACATTAAAATTTTATATAAAAGGTTGTGAAATTAAGAGAAAAGATTCAGATGTGTTGATTGCAGATACTTAAAGGACATACAATAATTTATATATGTTATCAGATATCAAAGGTCTAAGATGTTTGAGTCAGATTGAGAAAAGTTGGTTATGGCACAGGAGAATGGGACACATAAATTTTGACAATCTTGTCAATATCAACAAGAAGCAAGCAATTAAAAATCTTCTAAAGATTATAAAGCCATCCAACATGTTTTGTGAACCATGTCAGCATGGGAAGCAAGTCAGAAGATGGTTCAAGAGAAAAAAATACTCGACCACTCAGATGTTAGAGCTTGTTCACAATAATATGTGTGGACCTACCAGAACTCAAAGTACTCAAGGTGAAAAATACTTCATGTTGCTTATTGATGATTTTACATGCATGAATTGGGTGATGTTTTTAAAGAAAAAGTCAGAGGCTTTCAACCACTTAAAAGCATTCAAAGTTTTAGTTGAGAATGAAATTGATTTGAAGACTAAATGTCTAAGATCAAATCAACGAAGAGAATTCATGTCAGATAAGTTTATTGAGTATTGTGAAGACCATGGGATAAAGAGACATTATTCAACAACTAAAATTCCATAGCAAAATGGAGTAGTTAAGCAAAAAAATAGAACAATTCAAGAGATGGTGAGGACAATGCTAAATGAATCTAAGATACTAGATAAATATTAGAGAGAGGTAGTAGGCGCAGCAGTGCATATTCATAATAGAGCATTGTTGAGAGTCAACAATGACAAGACTCTCTATGAGCTATGAAAAAACAAATCAGCTACTGTTGATTATTTCAAAGTTTTTGATAACAGATGTTTCATAAAAAATGATAAAAAATTGAAAAAATTTAAATCTAGAACAGATGAAGATATATTTTTTGGACATTCTTGCAAAAATAAAGCTTATAAATGTTATAACAAAAGAATCAAGAAGATAGTTGAAAGTGCAAGTGTCAAGATAGATGAAGATGTAACACAAAGAGCTAGTGATCCGATAGACACTCCTAAAATCATTGAAGAAGATTTTGAAGAATCAGAGGAAGATGATGAGCAAAAAGACACCAAGGCCCCATCCAAATATGTTTAGATAAATCATAATAATAGTGACATCATCAGGTACATAAATGGAGTTCACATCAAAAAAATGATGGTAAGTGAATCTGAACAAGTTAATTTTTCTTTGTTATCTAAAATTCAGCCTAGAACTTTTTCAAAAGCTAGACATGATGACCATTGGGTTAAAGCAATATATAAAAAATTAAATCAGATAGAAAAGAATGATACTTGAGAATTAGTGCCTAGACCAAAAGATCAAAATATAATAAAAATAAAATAGGTATACGAAAATAAGTTGAATGAAGATGGTGAAGTTACTAAGAAAAAAGCAAGGTTAGTATGTAAAAGATATGCTCAAATTGAGGGTATAGATTTTGAAAAAAAAATTGCATTAGTGGTCAGGCTAGAGACTATTAAAATGTTTTTTGTATATGTAATGTTTAATAATTTTAAAGTGTTTCAAATAGATATCAAGTCTGTTTTCCTGAACAAGAATCTAGAAGAGGAACTCTACAGTAAGCAAACTGAGGGATTTCTTCTTTCAAATGATAGTAGCTATGTATGCAGATTGAAGAAAGCACTGTATGGATTGAAACAAGCTTCCAGAGCTTAGTATGAAAGGCTTGATAAATCCCTGTAAGATCAAGGTTTTAAGAAAAAATTTACTGACAGTAATCTCTAAATCAAAACAAACAGTGATCATTAATTGATTGTTGTGGTATATGTTGATGATATAATATTTGGAGGAAACATTGAAAAGATGACAAAATAATTTTCTAATAATATGCAAAAAAACATTGAGATGTCTATGCTCGAAGAATTGTCATTTTTTTTAGAGTTACAAATATTTCAGTCAAAAAAACAATTCATATCTCAAAGTAAATATGCTAAAGAAATGTTGAAAAAAATTATTTTTGAAGATTGTGCACCAGTTGGCACACCAATGGGTACAGAGAACAAGATGAGTAAAGATGAATATTTTCTTATTTCAGATCAATCTTTGTATATATCTATGATTGGTAGTCTTTTATATTCGACAGCATCGAGGCCAGACATCATGCATGCAGTAGGCATGGTTGTGAGATATCAGGCAGCATCGAAAGAGAGTCATGTTCAGTTGGTAAAGAGAATATTCAGATATCTCAAGGGGACATTGGATTATGGATTGTGGTATCTTATATGCAAAGATTTCACTTTGGTTGCTTATATAGATTCAGATTGGGCAAGTTGTTTGATGACAAAAAGAGTACAAGTAGAGGAGCTTTCTTCCTTGGTGATAGCTTAGTATCATGGCTAAGTAAGAAGCAAAACTGAGTATCACTTTCTACACCTGAAGCAGAATATATTGTAGCAGTGTTGTGTTGTACTCAAGTGCTTTGGATGAAGCAAAATTTAGAAGACATCAAGGTAAAATATGATGAACCTATCTCTATTTTTGGTGACAATACAAGTGCTATTAATATTTTTAAAAATATAGTGATGCATTCAAGAACAAAACATATTCTTATCAGATATCACTTCTTAAGAGAGCAGATTACAAATCAGCAAGTTAAGTTAGAATATATCAGAATTATAGATCAGATTATAGATATTTTCATAAAAGCACTACCAAAAGACACATTCGAGAATCTACGAGAGAAGTTGGAAGTAATTTATATTACTTCATGCCATTGAGGATCAACATTAGTTGAGGGGGAGCTGAGTGTTAGCTCCACGATAGACCCTTTGCCATTGATGTCAAAATGGGAGAAGTACAAAAACAAGTACAAGAATAGGTACAAGATGCTACAATAAGGGGGAATTACTATATATTTTTCAGTTTGACAATATGTGCAGTACAAGTTTCAGAATGTGGCAGTTTCAGTTTGAAGTTGTCATCAATGACAAAGGGGGAGATTGTTGGAAATATTATCATTGATGTCAAAGGTCTAACATTATTGGTGACAAAGGCCCCATAGCATTTAATGTTTGAAGGTGATTTTAATGTTCATATTTTGGCTAAAGTATGTTGATATTTATTTAATATTAACAAATATATATTTGGTTGCATAAAGTCAAAAGAAGGCCCATGAAGAAGTCAAAGAGTCATGAGGTAAAGACAAAAGAGGGAAAAGATGCATTTTTCCATGAAAGTTCATCTTGAGGAATTCAAAGAGTCACCAAGTGAAGACAAAAGGGGAAATGATGGATTTACTTATGAAGGGTCACCATGTGACTTTTTAAATGAAAAGATTCAAAAGGTCATGCAATTTTGGCATCATTTTTTATGTGGATGGAAGAGTCACAAAGGGTGAATGCCAAAGGTCTTTTGGAAAGCTATAAAAAGAGGCTTGGGAAGCCATTTTAAATATGCAAGAGTGTGCATGGTTTGTAATTGTTTTATATAAAAAAAGAGGAGAGAATAGAAAGAAATGTAGTAGAGTTCTATCATTTGTTGAGAAAGCATCATTGAGAAATAGTTATGTTTTACATAAAGGGGTTGGTTCTCACAAATAGTAGTTGTGTTGGTGCTCGACAAAAGGGTTGGCGCTCCTACAAGTTGGTGCTTGTGAACTTTGTAATTTGAGTTGGTGCTCATTCATATACTTGAGATTGTTCTCCATGGTTTTTTTCACATTGGGTTTCCACGTAAAAATATGGTGTCTCTCTCTCTCTTGTGTGGTGCATGTTATTATTTCAGTTTTATTGCATATCTTGAATGTATGATTAAGTGGTTAAAGAAAAGAAATCAGATTAAGTAAAAGATTTAAAAGATATATGATATATTGATTCACCCCCCCTCTTAGTATATCGTGTGCTTAACACATAGAATTTAACTTAACATTGGTCATTTGGACACTTCGTAATGATAAGTGGTAATTTGTTTGTTCAGATAAGGCTTGTGATTATTTTGAGAATTAGTGAAGGGGCTTGTGATGTGTTATGGTACATTGAGTATTGTTGTAATGCAATGTTTATCTTGTGATGTATTACCATCGGGACTTGTGTTCATTAAATTATTTTTCGTATGTTGTTGATAATTAATGCACTTTGGGTGGATCATGTATCTATACAAACACATCCTCCTCATTTGAAAAGCATTCGATCCTAGATTGGAGAGGTAATATAAATTACAATTTCAAAGAGTACTACAAGTGGGTCTCTGCACATATTTGAGAACTACTAGATTTGAGTCATTTGGAGCCACACTACGATGTTGGATTTATACTTGTAAGCTTGGGGGGTTTTGTTCTTATTTGTGTGCTTGAATATTGAAAGGTTGTATTGTTGACAATCAGTCTAATGTTGTGTAATCTCTCCTTGAAGCAATAAAAAAATTTATGTTTGTGTGAATTTTTGTTGTGTCATTGTAGGTTGCATGGTATAAGTTATCCCTTAATTGAGACCCCTATCCATGGTTGCATCAAGAAGTACTGACCCAACTTCTTGGTGTTGGCATACTTCTTCTCACAATATTGTGCCTCTTGAAGGCATTGAATGAGAACCTCGTGGCACTCCATATCCTATAATCATGCTAGCCAATTGAAATAATGTCCTCAATTTGATCTCAACACAAAGGAATCCTACACTTTCTACTATATAGCGCCCTATAACACACCAATGTTGATAGAGTTGTGGTAGTTATTTTTGTAGGCAAACTCCACCCATGAGAGGTATTCCTCCCATCAAGATTGTTGATTCATCATGTACATGTGTAGCATGTCCTCCAAAACCTTGTTAACCCTCTCTATTTGGCCATTTGTATGTCGTGTAGTCTGAAAATATCATCCAATAACACTCTAGCCACTATTGTGGCATTATAAGAGGTCTTTGTGCAAAAAGTGGGCCACTTTGGTCAACTTACTGACAATCACCACAATGGCATCATGTTGATATGTGGAAATGGGAAGGCCAACAATAAAATCCATAAAAATTGTATCTCATTTTCACTCATGAATCTCATGAGGATAAATAAGACTTATAGGATTTTAATGCTCGGCCTTGTCTCATTGGTGGCACTTAAGGCATCATGACACAATTTGTTATGTTTCTACACAAACTAGCCCAAAAGTACAACTGAGGAAGCTTGTGTGCATCTTATTAACCCCTGGATGTGCTGAATGTGGGGCTCAATGGGACTCTAGCAAAATCAAGTGGCACAAATCCCATGAATTGGGCACATAAATACACCCTTTGTGGTGCAAGATACCATCTGCATTAAGCGAAAAACAAGAAAAATTTCCCACTAAGTCCCTATGTGACTATATTTGGCATCTTACACCTTATTACGACCTGTCCTCTACGAGTCACTCAAGAATGTGACCCCTCAAATTAGTCCTCACTAAAATAGCTACAAACTAATGGCATCACCTACTAAGGGCATCTATAGCCACATTCTCTTTCTCTTTGATATGGTGTATTTAAAAATGATACTTGTAGAGGAGCTCGATCAATCATCATTGATGGGCATTGAGGTTAGATTGCATGGAAATATGTCATAGGTTCAAACGATCGAACCTCGAGATGAATTATCAATCGAACAAGAAATTGCACCACCATAAAAGAGCACATACCTCTACAACAAGATCTAGATCATGAGTTGAGAAATTAAACTTATAGTTGTTGAGCTTCCATGACTTGTAAGCCACTACCATGTTCTCTTGCATGAGAATGGCCCATATACCCTCCAAAGATGCATTTATACAAACAAAAAATTCTTTCACTTGATCTAGCACTCCAAGGATGGGAGCACTAGTAAGGTGTTCCTTCAAGATCTAAAAGGCCCTCTCACACTTCTCTAACCACACAAACTTATTCCCTTTCCTTTGAAGGGAGCCAATCAAATGAGCTATATGAGAAAAGTCTTGGACAAACTTTCAGTAATATCCTACCAAACCCATGGAACACCTGAGCTCAGTGAAATTTGTGGGTGCAGGCTACTCCACAATAAAGCAGATATTCAATGTATCCACATTTACTTTGGTCATTGATATAAATAATATTAAGAGTTCTCATTGTTCATTTTCCATCAAAATCATAATAATATACCACCATTATAGAAGATGGCACATACTAGAATTATTATGCCTTGGGCAAGGCATATCATCAAGAGTGGTATCCTCATGGGCTAGTACACACACATGTGGAAAATAACCAAGCCTATTTGAAAATCATGTACCACTCAATACATTTTCTTAAGATGAAGACAATAGTTTTGGTGAAGGAAAAGAATTTTTAACCAAATATGAAGATAGATGTGAAAAGGTATGCTACAAGGTGTATAATATGTTAGGTGGCTAAAGGGCATGCATAAAATACTAAACTATACATGTCATTATTGGTTCCAAGAGGACAATGGACATATTTAAGTATGTATTTTGCATTGGGATTACCAAACACATAGAGAGTTAATGGTTCTTTTTTTATTATAGACATATTTTCTAAAATAGTTCATTTCATTTCATGTAAGAAAACTAATGATGTCCATAGATTTTCAAAGTTATTTTTTAAGGATATTGTGAGATTACATGGTGTTCCAAAAAGTATTACTTCAGATAGGGACACAAAATTTTGAAGTCAATTTTGGAGGAATTTGTAAAAGAATATGGGTACTATGATATAATTTAGTAGTTTATATCACCCAAAAACCCTCACCTAAAATGATGTGGCCCAAGTATCGCACCTCGATCTGGAAGAAGGCATACTTTCCAATATTGTCGTAAATTTGATGTTCCCTCAAACCCTAGAATACCTTTGGTAAGAGAACGTCGAGATACTCAACCTATCACGAGAATATCAAGATTTCATCATGGAACATGAATACAAACGAATCCACATATTCCTAAAACGCATCATTCAACAAGCTCATAAATATTGTTGGGGCATTACTTAGCCCAAATGGCACCACAATGAACTCATAGTGACCATAATGTATGTGGAAATCAAGGTTATGAATGTATACATCTTCGATTCCAACCTTGATGATATCATGACTTGAGATCAATCTTAGATAACACCTTCGCTCCCTTCATGTAATCAAATAAGTTATTGATCTAAGGAAAAGAGTATCAGTTTTTGATAGTGACCTTGTTCAACCGTTGGTAGTCAATGCACAAATGGAGGGGCTTTTGATCCTTCTTCATGAAGATCATAGGTGTGCCCCACGAAGACACACTAGGATGGGGGTGGCCCTTTTCCAAAAACTCATGTAAATGAATCTTGAGCTCATGAGTGATCATCCTTTATAAAGCCTTCATGATCAGCTCTATCCCTAACACCAAATCAATATAAAAATCTATGTCTCGCCTAAGAGGAAAGTCTAGCAAATACATCAAAAAGACATCTGCAAACTCATGCAAAATAAGGTGATCATCAAGAGTGTTCTCATCAGCCTTGTCCTTAGACTTGTCGCACACCCAAATGGCATAGAGCTGATAACCTCTACGGATTCTCCATTAAAGCTACATGTAAAGATCATGCAAAGTGACACTAGCCTATGAATCCTTGAAATGACCATCTTTGAACCCAAATCATCTTTGCATTAAACAAGTTTTCCATAGCAATCTTCTTGGGCTTTGTGGTTCTCAAGCCAATCCATCCCCAAGTTAATGTCATATGAGCCCCAAGGTAAAATGTGCAACTCCAATGTGTTGGTAAACACCCAAAGGTCAAACACGCAACAATTCAAAAGTGTGATAACTAGCTTCTTATCCCCATAAGCCATCTCAACCTCCTAAAGGTATGACTTCCTAGTCTCAACTAGACTACAATGGTCCATGGTTGCAAGGGATACAAATGAATTTGATGCTCCTAGGTCAAACAAAATTGATATTGGTTTGCCATCTATCATACTTGTGGCTTCTATCATCATGTCCTAGTACTCTGCCTGGAAGTTGTCGACTATTGCATAAACTTGTGGAACTAACCCACATTCCCACTATTTGTTCAAATGATGTTGTCTTCTGCCCTGCGATAGTTGTACCCCTCTATGAACAATATGTGGCCCAATGGGGCCCACCGTAAATGAAACATACATGTGGTGGAGCCACCCATATATAATCCCCACCTATCCTTTGATACTTTTGCTTATTAGCACCCTTTTCCATGTGTGCCCTGACCATTGAGTGCGAGTAAGTGTTACCTATGTTCTCTCCTACCCTAGTTGTGTCCTTGACCTTGTCTTGTACGTCCACAATCACATTTGTATGTCCACAATCACATTGAGGACCCTAAGGAAATGATATTGATGTGGTGCTTTGTGGAGGCAAATATGGCTTAAATCCTCTTTGAAATGATGGTCATGACCCTGGGACTTGTGGTCCAAATGTGATTGTAAGCAACCTCTGAGCCTCTCACAAGCCTCATGTGATCGACCTCGGTTATCCTCAACCAAGTAGGCGTTGTCCACTGTGACATGGATTGTTGGAGAACAGAGGAGACGAATAACACTATATATGTCAACATTAAGGCAAGTTATAAATTTTTCACCAGGAGCTTCTCATCGTAGAGGTAGTCCATGTACTGAAGGAGGTCCAAAAATTTGCTCTCAAGCTAAGTAACTATCTCACCCCACTGTTGGAGATCATGAAACTCGTCTATCTTATGTTGAATGAAGTGTTCAGTCAAGTAGAGGCCTCTGAAGCACTAAAATAATTGATCCCATGTGATGGTCTCAATATCCAAGCGATGTTATTGCTCATGTCGTCACCATGTGCTTGTTGATCCCCTCGTGAAGTGATCATAAAATAGGCTCTAACATTGCTTGGATATGAGTGTAACCCAAATCAACTCCTCAAGTTTGCCAACCAAGCGTCTAAATGAATGTCTTATATCAACCCATAAAAGAAAGGTGGTTGGAGTCTCAGAAGATCCCTATTCAAATCCCCTATATCATGCCTATGGCATCAACCAACATCTAGTGGCCTCAATTTTTCATGGTCTTTACATTCTCCTTGCTCATATTTTCATGCATTTGATGTCGCACGAGCATCTCTATCATGTGTTAGACTCATGGACCTCTCATGGTGCTTTGACCACCCCTCGACATCCTTTGACTAATGTGAGACCCATACTCTCAAAGATTCATGCCATTGTGGAAATTGCTTCTAGATGACTCCTACTGGCTATTATAAGACCTATAGGATATGGGGTCCCATCCCCCCAAGTATGTCCTACTTTCCACTTTGCTACCTAGCCCACTTACTAACCTATTGCTCAACCCTATAACTAACCTATTGCTCAACCCTCTAATTGACATATTGTCAAGCATTATGACTAACATGATATTGAGCATGTTTCTTGCCCTATTATACAACCCCTTTATCAACCCCATTAGTGATTTCCATTCAAGATCTCTCAAGGGATGGTTGTCAATGTGTGTGAGCATGTATGTCTCCTTGGTGGCATCTTGTGTGGGAAACAAGACAAAGGTTAGGCTAAAACAAAATAGGAAAGGTCATAAGATAATTTTCCCTAGGGCTACCAATGTTAGAATCGTGTTATGACACTAAGTTCCATGCCCACATTACCTATATGTTTGATATTGTAGGACTCGTGAACCTTGTTTCAACCATTAGGGTTTAGGGTTGACCCAGTTGACCAAAAAGTGATGTGTGTTGTTCTTGCGACCTCCAACCGCAACCATGACTTAACTTTGTGTGCAACCTTTAAAAAAAAATACTTGAATTCTTCCCTGTGTAAGCATAAAAATATAGCCCTAAGGTTTTCTCTGAAGTCAATGTTAGAGAGAATATGGATAAAAGTCCTAAATTGAAGACCACACTTTTTTACGGGTAAGTTTGGAGTGCATATTGCACTCTTACTTTTTGTATCAAGATTTTTTTGGAATTAATAATTGGCATTTGAAAGAAGTTACAACTTTTTCTCAACATCTAGCTAAAGACTTGAGGACATGTTTGAGATGATAACTACATATATTATACAATTTTATTCATTGGTGCCAAAGGGAAAGTTGGAAATGAATAATGTGAGATTCAATGCAGGGCAATTAGTATTTTTAAGTTAATCCCAAGGGAGATACTAATTCAATATAGTAGACATTTTTATGGAATTTCACAAGGGAATTTTTTCTATTTATTTTATATATTATTTATCTTGGGCATAAGCACCCTATCTATCTATAAATTGAAACATATGCCTCCTTTATGGAGTACACAAGCCTTCATTAAACATCAAATGATGTAGGAAACAATGAAGTGAATGCCAAAATAAGACGAGTATATTAGTGCATAAAGAAAACAATAGTAGGAAAGAGGTTTTCACCATTCAAAATATGACAAAACGATCCATGATATGTCAAAAGGATGGAGCTAATAGTACCTAAATATTAAAGCTATGCAAAAGATTATTGTTGAGGGAGACAATTGTCATTTTTTGCATGATAAAAGGTATTATCATAGGTTGATGAAACACAAGGATCACCTTGGTAAGGTGATGAAAACAACATGCAATCATAAAAGTCTTTACTCACATTATTTTGAATATTTTTACCAATGAATCTCCCTGATTTAAAACACTTTTGGGACAAAACATTGGCTAGCTACATGAAGCCAAATGAATAAAGATTATTTGACCTAGTCAACTAATACGTTTGGCACAATATCTACACATCGATTTGAACTTGTAACAAAAGGAGTTTAAACAAGAAGAGATGATTTCGCAAGAAGAGGGAGTTGTTGGTAGAGATGCAAAGATTAAGGTAGAAGATTTTAAAATTATGTTACTATTGTTGACACAGTGGATTGCAACCAGGGCAGGAGGCTGAGCTCTTGCCTTCCACACGTCAAAATGGAAACTCCCCTTTCACCTGTGGGACTGGCGAAGCTGGAGGGGAGAGTCTCTAGGTAAGGGCTAGCTCCCTTTGATGCATCTAAGTTGTTCCAATAAGTGCTAATACATATATATAGATATATAATGGGGGGGTCGGGGGGGGCGGCGGGGGGGGGGGGGATGAAAAGGGAGAAATATTGTAGGAAAACAAAACTACTCTAAAAGAGGTGATGCACCAAATGATTTGACCTACTCAAACTCACACTTGAAACCATACAAACACATACGTACACTTTAAACTGGCAAAACGACCATGCTGCAGGAACTTAACAAGGAGGCTTCAATGTAACACATAGAAAATAGGGACTCACCATAGGTGTTGTGGAAAGGGCACACTGTATAGTAGCCTCTTCTGTCTCTGCGCTTCCAGGTGTAGCTCTCCTTGTCACTTGCAGGAATGGCACCTTATAGACACTAGGTACGTTGGTGTTAACCGTGTGAAAGCATTAGAAAGCAATGACTAAACACAAAACTAACAATCAAACACACACAGAGATATCTAGCCAGAATAGAGGTGAAAATGCGTTTATTGATTTTAGGTGAAAATTTGCCAAGGCTTCGCCTTACAATTGTGACAGATACTTTTCCAAATGACAAGTCTACAATATATAGAGGAAGAAAGGAGGCCTTTTGGCGCCCTTTTTACAAATGACCCATGTGTGCTCTGATCATTGGGAAGAGGAAAGCCGCTCCAAGGTAATGCTGTGTCGGCCCCTTGTTTCAAGGTGAAATTATGGGCTGTTTGTCTGCAAAAGACTGCACCTTTAAGGCATTTCACGGATTGTCTATTCATTAAGGCAGAATGGGGAAAGATGAGTTGCGTCGTTCATCACCTGTTCGCGCCTCTTGGTGATAAATTGGCGGACACTGTTTCAACTACAGATATAACTCACCTCCTTTTTGCCACTTGGGCTACCTTCTCGGTTTCTGCTCCATCTCTCGGGTTACCTCTGCTAGTTCTTCGGCTCTCTGGACTTTAGTCTTTGAATTCCTTCGGGCTCACGCCATTTGTTTGAAAACCAACGGTTATTCATTCCTACAAAGTTTGACGCCTACGCACCCGTCGCTTTGAAAATCATAAGAAACTTTGAAACACAGATGCCGACGTGTGGCGGCTTCTGTTGAGTTTATGATGGGACACGTGGCAGTATTCGTTAAATCTATAGAAGCTTCAAACACCTTTGGAGAGTACTGTAGAAAATGACGTGTGGCGGCCTCCGCTCTCTTTAGCAGTTCATCGGGGCCCACCATAGTGTTCGCGGGACAAAAGGGAAGAGGCGACGGGTGCTGACACTTGTCGGCCTCCGCCGAGCCATACAGGGGACACGTGGCATGTTCCGCTGCTCCTAAAAAAGCATTTCAAAACCTTTTGTGGTTGCCACTTGGCACCTTCCGCGCTCTGGATTTCTTGTTGTAAATTTGACGTTCACAGGCCCGTCACAGCTTGAAAACCAATGACTAGTCTATCTTCTTAAATTTGACAGCGTCAAGGATGTCACCGTCCTTGGCAAATTCCTTCGGCTTCCTACTTCGGCTTTTCTTCTTTGCAGGCTTTTCCTTTAGACAATTTTCCCAAAATTGTCTCAGTTGCTTTGATTTCTTCAAAATTTTCCCCGGATCCTTTTCTTTTGCTTTCGGGTTTCTTGTTTACAGCTTTCCCGAATTCCTTCAGGCTTTTTGTCGGAAGGAATTCCTTTAGACAAAAGTCCAAAGGATTTCTTCCTTGCCTCTGTCGACTGCCTTAGAAAAAATTTCGAAAGAAATTGTCCTTTGCGGCCTTCTTGGAAATGACCCTTCTGAAGGGTGCCTTTGCGCCTAACTACCTTCTGAAAGGGCACTTGTCCTTCAGCTCTGTGGACGCTTCTTTAAACCGCTCTATTGAACTAAGCCGTTGAACCGACTGATTGAACCAAAAATGGTTCAACGGTTCAACACTGTGCGCCACTCATTCGTTGAACCAAGCCTTCGAGCCTGTCGCTTGAACCAAGTGTTTGAACCGTTTCGTTGAACCAACTGCTTGAACCAACCGCTTGAACCAAAAATGGTTCAACGGTTCAACACTGCGCGCCATTTGATTGAACTGTGTCACTTTAAAACAAGCCTTTAAACCTGTCGCGATGAACCAAAGCTTTGAACCATGTGATTGAACCAAGCGATGAACTGAGGTGTTGAACTGAAACTATTGAACTCGGTTGTTGAACCAAAATGATGAACCAAGGGATGAACCAAGGCCGATGAACTTGAGCTTTGAACCAAAGCGTTGAACTCTGTTGTTGAACCAAAGCGTTGAACTTGAGCGATGAAATTGCCGATTGAAACGAGGCATTGAACCGGTTCAATGGTTCAATGGTTCAAAGATGCCAACCTTCCCTGTGAATTTCTTCAGACAAGAGCCCAAAGAAGCCTTGTAAAACCTAGCACTCTCTGAACCAATTCTTCATGTGCCAAAAGACTAACCTGCAGAGTCCGTAGAAAAATCTTCTTTGCAGAATCCGTAGAAACTTCACCTAAAGAGTCCGTAGAAATAGACTTGCAGAGTCTGTAGAAATTCTTGGACTTGTGCAAAATCAAAAAAATAACTGGCCTAGAACAGCAGGGGAAGAAGGGGACCCATTTTTGGCCTGTTGGGCAAAAAATGGTCAACAAATTGGCGACTCCCAAGGGAAGTATGCCTGCTATGCTTAGAAGCCAGTTGCCTCAAAAATTCATTGGGCACGGAGTCAGATTGTAACTTAAAGATCAGCAATAGCTCCGATAAATTCTAGAACCAATCACGAAGATTTACCTCAAAAGGAAACAAAAACACACATAATGCTAAGAAAACTATTTGTGCAAACAGCACTTAGGGAAAATAGGGAAAGAAAACTGAAAGCAAAATACTATATACAGCTAACCAGGGATTTTTGATTCCCTCCTGGATCAAAGGGAAAGCTTCTAAAGTCTCCTTCATCTGACACACATAGTATTGATAATGGATCCCACAAGGAAATATTTATGTGCAGCTTCTTCACCTGGTCTACCACGTTGATCTAAAGATTGCTCCCTTCCATATTTTCTTTGGGGTCGTTTGCAGCCTTCTGAGGCGTAGGCCAGGAGGCTGAAGGTATGACTGGCAGCTTGAAATTTGGGAATTTTTGGTTCGCCTGTGGTGGAAGAGATGGTGTGGACGTTTGAGCAGCTGCTTGAGCTTCTTCCATAGCTCTCCCTTTGGACCTTGTGTTGGTCGCGACACAGTTGCCATGATTGCCCGCAGTGCCCATGTAATTGACTGCATAGAATTCACCTTCCAGGTGATTCATGAGAGTGGAAATGGGTTGAGCCTGACTGCTGCCCGTGTTGGGTTGCATTGAAGCCTCAAATCTTTGGGAATGGGCGGCTGCCTGATTGTCTTGTACATTTGGGTAGTGACCCACCATTTCATTTGTATAAACAACCTACTCCTGGCCATATCCCATGGTTGAGCAACTGGGCTATCCTTGTACTAGACTGTTTTGAACGGGCACCATGGCCTTGAATGATGAAGGGGCACCTAGATTGTAGCCTTGAAAAGGTCTGGCCTGCACAAACTGACCCTGTCCTAGATTGTCATTCTGAAAAGGGGGCCTATTTGTTTGCCCGAATTGCTGATATCCCTGGTCTGGCCAATGGTTTTGAGCTTGTTGCCTTTTAATAGCCACTAGTTCATTTGTTGGCTTTTGACTTCGTGGAGGTCATTGGATGGAGTAGCAGCCGGCTTTTCTATGCTGAGAAAAAGAGCTAAGGTGGAAGCAACAGTCTGGATTGGAGGCAGCATTTCAGGAAGAAGCAACATAAGAGGTATCGGAGCTATTTTCCCTCCCTGCACTAGGCAATTCTCAGTCGCCATATCTATGTCATAGGCGATAGGCAGCACATGTCCTCCCATGCACTGTATCATAACAGCGATATCGTTGTTTAACGCTCTTAAATAAGAGGAAAGCATAGCTTGGAGTTGGCCTTATCGAAATGGAAATTCTATCCCATGTCTTCTGAAACCGAGTGTTGAAATCTTGCATGTATTCGTGTGGAGCTCTTTTCATTGTAGTCAGCTGCTCAGCAAGTGAGAGGTGGTCGCTCTTCTCCCCAAATCGGCTCATTAAGAGGATGCCCAATCCATTCCAGGAATCGACTGAATTCATGGGTAAAGTCCCATACCAGTCTAGAACTTTGCCCTTGAAAGACAATGTCAGCAATCTGATTGCAATATTCTCCTCATTGACATTGTGAATATTGCAGAGATTAGCAATATTTCTGATGTGTTCAATAGCTGTAACAGGGCCCTCTCCATTAAAGGAAAGCACACTTTTGAGGACTGCTCCTGGAATTGGGTCATAACACTGGAGGTTCAAGGGACTCTGACCACGAAAAGTCATAAAGGGTAATGTCGTAGCTATAAGGGGATTCAAATGGGGTACTCTTGTGAAGGAAGCACTTGTATCCGGACTGGGAAGACGACTCACTGAATAAGGATGAGTCCTTTTGAACCTCAGTCACTTTGTTGAGTTGAGAGGTAGTTCAATGAATTCAAAAGGGACACCCTTATTACCGGATCATGTGGTGATTTTAGGCATAGAATATCAGACTCATATCTGACCAGAGACTGATGTTCTTACCAGTGGAGTCACCAGATGCTGAAAATAGTTGATTTGTTGTAACAGGACCAGCATCAATCTTGAAACTTTACTGAGTGTGAAAAAATGAGTCCCACCGATCGTGCCAAAAACTGTTGATGCAGTGGATTGCATCCGAGGCAGGAGGCCGAGCTCTTGCCTTCCACACGTCAAAATGGAAACTCCCCTCTCACCTGTGGGACTGGCGAAGCTGGAGGGGAGAGTCTCTAGGTAAGGGCTAGCTCCCTTTGATGCATCTAAGTTGTTCCAATAAGTGCTAATACATATATATAGATATATAATGGGCGGGGGGCGCGGGGGGGGGGGGGGGGAGGAAAAGGGAGAAAGATTGTAGGAAAACAAAACTACTCTAAAAGAGGTGATGCACCAAATGATTCGGCCTACTCAAACTCACACTTGAAACCATACAAACACATACGTACACTTTAAACTGGCAAAATGACCATGCTACAGGAACATAATAGGGAGGCTTCAATGGAACACATAGAAAACAGGGACTCACCATAGGTGTTGTGGAAAGGGCACACTGTATAGTAGCTTCTTCTATCTCTGTGCTTCCAGGTGCAGCTCTCCTTGTCACTTGCAGGAATGGCACCTTATAGACACTAGGTACATTGGTGTTAACCCTATGAAAGCATTAGAAAGCAATGACTAAACACAAAACTAACACTCAGACACACACAGAGATATCTAGCCAGAATAGAGGTAAAAATGTGTTTATTGATTTTAGGTGAAAATTTGCCCATGTGCATTTTGATCATTGGGAAGAGGAAAGCCGCTCCAAAGTAATGCTGTGTTGGCCCCTTGTTTCAAGGTGAAATTATGGGCCGCACCGTTTGTCTGCAAAAGACTACTCCTTTAAGGCATTTTGCGGCTTGCCTGCTCATTAATGCAGAATGGGGAAAGATGAGTTGCGCCATTCATCGCCTATTCGTGCCTCTTGGTAATAAATTCACAGACACTATTTCAACTGTAGATATAACTCACCTCTTTTTTGCCACTTGGGCTACCTTCTCGGTTTCTGCTCCTTCGTCTCTCGAGTTACCTCTGCTAGTTCTTCGACGCTCTGGACTTTAGTCTTTAAATTCCATTGGGCTCACGCCACTTGTTTGAAAACCAACGGTTATTCATTCCTGCAAAGTTTGACGTCTGCGCGCTCGTCGCTTTGAAACTCATAAGGCACTTTGAAACGTAGATGCCAACATGTGGCGGCTTCCACTGAGTTTATGATTGGACACATGGCAGTATCTGCTAAATCTATAGAAGCTTCAAACACCTTTGGAGAGTACTGTGAAAAAATATGCGTGGCGGCCTCCACTCTCTTTACCAGTTCGTCAGGGCCCACCATAGTGTTCGCGAGACAAAAGGGAAGAGGCGATGGGTGCAGACACTTGTCAGCTCCCGCCGAGCCTAGCAGGGGACACGTGACATGTTCCGCTACTCCTAGAAAAGCATTTCAAAACCTTCTGCGGTTGCCACTTGGTGCCTTCCGCGCTCTGGATTTCCTATTGTAAAATTTGACATTCGCGGGCCCGTCACAGCTTGAAAACCAACGGCTAGTCTATCTTCTTAAAGTTGACGGTTTTCGGGACGTCACCGTCCTTGGCAAATTCCTTCGACTTCCTACTTCGGCTTTTCTTCTTTGCCGGTTTTTCCTTCGGACAATTTTCCCGCGGACAAAAACTCTACGAGAATTGTCTCGGTTGCTTTGATTTCTTCGGAATTTTCCCCGCATCCTTTTCTTTTGCTTTCGGGTTTCTTGTTTACAGCTTTCCCGAACTCCTTCGGACTTTTTGTCCGAAGGAATTCCTTTGGACAAAAGTCCGAAGGATTTCTTCCTTGCCTCTGTCGATTGCCTTAGAAAATTTTCTAAAAGAAATCGTCCTTTGCGGACTTCTTGAAAATGACCCTTCCGAAGGGTGCCTTTGCGCCTGACTGCCTTCCGAAAGGGCACTTGTCCTTCGGCTCTGTGGACGCTCCTTTCAACCACTCGATTGAACTAAGCCATTGAACTGACCGATTGAACCAAAAATGGTTCAACAGTTCAACGATTTAACGGTTCAACACTGCGCGCCACTCATTTGTTGAACCAAGCCTTTGAACCTGATGCTTGAACCAAGTGTTTGAACCGTTCCTTTGAACTAACTGCTTGAACCAACCGCTTGAACCAAAAATGGTTCAACGGTTCAACACTGCGCGCCATTTGATTGAACTGTGCCACTTTAAAACAAGCCTTTGAACCTGTCACGATGAACCAAGGCTTTGAACCTGTCACGATGAACCAAGGCTTTGAACCATGTGATTGAACCAAGCAATGAACCGAGGCATTGAACTAAAACTGTTGAACTCGGCTGTTGAACCAAAACAATGAACCGAGCGATGAACCAAGGCCGATGAACTTGAGATTTGAACCAAAGCGTTGAACTCTGTCGTTGAACCAAAGCGTTGAACTTGAGCGATGAACTTGCCGATTGAAACAAGGCATTGAACCGGTTCAATGGTTCAAAGATGCCAACCTTCCTTGTGAATTTCTTCAGACAAGAGCCCGAAGAAGCCTTGTAAAACCTAGGACTCTCTGAACTGATTCTTCATGCGCCAAAAGACTAACTTGCAGAGTCCATAGAAAAATCTTCTTTGCAGAATTTGTAGAAACTTCACCTGCAGAGTTCATAGAAATAAACCTGCAAAGTCCGTAAAAATACCTGGACTTGTGCAAAATCAAAAAATGAATTGGCCTAGAACATTAGGGGAAGAAGGGGACCCATTTTTGGCCTGTTGGGCAAAAAATGGTCAACAAATTGGCGACTCCCAGGGGAAGTATGCCTGCTATGCTTAGAAGCCAGTTGCCTCATAAATCCATTGGGCACGGAGTCAGATTGTAACTTAAAGATCAGCAATAACTCTGAGAAATTCTAGAACTAATCACGAAGATTTACCTCAAAAGGAAACAAAAACACACACACCGCTAAGAAAACTATTTGTGAAAACAGCACTTAGGGAAAACAGGGAAAGAAAACTAAAAGCAAACTACTATATACAACTAACCAGGTATTTTTGATTCCCTCCTGGATCAAAGGGAAAGCTTCTAAAGTCTCCATCTAGCACACAGTATTGATAATGGATCCCACAAGGAAATATTTATGTGCAGCTTCTTCACCTGGTCTACCACGTTGATCTAAAGATTACTCCCTTCCATATTTTCTTTGGGGTCGCTTGCAGCGTTCTGAGGCGTAGGCCAGGGAGCTGAAGGTACGACTGGCGGCTTGAAATTTGGGAATTTCTGGTTCGCCTCTGGTGGAAGAGATGGTGTGGACGTTTGAGCAGTTGCTTGAGCTTCTTCCATAGCTCTCCCTTTGGACCTTGTTTTGGCCGCGACATAGTCGCCCTGATTGCCCGCAGTGCCCACGTAATTGACTACATAGAATTCACCTTCCAAGTGATTCATGAGAGTGGAAATGGGCTGAGCCTAACTGCTGCCCATGCTGGGTTGCATTGAAGCCTTAAATCCTTGGGAATGGGCAGTTGCCTGATCGTCTTGTACATTTGGGTAGTGACCCGCCATTTCATTTGTATAAATAACCTGCTCCTGGCCATATCCCATGGTTGAGCAACTGTGTTGTCCTTGTACTAGACTGTTTTGAATGGGCACCATGGCCTTGAATGATGAAGGGGTGCTTGGATTGTAGCCTTGAAAAGGTCTGGCCTGCGCAAATTGACCATGTCCTTGATTGTCGTTCTGGAAAGGGGGCCTATTTGTTTGCCCGAACTGTTGATATCCCTGGTCTAGTTGATGGTTTTGAGCTTGTTGCCTTTTAATAGCCACTAGTTCATTTATTACGTTTTGTAATAGGCTTTTGACTTCGTGGAGGTCATTGGATGGAGTAGCAGCTGGCTTTTCTATGCTGGGCAAAAGAGCTAAGCTGGAAGCAACAGTCTGGATTGGAGGTAGCATTTCAGGGAGAAGAGGCATAAGAGGTCTCGGAGCTATTTTCCCTGCCTGCACTAGGCAATTCTCAGCCGCTATAGCTATGTCATAGGCGGCAGGCAGCACATGTCCTCCCATGGACTGTATCATAACAGCGATATCGTTGTTCAATGCTCTTAAGTAATAGAGGAAAGCATAGCTCGGAGTTGGCCTTATCGAAATGGGAATTCTATCCCATGTCTTCTGAAATCGAGTGTTGAAATCTTGCATGTATTCGTGTGGAGTTCTTTTCATTGTAGTCAGCTGCTCGAAAAGTGAGAGGTGGTCACTCTTCTCCCCAAATCGGCTCGTCAAAAGGATGCCCAATCCATTCCATAAATCGACTGAATTCATGGGTAAAGTCCCATACCAGTCCATAACTTTGCCCTTGAAAGATAATGCCAGCAATTTGATTGAAATATTCTCCTCAGTGACATTGTAAATATTACAGAGGTTAGCAATATTTTTGATGTGTTCAATAGCTGTAACGGGCCCCTCTCCATTAAAGGGAGGCACACTTTTGAGGACCGCTCCTGGAATTGGGTCATAACGCTGGAGGCTCAAGGGACTCTGACCACGAAAAGTCATAAAGGGTAATGCCATAGCTATAAGGGGATTCAAACGGGGTACTTCTCCTGTGAAGGAAGCACTTGTAGCCAGACTGGGAAGACGACTCGATGAATAAGGATGAGTCCTTTTGAACCTCAGTCGCTTTGCTGAGTTGAGAGGTAGTTTAATGAATTCAAAAGGGACACCATTATTAGCAGATCGTGTGCTGATTTTAGGCATAAGATATCAGACTGATCCTTGACCAGAGACTGATGTTCTTACTAGTGGAGTCGTCAAATGCTGAAAATAGTTGATTTGTTGTAACAGGACCAACATCAATCTTGAAACTTTACTAAGTGTAAAAAATTGAGTCCCACCGGGCGTGCCAAAAACTGTTGATGCATTGGATTGCACCCAGGATAGGAGGTCAAGCTCCTGCCTTCCACACGTCAAAATGGAAACTCCCCTCTCACCTATGGGACTGGCGAAACTGGAGGGGAGAGTCTCTAGGTTAGGGCTAGCTCCCTTTGATGCATCTGAGTTGTTCCAATAAGTGATAATACATATATATAGATATATAATGGGGGGGTATGAAAAGGGAGAAAGATTGCAGGAAAACAAAACTACTCTAAAAGAGGTGATCCACCAAATGATTCGACCTACTCACACTCACACTTGAAACCATACAAACACATACGTACACTTTAAACTGGCAAAAGGGCCAGGCTACAGGAACTTAACAGGGAGGCTTCAATGGAACACATAGAAAACAGGGACTCACCATAGGTGTTGTGGAAAGGGCACACTGTATAGTAGCTTCTTTTGTCTCTGCGCTTCCAGGTGCAGGGTTCCTTGTCACTTGCAGGAATGGCACCTTATAGACACTAGGTACGTTGGTGTTAACCCTATGAAAGGAATGACTAAACACAAAACTAACACTCAGACACACACACAGATATCTAGCCAGAATAGAGGTAAAAATGTGTTTATTGATTTTAGGTGAAAATTTGCTAGAGCTTCACCTTACCACTGTGACAGATACTTTTCCAAATGACAAGTCTACAATATATAGAGGAAGAAAAGAGGCCATTTGGCGCCCTTTTTAAAAATGACCCATGTGCGTTCCGATCATTGGGAAGAGGAAAGCCGCTCCAAGGTAATGTTGTGTCGGCCCCTTGTTTCAACGTGAAATTATGGGCCGCGTCGTTTGTCTGCGAAAGACTGCTCCTTTAAGGCATTTTGTGCCTTGCCTGCTCATTAATGCAGAATGGGGAAAGATGAGTTGCGTCGTTCATCCCATGTTTGCACCTCTTGGTAATAAATTGGCGAACGCTGTTTCAACTGTAGATATAACTCACCTCCTTTTTGCCACATGGGCTACCTTCTCGATTTCCGCTCCTTCGTCTCTCGGGTTACCTCTGCTAGTTCTTCGGCTCTCCGAACTTTAGTCTTTGAATTCCTTCAGGCTCACGCCATTTGTTTGAAAACCAATGGTTATTCATTCTTGCAAAGCTTGACGTCTGCTTCCCCGTCGCTTTGAAACTCATAAGGCACTTTGAAACGCAGATGCCGATGCGTGGTGGCTTCCACTGAGTTTATGATGGGACATGTGGCAGTATCCGCTAAATCTATAGAAGCTTCAAACACCTTTGGAGAGTACTGCGAAAAACGACGCGTGGCAGCCTCCGCTCTCTTTAGCAGTTCATCGGGGCCCATTATAGTGTTCGCGAGACAAAAGGGAAGAGGCGACGGGTGCTGACACTTGTCAGCTTCCACCGAGCCTTGTAGGGTACACGTGGCATGTTATGATGCACCTAGAAAAGCATTTCAAAACCTTTCGCGGTTGCCACTTGGCGCCTTTCGCGCTCTGGATTTCTTGTTGTGAAATTTGACGTTCGCGGGCCCGTCACAGCTTGAAAACCAACGGCTAGTCTATCTTCTTAAAGTTGACAGCTTCCGAGACATCACCATCCTCGGCAAATTCCTTCGATTTCCTGCTTCGGCTTTTCTTCTTTGCGGGTTTTTCCTTCAGACAATTTTTCCGTGGACAAAAAGTCCGCGAGAATTGTCTCAATTGCTTTGATTTCTTTAGAAATTTCTCGGTTCCTCTTCTTTTGCTTTCGGGTTTCTTGTTTACAACTTTCTCGAATTCCTTCGAACTTTTTGTCCAAAGGATTTCTTCCTTGCCTCTGCCGACTGCCTTCAAAAAATTTCTAAAAGAAATCGTCCTTTGTGGCCTTCTTGAAAATGACCCTTCCAAAGGGTGCCTTTGCGCCTGACTGCCTTCCGAAAGGGCATTTGTCCTTCGGCTCTGAGGACGCTCCTTTGAACCACCCGATTGAACTAAGCCGTTGAACCGACCGATTGAACCAAAAATGGTTCAATGGTTCAACACTGTGCGCCACTCATTCCTTGAACCAAGCCTTTGAGCATGTTGCTTGAACCAAGTGTTTGAACCGTTCCTTTGAACCAACTGCTTGAACCAAAAATGGTTCAACAATTCAACACTGCGCGCCATTTGATTGAACTGTGCCGCTTTAAAACAAGCCTTTGAACCTGTCATGATGAACCAAGGCTTTGAACCATGTGATTGAACGAAGCAATGAACCGAGGCATTGAACTAAAACTGTTGAACTCGGTTGTTGAACCAAAACAATGAACCAAGCGATGAACCAAGGCCGATGAACTTGTCGATTGAACCAAGGCATTGAACCGGTTCAATGGTTCAAAGATGCTAACCTTCCTTGTGAATTTCTTCAGACAAGAGCCCGAAGAAGCGTTGTAAAACCCAGCACTCTCTGAACTGATTCTTCATGCGCCAAAAGTCTAACTTGCAGACTCCATAGAAAAATCTTCTTTGCAGAATCCGTAGAAACTTCACCTGCAGAGTTCGTATAAATAGACCTGCAGAGTCCGTAAAAATTTCTGGACTTGTGCAAAATCAAAAAATGAATTGGCCTAGAAGAGCAGGGGAAGAAGGGGACCCATTTTTGGCTTGTTGGGCAAAAAATGGTCAACAAATTGGCAACTCCCAGGGGAAGTATGCCTGCTATGCTTAGAAGCCAAGTGCCTCATAAATCCATTGGGCACGAAGTCAGATTGTAACTTAAAGATCAGCAATAGCTCTGATAAATTCTAGAACCAATCACGAAGATTTACCTCAAAAGGAAACGAAAACACACACACCGCTAAGAAAACTATTTGTGCAAACAGCACTTAGGAAAAACAAGAAAAGAAAACTGAAAGCAAACTACTATATACAGCTAACCAAGTATTTTTGATTCCCTACTGGATCAAAAGGAAAGCTTCTAAAGTCTCCTTCATATGGGACACACAGTATTGATAATGGATCCCACAAGGAAATATTTATGTGCAGCGTCTTCACCTGGTCTACCACGTTGAACTGAAGATTGCTCCCTTCCATATTTTCTTTGGGGTCGCTTGCAACCTTCTGAGGCATAGGCCAGGGAGCTGAAGGTACGACTGGCGGCCTGAAATTTGGGAATTTCTGGTTCGCCTGTGGTGGAAGAGATGGTGTGGACGTTTGAGCAGTTGCTTGAGCTTCTTCCATAGCTCTCCCTTTGGACCTTGTGTTGGCCGCGACACAGTCGCCCTGATTGCCCACAGTGCCCATGTAATTGACTGCATAGAATTCACCTTCCAAGTGATTCATGAGAGTGGAAATGGGCTGACCCTGACTGCTGTCCGTGCTGGGTTGCATTGAAGCCCCAAATCCTTGGGAATGGGCGGTTGCCTGATCGTCTTGTACATTTGGGTAGTGACCCGCCATTACATTTGTATAAACAGCCTGCTCCTGGCCATATCCCATGGTTGAGCAACTGGGCTGTCCTTGTACTAGACTGTTTTGAATGGGCACCATGGCCTTGAATGATGAAGGGGCACCTGGATTGTAGCCTTGAAAAGGTCTGGCCTATGCAAACTGGCCCTGTCTTTGATTGTCGTTCTGGAAAGGGGCCCTTTTTGTTTGCTCAAACTGCTGATATCCCTGGTCTGGCCAATGATTTTGAGCTTGTTGTCTTTTAATAGCCACTAGTTCATTTATTACGTTTTGTAGCAAGCTTTTGACTTCGTGGAGGTCATTAGATGGAGTAGCAATTGGGTTTTCTATGCTGGGCAAAAGAGCTAAGGTGGAAGCAACAGTCTGGATTGGAGGCAGCATTTCAGGGAGAAGCGGCATAAGAGGTCTCGGAGCTATTTTCCCTGCCTGCACTAGGCAATTCTCAGCCGCTATAGCTATGTCATAGGCGGCAGGCAGCACATGTCCTCCCATGGACTGTATCATAACAGCGATATCGTTGTTCAACGCTCTTAAGTAATAGAGGAAAGCATAGCTCGGAGTTGGCCTTATCGAAATGAGAATTCTATCCCATGTCTTTTGAAACCGAGTGTTGAAATCATGCATGTATTCATGTGGAGCTCTTTTCATTGTAGTCAGTTGCTCGGCAAGTGAGAGGTGGTCGCTCTTCTTCTCAAATCGGCTCGTCAAGAGGATGCCCAATCCATTCCAGGAATCGACTGAATTCATGGGTAAAGTTCCATACTAGTCCAGAACTTTGCCCTTGAAAGACAATGTCAGCAATCTGATTGCAATATTCTCCTCGGTGACATTGTAAATATTGCAGAGGTTAGCAATATTTTTGATGTGTTCAATCGTTGTAACGGACCCTTCTCCATTAAAGGGAGGCACACTTTTGAGGACCGCTCCTAGAATTGAGTCATAACGTTGGAGGTTCAAGGGACTTTGACCACAAAAATTCACAAAAGGTAATGCCATAGCTATAAGGGGATTCAAACGGGGTACTTCTCCTATGAAAGAAGCACTTGTAACCAGACTGGGAAGACGACTCGCTGAATAAGGATGAGTCCTTTTGAACCTCAGTCGCTTTGCTGAGTTGAGAGGTAGTTCAATGAATTCAAAAGGGACACCCTTATTAGCGAGTTGTGTGGTGATTTTAGGCATAGGATATTAGACTGATCCCTGACTAGACTGATATTCTTACCAGTGGAGTTGCCAGATGCTAAAAATAGTTGATTTGTTGTAATGGGACCAGCATCAATCTTGAAACTTTACTGAGTGTAAAAAACTGAGTCCCACCGGGTGTGCCAAAAACTGTTGACGCAGTGGATTGCATCCGGTGCAGGAGGCCGAGCCCCTGCCTTCCGCACGTCAAAATAGAAACTCCCCTCTCACTTGTGAGACTGGCGAAGCTGGAGGGGAGAGTCTCTAGGTAAGGGCTAGCTCCCTTTGATGCATCTGAGTCTTTCCAATAAGTGCTAATACATATATATAGATATATAATGGGGGGATGAAAAGGGAGAAAGATTGCAAGAAAACAAAACTACTCTAAAAGAGGTGATGCACCAAATGATTCGACATACTCACACTCACACTTGAAACCATACAAACACATACGTACACTTTAAACTGGCAAAAGGACCAAGCTGCAGGAACTTAATAGAGAGGTTTCAATGGAACACACTAGAAAACAGGGACTCGCCATAGGTGTTGTGGAAAGGGCACACTATATAGTAGCTTCTTATGTCTCTGTGCTTCTAGGTGCAGCTCTCCTTGTCACTTGTAGGAATGGCACCTTATAGACACTAGGTACGTTGGTGTTAACCTTGTGAAAGCATAAGAAAGCAATGACTAAACACAAAACTAACACTCAGACACACACAAAGATATCTAGCCAAAATAGAGGTAAAAATGTGTTTATTGATTTTAGGTGAAAATTTACCAAGGCTTCGCCTTACAACTGTGACAGATACTTTTCCAAATGACAAGTCTACAATATATAGAGGAAGAAAGGAGGCCTTTTGGCGCCCTTTTTACAAATGACCCATGTGCATTCCGATCATTGGGAAGAGGAAAGCCGCTCCAAGGTAATGTTGTGTCGGCCCCTTATTTCAAGGTGAAATTATGGGCTACGCTAGCTCTCTGCAAAACACTGCTCCTTTAAGGCATTTCACGGTTTGCCTGCTCATTAATGCAGAATGGGGAAAGATGAGTTGCGTCTTTCATCCCCTGTTCACGCCTCTTGGTAATAAATTGGTGGACACTGTTTCAACTGCAGATATAACTCACCTCCTTTTTGCCACATGGGCTACCTTCTCGGTTTCTGCTCCTTCGTCTCTCGGGTTACCTCTGCTAATTCTTCAGCTCTCCGGACTTTAGTCTTTGAATTCCTTTGGGCTCATGCCATTTGTTTGAAAACCAACGATTATTCATTCCTGCAAAGTTTGATGTCTGCGCGCCCGTCACTTTGAAACTCATAAGGCACTTTGAAACGCAGATGCCAACGGGTGGCGGCTTTCACTAAGGTTATGTGGGACACTTGGCAGTATCCGCTAAATCTATAGAAGCTTCAAACACCTTTGGAGAGTACAGCGGAAAACGACATGTGGCGGCCTCCACTCTCTTTAGCAGTTCGTCGAGGCCCACCATAGTGTTTGCGGGACAAAAGGGAAGAGGCAACGGGCGCTACACTTGTCGGCTTCCTCTGAGCCTTGCAGGGGACACGTGGCATGTTCCGCTGCTCCTAGAAAAGCATTTCAAAACCTTCCGCAGTTGCCACTTGGCGCCTTCCGCGCTCTGGGTTTCCTGTTGTAATTTTACATTCGCGGGCCCGTCACAGCTTGAAAACCAACGGCTAGTCTATCTTCTCAAAGTTGACAGCGTTCGGGATGTCACCATCCTTGGCAAATTTCTTCGACTTCCTGCTTCGGCTTTTCTTCTTTGTGGGCTTTTCCTTCGGACAATTTTCCCGCGAACAAAAAGTCCGCGAGAATTGTCTCGGTTGCTTTGATTTTTTCAGAATTTTCTCCGGGTCCTTTTCTTTTGCTTTCGGGTTTCTTGTTTACAGCTTTCCCGAATTCCTTCGGACTTTTTGTCCGAAGGAATTCCTTCGGACAAAAGTCCGAAAGATTTCTTCCTTGCCTCTGTCGACTACCTTAGAAAATTTTCTGAAAGCAATCGTCCTTTGCGGCCTTCTTGAAAATGACCCTTTCAAAGGGTGCCTTTGCGCCTGACTGCCTTCCGAAAGGGCATTTGTCCTTCGGCTTTGTGGATGCTCCTTTGAACCGCCCGATTGAACTAAGCCGTTGAACCGACCGATTGAACCAAAAATGGTTCAACAGTTCAACAGTTCAATGGTTCAACACTGCGTGCCACTCATTCATTGAACCAAGCCTTTGAGCCTACCGCTTGAACCAAGTGTTTGAACCGTTCCTTTGAACCAACCGCTTGAACCAAAAATGGCTCAACGGTTCAACACTGCGCACCATTTGATTGAATTGTGCCACTTTAAAACAAGCCTTTGAACCTATCGCGATGAACCAAGGCTTTGAACCATGTGATTGAACCAAGCAATGAACCGAGGTGTTGAACTGAAACTATTGAACTCGACTGTTGAACCAAAACGATGAACCAAGCGATGAACCAAGGCCGATGAACCTGAGCTTTGAACCAAAGTGTTGAACTCTGTCGTTGAACCAAAGCATTGAACTTTGCGTTGAACTTGAGCGATGAACTTGCCGATTGAACCAAGGCATTGAACCGGTTCAATGGTTCAATGGTTCAAAGATGCCAACCTTCCTTGTGAATTTCTTCAGACAAGAGCCCGAAGAAGCCTTGTAAAACCCAGCACTCTCTAAATTGATTCTTCATGTGCCAAAAGACTAACCTGCAGAGTCCGTAGAAAAATCTTCTTTGCAGAATCCGTAGAAACTTCACCTGCAAAGTCCTTAGAAATAGACCTGCAGAGTCCGTATAAATTCCTGGACTTGTGCAAAATCAAAAAATGAATTGGCATAGAACAGCAGGGGAAGAAGGGGACCCATTTTTGGCCTGTTGGACAAAAAATGGTCAACAATTATTTTAATCAATGTAAATGGGAAAAAGAAATCTTGATGTAGGGAAGAAGAGAAATGAGATTGAACTCAATTACATAATTAGTTTGATGTTTTGTTTTTGTAAAAGACATGCAATATATATATGGTGGAACACAATTACATATTTAGTTTGATATTTTTTTTTTTAGTATGTATATATAACATGTCTTTATAAAAAAATATATATCAAACTAATTATGTAATTTATTGACCAATGCATAGAAACACAACTTTACAACTAGGAACATCATGTTGAAGAGATCCTATAGACTATTTTTTATAGCATGATTCGAGGGAAGACATTATAAAGGGGCCCATTGGTCCCCCAAGTCTTATATATATGCCAACGTAGTCGTAGCAAATGTGGAGTCCCATATATATATAATGTTGGCATAGTCATAACCAATGGGCCCCTCTAACGACTTCACCCTAATTCATGATATAAAAAGTAGTCTATAAGATCTCTTCAACATAATGTTTCTGAGTTGTAATGTTGTGTTGCTATGCGTGGGTCTATAAATTTGTAACCATCATATTTTGTCATCGTGGGTGTTGAATGATCCGAAAACTCTACACTTAAAATTGAAGTACAAATAGTTTATCTGGATACTTTAATAACTCATTTTATTAATCATTCAAATTCTTCTAAATTTCAACTGAACTTGTAAAAATGACAGGTGTTAGCAGAAAACACGGTTTTAGAAAAATGGATTGAAATTCTCTGTGACTTGTACTTTCACTCACCATTTAACCATTTTTAATAACGTTGTGTTATAATTGTCGAAATTTGAATCACTTGCATGAGTTCATTTACTAATTAAAATCAAATCAGCAAAACTGAATCAATAACATGCATCAAATGACAATTACCAAAAACACAAAACGTGATAACGGAGTTTGGCTCAACTATTGACGCCTACGTCTCCGGGTTCACCAAAGGAGTGGACCGTTTCCATTAAAGGCACTTTAAACACCTGGAAACAATAAACAACTTTCCTGCAAGCTGATATCTCAATGCAAAAATTCACCTTCACCGTAACTGATTCAAGCCCGGCACCTTCGAATTCCACGAGTCTTCATAAACTCCTGCAAAGTTGCTCTAAAAGTCTTAAAATCTCCTCTAAGGTTTGAAAAATACTCCTCCAATATGCAAATTGGCTAAACAAAGTATTAAAACTGTGTAATTTGAGCCGAGAATGGATAAAAATCCATTAACATAAGCTTACCAAAGCTTTTACAAGGTCTCGGCCTATTAAAATTAAAAATACAGTCAAAAATTGATCCCTTTCAAATAGAAATTTGCTCCCCTTATAACACTTCGAAGTCCATGGCACAAGCGGTCAAAGTT
This sequence comes from Torreya grandis, assembly GCA_037957365.1. NCBI lineage: Eukaryota > Viridiplantae > Streptophyta > Pinopsida > Cupressales > Taxaceae > Torreya > Torreya grandis. Next base: position 936,833 of record JARHVA010000688.1, on the reverse strand, counting down.
TATCAGTTTTGCACAATAGGTGCACGGTTCTAACCGTCGGCCTTCTCTTTTGGCGCTTTCGGCTTATTCCTTTATCCCACATTTTTTGGGGGACAAGGGATTTCATACTTTTTATAGATATGCGGCCTCCTTGATATGTGTTGACGTCCCTTTTGGAGGAGACTTAGGCGCTTAGCTAAGGCCGCCATTGGAGAATGTTGGTTAGGACTTGGTCTTATACGGTTTGTGTGGCAACGGTTTGGTGGCTCGTCCATTCCTCTCAACCCAATCTCCCTCGGGCTCACCACCTTGCTCGGGCTTCGTGGCAATGAACTATCCTTCGAACTCGCCTTGGACCATTGAGTCATCGAGCTCTCCAAAGGACTCACCATATGGCTCGATCAACGAACTTATCCTTCAAGCTTAGTCACTTAACTCCATTTGGCATAAAATATGACATGGCAATGAATCATCACTTGTGACATGGCAACATGAGTCACTATAGTGACGTGGCATGTTGATGACGTGGCATAATCATCAAGGAGGCCAAGGCACCCCTCCAAACGAGTGTGTCGACCCTCACTGAGGGCCCCCAACGAGCCAATAACGAGGCCCTTTTTTTTTCGACGAACCACTGTCAAAGCCCAGAGTAAAACGTCGAACCACTTTTTTGCAAACATTTCAATCTGCCAAGTGTCAACCTCCGATAGGTCCTCGTGCCAAATTTCGAAACAACATTGAAACACATGCCACATGTTGCATTGCTTCATTAAATCTCGCGACATTTATCAACCATCTTCAAACGGCCATAACAGGAGCTCCCGAACTCGAATTTACATTTCGAAAAATGCGTCGGAAAGCTCTCAAAGAGATCTACAGTGTGTCGCCACTGAAACTCTAAATTGGAACCATTATTAGAACCCAATTTCTGATCATTGAATGTCTTGTGTCAATCATCATTTAAATGAGGAGAATATTATTGAACACCTTTTTGTTGAGTTTCTATGATGTTTCCACTCAACAATAAAGGGCTTTTCTTGTATCATGGTTTCAACTAATGCCAACGAGTTGGAAGTTAAGAAAGTCATGATTGTATCAAGAAAATTGGGGTTGAACCTTATATCAAATGTTACAGTTCTCAGGATTTGGTGCTTAAGGTGACACAAGATGAGGATGGAAATTGACAAGTTGTAGCCTATTTTTTTGTTATAGACCATATATGACTGCGAATAATCCTATCAAATTGTAAATGGTTACAAGGTTGAAATTCAATATACCAGATATTTTTCTAAGTAATTGTTCATTTAAGTATATAAAAATATAATGATTGTTAATATTTATGACAAAGCGCATACTCCTAATATGAAAATTTGTATAAAAAGAATGCAATTGACAAGACCCCAAAAGAAGAAACCATCAACAAATTTTTAATTGACATGTAAGGTTAAGTTCAAATTCCAAGGCTGCACATCATCCATTCATTTTGACAAACTACTGATTGATTGTAGGTTCATAGAGAAATCCTCACTTCTTTAGTTATGGGAGACAAATTTTCTTTGTACCATGGACGAGAATTTTAAGACAATATTTGCATAGAATTCATATAAACTTATGAGGGGAATGTGTGTATGCATTTGCAAAAGAGAGAGAAGTTAATGCATACAAGAGATGGGGAATTAATATGTTAATTGGGACTTTATAACATATTAAAAGGAAATATGTGAAGAATAATTAGCATCAACATGACGTTATCCTTAAATGAGTGAGTTAGAGCTAGGTGCAAGCGGTTGCAATGGGGGACATTGCTTTTCAAAGATGGATTATGAATCTACTTGGAGGAGAGTTTGTTGGTTGAATACTATATTATCTATTGTATTTATGGAGTCTTTGACATGTTACTCACTATCTTGTTAATTATTGGGATCACTCCAACTTGATATTAAAAGGAAAATGCATAAAATGTTGCCTTTGTGGATGACAATCCTAAAGGCAATGCCCTGACGTGCAAACAATTCCAACTTAATGGAACTTGTTTAAATTATTTAAATATGTATTATATTGGTCCATTGAGGTTTGACATGTACTTCAATGAGTTATATCATGTTATCTCACATGTCCTCAAATATTTCTATATACTTGAGAAAATACATTTCTTTCATTATCGTTCCAAGTCTCATGCATATATGGTTAAATGAAATTGTATAATATTTCTGAATTCATTTGTCCCTGGTCTTTTCCTTTTTAAGCACTCTAAACTTTATTTTGGACTAAATAATATTAGAGAAAAATACCAGAGCCACCTTATATGCAACCGGATTTATCTTTTCCAAAATATCAAATGGCCCCACAAAGGAAGACAATCATAGGCACTATAAAACACCCAAACCAATTTACGGCAGAAATTCTCAAGAAAACGTACTTGCCTACCCCAAGGTGTTTTTTTCATGTCAGCAAATCTTTTCTAACGATCAAAGGCTTCTTTGAGCCTTTGGTGAATCACTCGCATTTAAGTAGAGAACAATGCATTGTCCATGTCATAAAGGGGACTCATATTTCGAGACATAACTCCCCTACTATTTTATGAAACATGTTAATCTTAATATGTCATGTTTGAATTACGGTGTGTAATAGTGATTAACCCTTAGGGAAGAAACTTAAATCGGTTCTTATCTTTAAAGGTTCCATGATGAACAATCCAAGTCCTCCAAAATTGAATGTGTAAATACATGATATATAGTCTTGTATGTTCGGGCAAAATGTTTAACTCAGGCCGGTGGAGAATCTGAGCTTTGCGTGCTTGGCGCTTGGGGATGGTTGGGCATGTTTGGTACCTACATTACATAAACATCATGTTTTGGGAATAATACTTGGAAGTACCATGCTCTCAATAGTCTCTACCCTTCTATTACTGAAGACAACCCTCTTCTCGGCGATCTTGAATATCTTGTATTGCTGCTGAGAACATGCAGCAACAATAAGAGGGTGGTCCCATGAAGGGGCCAACTGCACTTATTTTGCAGTTGCAGATGGTCCCATGTAAATGTAAATCTAGTAAACTGCAAAATATTAAATATTTTCCTAAAAAATAGGAGCAGCCGTTGCATAGGAGGAAGATTTTTAGAGATGGGTAGCAGCTAGAGGCAAGAAGTTGCAGCGACTGCGGAGGATTTTTAGGCACTTTGCAACCAATAAAAAGCATTCAAATTTCCTATATTTTCTCTACAGATGTAAATTATGCAGTTTTTGATATTCATGAGACCATTTCACTGCATATTTATTCCTAGAAAAACTATGCAATACCTGCAACTGCGTTTGCAGTTGCAATATCATGAGACCAGGACCTAAGTATGCACTTTTCCATAGATGGATTGAAGGAAAGTAGCCAAAATAGCATCCCACTATGCTCTGTCAGTGGCTCTTTTTGAGCTTGCAATGCCACCTTGGGAATCTGTGTGTTTAGCTCCTGCCTAACAAGTTGCCTGAAACCCCAATGTCCAATGTAATGGAAAGGCCTTGGTGGCCCTACTCTCAGCTTTCAGGTTCATGCATGAGCGTAGAAGAACTACTTGAGGTATCTCCAGAGCAGATTGATGCTTCTAGTCAGCCAATGGATGAGGAAGGACTTCTTATGTTATTTGTGACTGAAAATCAACAAGTGGTTACACATGCATATATGGACAAGAAGAAGATAAAAGGATTGGAAGGTTTGGAGGGTTTGTGCACCTAAGACTACCCATAGTTGGAATATTTAACATTAGTTTTGATGGTTGTGCTAAGAGTGGACGCAGATTTTGGCTGAATACCGAAAGATGTTATATAATGGGATGAACCTGCTGATATGAGTTGTCTTCGTCTTCAGTTTTTATTGTGTTTTGGTCACTTCTGACTTCTTGTGCCTGGCTGATAGCCCTGCCCTTGGGATTACCATGGTATAGTTGCATCTTCTTGGTTTTGTTCCTCCACTGATAGAAGCGTTTTTTAGAAGTAGAACTACACTTGCATCTACGGTTGAGAAAATGTTTTTTTATAGCATTAGGTTTCAACCTTGGCAAGAAAAACTCAGATTCTCGGAGAGTTATTGGATATCCCGATATTATATTTGAGTGGCCTATATATTTCACCATCTAGGTGACTGGAGTTTGGGCCTAATCTTGCTGTTTTTTCTTTCACATTCAAATATATGTACGTCTAGTACCCTTATCTCTGTTTTATAGTGTTACTTGGATTTGGGTGATGTACTGGGGGATGGAGAACAGGGAAGGGGCATCGTCCAAAAAAATATTTTTTATTTTTATGTTTTTTAAATGCTCTCACTTTAAAACAGACCCCTTTGTTATCACAAATAAGCAGCATTTTTCCTGTTTAACAAGGTTCTATAATGTGACATATATTCAACTTGAAAAATGGCCATCCTTAATGTCTGTTGAGGTTCCTGAAGTTCAGTGATAGTTGTAGCTACAAGCAAGAAGAGAAACTATAACCACATCTTTACATCGTAAATGCAACATCAACTCTATTATTAAAGAATTCACTTAATTATAATAGAATTTTATGAGAAGTAAGATGTGCCCAGCACAGCAGATAAGATAGTATTTTACGAATAGATCATGGCTAATGATGTGCTTTGATCATACATAAGAACTTCCACTAGCCAACCCATCAAGTTCCCCACCAGCTTGCCATCTTTTTAATATAACTATGAATATGAGTCTTGATCATACGTGAGAACTTCCACTAGCTATCAAATCAGGCTCCCCGCCCTATATCAATTTTTCCACAAGTACCCACCACCCAGTGAATTGTATGGGAGGGACAAATGAAGGGCCTGATAAGTGAGGCATTATGATTTGTTGAACAATCAAACGGGAAAAAAATAATTTCAACTTTCATAAATCAGATATACTATAATAAACTATGGTATTGCAGATTTTGAAAACAAATTTATTGCATCAAGCATCACCATTACTAGTAGCAAAAAAAAAATTGTGTTTGGAAGAGATTTTGATGTAGAAAAGAATATAAATCAATCCAAAGATTCCCTCAATCCCAGAAATAACAAATAGGGGAACATAATAAAAGTGTTCTATTTAAGCAATATTCTCCAAATTCTTCTCATGTATACTGCCAAGGACCACAAGCCAAGGCCAGAAGAAACATAAAGTATTGCAACACCAGAGGCAATTAAACCACTAGCTCCCATCTGACTGTATTGACAAAACATAATATTTTAGAGCATGATCATTTAAAATGTTATAGAAAAATCAAAGTTGAACATTTTTATAAGAAAATGCCAGTTGATTCTCAAATTTCTCAGCATTTAAAAAGGGCATAAGTGAGAAACACAAACCTGCTACCCCTTGTTGCCAGTAGTATTGTCAGGGCTACCATTTGAGAGGCAGTTTTCCACTTTCCTAAGTTGTTTACAGCAACAGCCTGGACACAATCAGCTTTCATCAAAGAACATCCAGATTCCATGCAATAAAATGTTGACTCTAGTTAGGATATTGGGAAGAAATATACCTCATGCAAATCACCACCCTGAGCGGCAGCCCACTCTCTAACTGCTGACATTGTTATCTACAAAAATAAGTGTAATCATTATTTGAACAATAGCCACTGCACACAAATAAAAATACTCAAAAGCAGAAATAATACAATGAAGTAATTACAATATTTGCAAAATGACAATAACAGAACCAATTAAGACATCATCTGCCTGGATATATCAGCTAATTGCAGTAGAGCCATAATAACGATACAAAGTCAAGGAAACTACCCATTCTTTACAGTTTTTTATTACTGTCACTCCCAGTTGAAATACGCCCGTTGAAACTCAGTACCCAAGAGTTGGCATGTTTGCATTATTCCTATTGTCAATCACTACCACACATTATGTGCAGGGCAAGTAATTGTTGACAATTCTTCCACAAGTCAGATTGTCTCTCGCCATTCGTAAAATTCACGTCTCTAGCCAAGGAAGAAGAGTACATTGTTTTGGTAGGGTCCTTGCTACAAAGGATGAATTCCTTCGGAAGGGTTCATCAAAAAGGTTTTTACTTCAGATAAAGAAAACCTTCGGACTTTTGTCCGAAGGAATTCCTTCGGACAAAAAGTCCGAAGAAATTTGGAAGACCACAGAGACAAAGAAAGTCCGCACAAAAGGCAAGGAAAAGCCAAAAATTAATTTGGAAGAGTCCATTTCAATATTCCCGAAGGGCAGGGTACCCTTCGGAAGGGTCACTTTCAATATTCCCAAAGGGCACCTACCCTTCGGGCAGGCACAAGACCAAATTCAGAGACCTTTACAAAAGGCCTGTGTGCCCTTCAATTTTTCTGAAGGGCATAGAGGGAGATCGACTAGCCCTTGCGGAGGGCACTTGGTCGGTGCCGAAGGGCATATTTCGGAGAGAAAAGCAAAGAGATATCCTTCAGACTTTTTGGCCGAAGTAATTTGGAAGTATCCATGGAGGCCAAAAGACAAAAAACAAAGGGCAAAACAAAGAAAACAAATTCTTTCGGACTTTTGTCCAAAGGAATTCCTTCGGACAAAAAGTCCAAAGAAATTCAGAGAAGACATAAGTCCGAAGAAAAATAAGACAAAGGCAAAGACAAAATCAAAAGAAGGATTAATTCCTTCAGACTTTTTGTCCGAAGGATTTCCTTCGGACAAAAGTCCGAAGGAATTTGGAGAAATACCCCAAGGAAAAAACCCGAAGGAATTTCGAAAGCCAGAGACCAAGATAATTCTTGCGGACATTTTGTCCGCAGGAAAGATGCGAAGCCAATAAAGCCGAAGGAAAGAAAGCCGCGAGAAAGTGGCAAGACGGAAGTTCGAAGGAATAAAGCTTCCGGTGACGTCCCGCAAGCCGTCAAATTTTGACCGCGGGAAGTAACCGTTGAAACCAAGGAGACAACAAGAAATCCGAAAGAAATGGACGCTGACTATGCAAAAGAGGATAGAAGATAGATAATCCGACGAAGAGTGGAATACGGAATCCTGCCAGAAATAGACACGAAAAGCAAACCAAAATAGAACAGAATACATGCAAGCAGGGGCTATTTTCAAACTACTGTCAAAAGCTTCAGTTGACTGGCCACTGAAGTCCCGTTCATCTCCAGTCAACTCATGCGTCTGAAGGTCCAACTCAGCTTCAACTGGAGTTCCAAATTTAAACGACGAGTTGACTGTTCCAGATTTAGAGTTGACTAATTGTTAAACGCCGCATTCACTAGGAGCTTTCCATGCGAAGGAGCTTGATCTCTTCGTCCAACTCAACATAATCTCTTCGTTTAACTCAGCTTTCAAACGCTACAACTCAGCATCAAGCAGCTCACGCAGAGTTCTAAAATTAACATTGGCGTGGATTTCCATGCAAAGAGAGGTGGGTGGTTCATAACAAAGACAAGTTCACTTCATCAATCGAAGAAGCTTCATGCAAGGACAAAAACGAAAATATATTTTATTGAAAGGCCAAGTAAAGCCTTCAGTTAAGCAAAGTGAATCCTTCTCTTCAAGTTTTTAACGCCAATCTTTGGTCTCTTGTAATTCTCTATATAATGGCTTTTAGCCTTGATTAAAAATCATCCAATCTCTCTTGGGTAGACCAGAGTCTGCCATTGGTGAGTTGTGTAACCTCTTCAATCAATAGGACTGTACTTTCAAATTTCAAGCGTTGGCATAGTGTATATTTCTTCAGCAATTTGCATAAGTGGTAGATTTCTCTCCCTTCCCAAATTTTGATTCATACCTAGTTACTAGATTATCCTTGTGCAGGTCATGTTCAGTGTTCTTTATTGTCTTTTGCTGACGTTGTAAGTGGATGTTAGGTGGCTGCAAAGTGTCTTGTATCGGACCTCTATCATTTTTCCTCAGGGTTTAGTTATTGGATCGAACCTCTTCATGAAATACTTATGCATAAGTGATTGATTGAAATCTAAGGTCTTCCTTCTCCCTTGTTCGTTCAGTGTTCAAGGTTCCCAATTGAGTGGATAAAACTTCTGGTGTATCACCCCTTTTAAGTAGGATTTCCCCTTTAAGTTTCCTTCTCCCTTTTCCATGGTAGTCCGCAGCGTAGTGTAGAGATCTTCATCGATACATCATACAAGAACCAGCCTTCTTTGGAGGTTCTTCTCACCGTTGAGGCACCCACCCTCGTGAGAAGATCCCATTGTTTCAGCCGGATAGAGGACTGGTCATTTCACGCACATCTTCGAATCAAGGCGCAGCTCCAGGTTGACAACAGTAATGACAACAGGCATGACTCCCAAGTATAAGAAGCCTAGACTCAAACCTTGTCTTCAAAGATTAACAACTGAGCACCCTGTCTTCACTGATGGATCCACACTGTGTATCCAAAAGTAAGCATGTTCAGAATCTTCCTCTTGCAAATCAATCAATAACAGACATTAACCAGGTCTAGTTCTCTGACACCAACCATGCCCTCCACCCCCAACATTTATTTCTCTCCTCACTTAATGCTGCGATGTCCATTAGGACTTGTGGGTACTAGCAGATTTGGTAGGAACTAAAAGCCTCCATGGAGAAGTCAAAGCCTGCTGTTTGGGAACTCAATCTCAATTTCATGCAAGAAACGAATCCAATCCCCATAGAGGATTTGGTCAAGTTCAAGCATAATCATGCACCAAAAGCAATATTCAAGCCAGACTTTCCCGCAAAGAAGGAAAGTAGACTAGACTATGGCCACTTAAGGAGAAGGTGTTGATGTAGATTTGTAGGATCATGCCCTAGACCCAAAACACTGCATATATGCATGAAACTGAAAGCCCTCAGGCTCAATTTATCTCCCAATGATGCCCAAAGGGTACTTCATGAAGACCTTGGTTTAGTCCCTGTATGGGTAAGATTTCTCATGCTACCTAGTGAATATTGGCTGGAATCCTCGCTTCAAAGGATACACAGTGCAATTGGAAAGTATATTACAGCCAATGAATTCACTGGACAACCAGGTGTTCTTTAATTATGCCCAGATCTGCAAAATAATAGACCAGGCAAAACCGCTCACCGACCAGATCTTGCTAGAAATGGGAGGAATTGAATGGGAGCAGCCCATTGATTACAAAAATATTCTTTCAAGTGCAGAATATATCAGGAACATGGACATTTAGCAAGGATCTGCCCAACTCTACAACATCAGATGATAGCTAAGAGAGGAACAACCAACAGACCCAGCAAGATGAATGAGGAAATCAAGGACAGCCAAGCAAATAAGAAGCCCAAAGACAATAAGGTAAAAGGATGGCATCAATCCAACAACCAAGGAAGAGCTTCCCAAGAGACAGATAAATTTCCAAGAGCCTACACGGGAAGGGGAAGGCCAATACCCAGAACACAGAGCAAATCAGATGATGAATCTTTTCCAAGTTCTTGAGGCACAGGAAATTATGCCAGAAGGAAACAAGATCATCAGTCAGCCTAAGGATGATAAGGACACACCTCAGAGTCAAACCAATACACAAGATATGGAAGAATCTCAGCCAACAAACACTTTATTGCAGCAACCCACAAAGCAAGTCCTCTTTACCTCTACTGCAGATGCATCTAGATCAGCCCTTCGAACCAAAAATGCCGAAGGTAAGAACAAAGTTCAAAGTTACAGTGAAAAAAAAACATCCAAAAAACTCAGTTACAAAAAATGAAACCTACACGAGGAATTAGTCAAGGAAATTCCAAGAAGGGAGGAGATTGAAGGGTCTGAAGGAGTGGATCAAATATGCATGGAGCTGGACTCAGAAAACACCCTTCAGCAAATCGTAGGAGCCACACCACACCCACCATCAGGGTAATGTGGTCCTATCATGGAATATAAGGGGTTTCACTTTTCAGTGTCCCCAAAAATGCCGCTTCCTCAATGATAAAATTCTCAAGGAAAACATAGCCCTGCCCTCTTACAGGAAGTTACCAGACAATTCCTGGTTCAGCAATCCAAAAACACAGGATCATGGGTCCCCAAACACATGATCACAGACCCGCATGGAAGAACAACATTTCAATGGAATCCCACAAGTTATTCTGCACCCTCTCGTCAATTTTTTAGATGGGGCATTGGTGCAGATATTTTCTCTGAATTCCCAGAAAATCGTTGCATATTTTGTGTCTATATTACCCCATATGGGAACACAAAATAAATATTTAGATGAGCTGTTGGTATGGATCCAAAATACAGGCTACCATGATCTCATTCTAAGAGGGGACCTCAACACAGTTCAAATTCCCAAAGAAAAAAAGCGGGGTGATATCTTTAATTTGGCACTAAACCAAATGATTACAGTTCATGGATTGATTGACGTGGAAATTTGCCAAGGGTTCCACACTCTGTGCAATTGCTGGAAAAGGAAGAGATACATAGTGGAAACAATAGACAGATTTCTAATTTCCATCAATGGCTGACTACCTCCAGAAGAGTTATGGCTCATGTTTTAGATTTGAAAACATGTGGATGCAACAGCGGAACATCTCTCCCCAAATTGGATCAATTGGGGGGGGCGGGGCGGGCATGGGGCGGCGCGTGAAGACACCCACATCCAAGGCCATGCTATGTTTAGGTTCATGAATAAGCTAAATTGTCTCAAAAGAAAAATTAAAGACTGGATTAAAAAAAAAAAAATTGTAATAATTTCCAAAAAACTGAACATGCACAGGCCCAACTAAGCCACCTACAAAAAGAAATCCGGGATAATAAATTCACTGATATGATGCACAGACAAGAACAACATCTAATAGAGGAATTGGGTGATTTGCAAAGTACAGAAGAAAGATATTAAAGGCAACGATCAAAAGAGTTCTGGATTAAACAAGGGGATGCCAACACAACCTTCTTTTATAAGTTTGTCGTCAACAGGCAACACATGAATTCCATGCAGAGAACCTGCAAAGAAATTGGTACCCTTATCCACAATGGCACAGCCGCTCTCTCAAGCATGCAACTGACTTTTTCCGACTTTACAAAGGTATCCTATGGATACTGAAAGGAAGAAAAAACAAGCTCAACATGTGTCAAACGTCCCTTGCATATTGAAGGATGTGTATAATACCCTTCCATCGCAACCAATCCATGAAGAGAACCTTAGGAAAGTTGTTTTCTCATTTCCCCTGACAAGTCCTCAAGCCCTGACAGATTCCGGACACAATTCTTTCAATCATACTGGAAAGTAACAAAAAAATTATTTGCTAGCATCAGTGGAAGAAACCAGGAGAAACTATAAAAAATGAAAAGCAATAAATGTTACGAGACTTGTTTTGATCCCAAAAACAGCCAAAGGTTAAGTCAATGAGCCAGTATAGACCAATTGCTCTTTGCAACATAGTCTATAAACTTCAAAAACCATATCCACAAGAATCAAACCACTCTTAACAAAACTGATTTCTCATACACAAACGGCATTTGTCCCACAAAAGACAAATCACAAATAATATTGATTATTGAGGCAGTACAAGAAATCATTCACTCCTTGCAAATCCAAACACAGTCCTAGAGTTTTAATCAAATTGGATATGTCCAAGGCATTTGAAAGATGAAATTGTTGTTTTTAAGATCAAATTCTAGAATTCTAGAAGCCTTTGGTTTTGTGACCAAAGTGAGGCAATGGATTAACAATTGCATCACAACTACTTTAACTGTTATTATTAATGCTAATAGTACAATTGGTTAATCTTTTACGCCAACACGAAGATTGCTTTTGCCTTATCTCTTCATTGTAATGGGGAAAGGTAACCCGGAAAATTGAGGCAGCAAAAGCGCAGGGCACACTTCATGGGCTGGCAACCTCTGATCGTGCACAATGATTCACTAACTTTCACTTTACAGATGACACTCTTCTTATCCACATTGATTTTCAGTGAGATCAAAAAATTGAAAGAAAGCTTGGACTTAGATGAGAGCCTCAGAGCAGCTAACAGATGTGAGAAAATTCTATATAGTCAGTAAATATATTTCACAGCCAAGGAAAGAGGTAAATTCTACACCACATAAGATTCGTCGAAGGTTAGTTACCTATGGTCTACTTGGGCTGACCTTTACATTACGAATGTTCATCCAGTGCTTAGAACAGTACAATTAGCAAGATGCAAGGAAGATTATCCAGGTGGACCAATGGATGGCTCGCAATGGTAGGGAGAATATAATTAATACATGCAATCCCGGTTTATCTCCTCACTCTACTATTGTTGCCTCATAAAGGTGAAGCCCAAATGGTCCAAGTTACAACACAAAATCTTGTGCCAAGGGCTTGAAAAACAAAACAAATGTCCTCTTTTATCCTAGTCAAGGATCAAACTTCCAAAGAAAACTGCAGGACTGAACCTAAAAGATCTCCAAACTCAAATGAACCTTTTCCAGCTTAAAGGCAGTTTTCATAACAAAGATTATTTTTATCTCACTGATTATCTAATTGAACAGAACAAAGCAAAGGAGTGGAATGTGGACCTCATCAACACAATCAATGCAGGTATGCCTCATCAAGTTGTTGCTCTTTAGAATGAATTAAATACCAGACATATATAACTAATATAGTTGGCACAACCATCCTACTATAAAGTACACTGGGGTCAGGGTATGCTCCTCTGCTTGTGTTGCAGGGATACGCCCCCCGACCCGACGCCTCCTGTTAGGAGACGCCTCCGGCACGGGGATGTCTCGGGTACTCCCGGAGGCATCCCGAAGGCGCCCGCCGGCGTGCCGGAAAACGTCCGACACGCCTACGGGCACCTCCGAGACGCCTCAGGGAGTACTCGGGACATTTCCGGCGCGTACCCGAGGGATTCCGGTAGAAAAATGGCAAATTTTTTTTTTTAAAAAACCTCAGAAAATCCTTTAAAAAAAACCCTAAAAACTAAGCAACCCTAAATGTAAATCCAGTCCGAACCCAACCATATAGAAATAAAATAAACATTAAACTTATACTTTAAGTTATATTTTATTTATATACTTTCAGGGTGTTTGAGAGGGGTTTCGGACTGCTAGGAGCTATAATGCAAATTCTAGGTTTTGGAGGATCCTGTCATATTTCAGAGTTAGTCGGATTTAGAGTTTCAGGGTTTCAAACTTAGCCATATTTCAGGGTTTCAAGATTTCAAGGAGACATCATACGAGGTATGAAGGCTGCATGAAGGGATGTATGCGTGATAGAATAGTATGAGAATATCTCTGGCAAAGTGCCACAAGCCGATCCCACCCCATTCCCTGTGCACCCCTTAAGGCATGCACTCGTGAGATTCAATGCACTGATGAGCCCTTGTGAGAGAAAGTGTCAGTAAATGATAAAGTTGAAAAATAATGGGAGTGGCATTCATGATTTTGTGGACAATCGAGATGATTTATTCTAGATTTGAATGTACATCTTGTCTTTGAAGTAATGAATGAATGAATATTATATATTTTTAAGTGTTTTATCATTTATAGACAAATATTTTCACACTATGTAGTTTCAAGTGTTATACTAAAAAAATGAGTAATATACAATATCAATATATATATATATATATATATATATACACAGACGTACCCACGACGTATCCAAATCAAGGTTTTTGAAAAATGACGTACCCGCGTACCCGAGACGTCCCCGTACCCGTACCCAAACAACATAGTCCTCTGCAACAAACAGAACACTTGGAAAACAGAATATGGGGAAGAGTTTGGTCACTTAAAGCTTGGCCAAAAATTAAATCCTTTATCTCTAATTTAAAGTTAGGTTGTTCACAATGCAAAAAAATATGAGTCTTCTGGAAATTCCTGCATGATCAAATAGGAAAAATTCTAGCCACTGACAATCTACAGAAAAGAGGGTGGATAGGCCCTACAATCTGTCCCAACTGGCAACAAGCGTCTGTTAGATTAAATTAGATAATTGTTAGTATATTAGTAATTCATCCTAATGGATAACTATGCAAGTGAGTAAACATAGGATTTACGTGATCTCTTATATTGGAGTTTGTTTAAACTCCCGTAGCCATTTAGGAAGCTATGTGATATATTTATGTCCCTATTGAATAGGGACTAATCTTAAACTATTGCTTTGTATAAATAATACCATTGTTTATAATGGTAATTTAATCAAGAAATTGAAAAAAAAAATCGTCTCTTATTTTGTAGCTTTAAGATTTGGTATCAGAGCATACATGATTAGAGGAGGAAAAAGAAATTGAGAGAGAGAGGAAGAAGAGAGGAGGAGCCTCAGGGACTCCCGGTTTCTATCTGTGCAAGTTCCACTAGCGGCACAAATTCTTTCTTCCCATGAGACACAAGTGAAGCGCTACCTTAGAGGCGTGTTGGGTCAGAGAACAGTCCAACGCCATCCAAGTGAGGCATGATCAGCAGTGGCGTTTCATACAAAGGATGCACTATCCATAGAGTTGAACCCAGCAAATGCAAAGGGTGGCTTCCAAAAGGAAAAGGGTTGAAAGCTTTGAAGCACCAAAACTTAAATGTGCAATAGAATTAGTGTTATTTTGTCCGATTCTTTGAAGGTTCCAAAGAAGGAGCGCTAGAAGGAAATGAAAACAAAATTTCAGCTACTAAAAGAGGCGTTGAAGACCAATGTGCCATAGGCAGATTTGAGGAAGCGCCATATGCGAAACAAAGTGCCATTCTTTGCTAAAAATCAGTTCTGAAAGTGTTAAAGGAGCATAAATCTACCCTACAGAGAAAAAAAACTCAGAAAAACAGCAAATCAGCTCAATGAATAGAGCCATACCTGCAAATGAAGTGCCCAGCCAATCTTCATGAAAGCTTCACACAGGTGAAAGCTTATCGGTTGATTTTTCATTATTTCCCATTAAGCCCAAGTTGTATTCATTTATAATTGTAGGGCTGCGGGTTTGTTTTTTTGTTTTTGTTTTTGTTTTTTTTTTGTTTAGACAAAATTTTATTTAATAAAACTTTATAAATAATTTTAATTTCTTGCCTAGTCTACCCAAAAAAACAATTAATTCAAAATCCTGGCAACCGTAAAGAACCAAAACCCAAAACTTTGTGTAGATGTTTGTATTGCCAATCTTAAAAAACCCTTTAGAAAAATTTACTATAGCAGTTATATATTTTTCAATTTAATTGTTTTTTTTGGAAACTTACCTAGATTTGTAATAACACAATATCTCGAGCCTTGTGTCGAATTTTTAGCTGAAATTTTACGAACGTGCCTAAAATCCCCACATAAGAAAACCCTTTTAAGGATTTGTGTACAGCTACTATAGTATTATAAAAAATAAACTTTAGGAAAATTTTAATTTTTTACCTTACAGGAGCCACTGAAAGTCAAATTATTTTGAGATCTAGAAAACCGGGAAAATTTAGGCCATAAAAATTTGCCACATTGTGTTAAATTGCATAAAAAATTACTTCCTAAAACCACTTTATTCCAGCCATCATAAATTTCAACCTTTAATTGTTTTCGTGTCTTTTAAAGACATAAAACAAACAATCCAGAATACTTAAAAATCTACAAAACTGTGCATCTTGCACAATCGTAGTGTTCGGTATATGCATTGCCTTTGGTTCACATTTACAAGTAAAATTGTCACATTGAACTACTGCATCCAACATCAAATATAACTAGACAAAAGGCGTTTATGGCTTCATCCCTCTGAATCACCAAGGAGAAATAAGGTTCATAAATTTTCATTTGTCATTCCCTCTATTACCCATTCACCATTATCGTTCAACGTCAATCCTGTCAATAGAAAAATCCAAGTACATAGGGAAGTTACACCCACGTACCAGGATTTCCTTCTAAACAAGAGTCATTGATAGAACGAATCCCTTTCACGTATTGTCTACGTACCACATACCACTCTACTCTTATGTGCGTTAACATCTCTTTCACATACAGTGGGGTACATAAAAAGAACAAGCTTCCTCCATGTACCAACGGGTATATAGGAAGGGCTCATATATCGAAAGGTTTGGTATATCAAACTGATTGTATATAGAAAAGGAACCCTTTTGGAGTGATAGGAAACCAATTCATCTCCCATAGACAATTTTGTTCACAATCGTTGGCAATGGCCCAAGATTTATAATGCCTGATACACAGCATCTTTATGATGATAACTATGCAACATGGAAGACCAAGGTGAATACTCACCTAGAATTTGAAGATTTATGCCCAGTTGTTGATAGCACATTGACCCGACACGCCTCTAATGCTAACCAACAGCAGAAGTTTGACAAAGCAAACTAGAAGGTAAGTTGATCACTATGTTCAATGTATTGGATGAGGTCAAACCTCGTATCTGAAATGCTACTACAACCAAAGGCGCATAAGACAATCTCAAAATCATCTATGAAGCCAACTATCAGAGCACCATCCTGCATCTACAAAGTCAGCTTCACTGTCTCAAGTTGAAAACAGGAAAAAAATTGAAGACTTTCTTCGTCGTGTTGCAACGTTGTGGGGCTCACTCCAAGCATTGAGCGAGCCAATGTCAGAGGCTTCCCTAGTACCCATTGTCCTTAGAGCCATGCCACAAACCTACAAGATCTTTGTGATGTCTCTCAGTATATCAGAGATGAAACCAAATTTTGAAAATTTGGTTAATATGTTGTAGAAAAAAAAATCAATGCACAGAATAAAAGAAGATGAAGAACATGCACTTGCATCACATCATAAATGGAAAAGACCCATGAAGCCTTCCAAACACTCCCCTAAGTAGAACAATTAGCAAAATCAACATAAAAACAAACCCCATTCTCAGAAGGTCTATCAAATTTGTAGCATGACAGATCATGAACTATAGGATGGCTTGTACAATGCATTTACACAGGGCTCATCCAACAATAGGAAGCCTAACTCCCAACAATCTCTGCAAGGACAAAAGAAGAAGAAACCATAGTCCACATGTACTTCGAAACAAAAATCTTCTTCAAAGCAATAGCATGGGAACGTCGTTCAAGATAATGGTTCTTCAAATGAGGATTATGTCTATGCTCCACAGACAACTGAGGACATCCATCCTCCAAATTCAATCTGGTACATGGATTTTGGGCACATGATAGAACACAAGGATTGGTTCACCACTTTGAACTCTTCATCTTATCAAGGTAATGTATCTCTTGGAGATGATACATCATATAGTGTCCAAGGAACAAGAAACATTTCTTACCTCTTGGTAATCATGGATGTACAATCACTAACGTCCTATATGTTCCAAGCCTAACCAAAAATCTTGTCTGTAAATCAATTGCTTCATCACAATCTCACAGTTGCATTTGATCAACAAAACAACAAAAAGATGGGTCTCATTTGAGATAAGTCTCAAAGCTCAAGAGTAGTTGCCAAAGCTTCTAGTGTGGCAAAAATGTTTCAACTTGATGTTGTCCACAAAGTCAATCAAGCTTTAGTTGCAAAAGATATCGACTTAGTTAATCTCGGGCACAAAATAATAAGGATTAGTGCTTCATGTGTGTCTTAAAATAAAATAAATAAGTTGTTATATCAACAAGTCAAGTTATAATAAATGAGTTGTTCGTATGAAACTCTAGAAGATAGGAGTTTAGAATATTGTTAGGAGAGATATGTGCTAACTCCTAGTGTTTAGGAGTTTATTGCACTATATATGTAATTACTTAATTCATAATAAAACAGTGGGTGTTGATCAACAATTTGTGCTCCGTATTATCTGGTATCAGAGCGGGTTCCTCCTGGACCTCTCTGAAAAATTAAGCCTTACTCGTCATAGGAGTTCTTGAGTGCAGACCAGATCAATTACTCCTTTTATTTGATAGGCTTTTGTTTGTCTACAATATTGCAGTGCAGACCACTGCATATTTTGATAGGCAATATATATTTTACAAAATTTTGGTTTAGTTGGCATTGGATGACTTTCTACCCTCGACCTTCAATAGGAATTATATCGACATTGGATCGAAGGTTTTATTGTATTCTTGGTTTGGCAAATTCTGCATTATTTTTGCATCCTGACTTGGCTCCATGGCGAATTCACATTAGGCATTGCAGTGATTGACTCATCCATTCTGGTCTTGACAGCAATATTGCACAGCCCAATACACAGCTTCTACACAGTACTGGATGTAGGCTTGACGTTTCAATCAGCTATTCTTTGCATGCAATATTTCTTTATCTAATTCTGGTGGCATCCAAATCGAGCCCCATGAAAAGCTTGTCTGCTCAGGCCTACAATCCTCGACGACTCCAACTATACTCAGAACGGACTTGGACACCCCTCCAACATAAGGCAACCAGAACATTACGGTCACAAATTTCTACAATATATTGACAGAAGTTTGCATTTGTGTCCATCGCCTTGTCATTTCTGGCTGGTGATTGGAAACATTTGTGAAAGCTCTACTGAAAGTTCCCAGATCCATCCTGCAAATCAACATTAGCGCCAAGAACCTTATCAGATCTACTCGGCCTTGCAGTCTCTTTTCACCTTCCAACCGGCGGTTTTCCAAAAACCTCAAAACAATAGTGAGTAGTTTAGGTTTTTTACAAGTTCTGGTTTTATAAATTTATGGTCTTTTAAATTCTAGTCTTACGTATCATTCAAGTTTAAAGATTTGTTTGAGTTATTGTGTCTAATATAATTTTATTAAAAGTTGTCATTTGGTATATTAGGAAAAACTAATATTTAATTACTTTTTCATTGTAATTGTCTAGCTATTATAGATTATTATGATCCAGGATTTAATTTTTTAGTTTCGAAGTCAATATCTTTTATCAAGTCACAATCTTTAAGTCTGTCATTTAGAATAAATTAAGATTCTTTTTCAAGTTTTTTTTTAGGGTTCAAGTTTGTCCAAAATCTAAAAGATCAAAAGTCTCTTTGTCGGAGTCATTATTGTAAGGACACATTATCAGTTGAAGCCGACGTCCAATAAGTCATAATTAAGGGAGGGTAATATGGACAAATTAAATCAAATTGAGAAATTTGATGGCCAGGATTTCCATACGTGGCAAATCCAAATACAATTGTTGCTGATAGAGAGATATTTGTTGGGATATTGTAGATGGCATTGTTACTGAACCAACAGATGTAGATGCATTTCAAAAATGAAAAATCAAAGATAAAAAGGCTTTGGCCACTATTGGCCTTGGTCTGTCAAAACTATACTTACATCATGTAGACTTTAAAAAGTCTTCCAAACAAATATGGGAATCACTAAATACTCTATTTGGTTCACAAACTGATAGTGCAAAGATAACCATGAAGCAAAAATTATATGGTCTGAAAATGAAAGGAGATAATATAGTAGCCCACATCAATAAATTTCATTCACTGATAAACCAGTTGGCAGAAATAAAAGAAGACATCAAAGAAAATGATGCAAAAGCAATATTACTCAACAGCACGCCCAACAGTATGTCACATGTGGTGTTCACCTTAAGCAAGCTAAATCCAAGTTTGCAAAATGTCATTTCTACGTTGCTTGCTGAAGGAAACAAAGCTTTCGAAAAAGAAGTAATGATCTCTCAAAGCAAGCCCAGCACTTCCTCCAAAAAATCTAAACATATGATCCAAAAAGATAAATACACTTGTTTTTATTGTAATAAGTTAGGGCATGTTGCTTTGAACTGCAAGCAAAGAGCACAAGATCTTCTAGATGGAAAAGTGAATGTCAAAGCAATGGCAATAGCAACAAAGGAAAGTGATCAAGGAGAAAGTAGTCCTTCCTCAGATAACGAAGAAGTGGATCATAGAAATGATGAAGACTATCTTTATTAATATTGTTTCTCACCCTATTTTAGCACGAAGGTATTAGTGCTTCATGTGTGTCTTCAAATAAATTAAATATACTTGTTTTTATTGTAATAAGCTAGGGCATGTTGCTTTGAACTGCAAGCAAAGAGCACAAGATCTTCTAGATGGAAAAGTGAATGTCAAAGCAATGGCAATAGCAACAAAGGAAAGTGATCAAGGAGAAAGTAGTCCTTCCTCAGATAACAAAGAAGTGGATCATAGAAATGATGGAGACTATATTAATATTGTTCTTCACCCTATTTTAGCACTAAGGGATTAGTGCTTCATGTGTGTCTTCAAATAAAATAAATAAGTTGTTATATCAACAAGTCAAGTTATAATAAATGAGTTGTTCATATGAAACTCTAGAAGATAGGAGTTTTAGAATATTGTTAGGAGAGATATGTGCTAACTCCTAGTTTTTAGGAGTTTATTGCACTATATATGTAATTACTTAGTTCATAATAAAACAATGTGTGTTGATCGACAATTTGTTCTCTGTATTACAAAAGTTATGGCCACTTAAGTTTTGTGTTCCTAACTACACTCAGTAAACACAACATGGTGAGAGGCCTTCCCTCACTCAAGCTAGAATACTGATATATAGTAGGAAAACAACATAGAGCTCCATTTGACATAAGTACATATCAAGCTCCAGGTTCGTTAGATTGGTGCACAATTTTTTTTGTGGGCCCATGCGCTCGAGTGTTAGTGGATTCCAATATTTTTAGCTCTTGGTTGGTGACTACTCAATAAAAATGTGGATATATTGCTTGAAGACTAAGGATCAAGCTTTTGCAATCTTCAAAGAATACAAAACCTCTGTGGAATGCGCATTTTGTCATAGAATTCATGTCCTCCACTCAGATTGAGGGGATAAAGAGTTCTTTGAATTCCTGAAAGCATATGGCATTCACCGACAGCTAACTACACCTTATACTCCACAACAAAATGGTGTTGTAGAACGATGGAATCATGCTATTGTGAAAATGGTGTGCAACATGATTGAGGACTCACCCCCACCTCATACATACTAGGCAAAACCAGTTAGCACAGTGGTCTACCTTTTGAATCGAGCATCCACCAAAGCTCTCAATGGTATTACTCCACAAGATGCATGGACTGGGAATAAGCCTTCTATATCACTTCTTCATGTTTTTTGTTTTAAAGCATATATGCAAGTCCCTAAAAAAGAGTAGAAAAAAAAATAGACAAGAAATCATTGGCATGCATTATTCTTGGCTACAATGAAGAGTCGAAGGCCTACTGACTCATGGATCGTAAAACTAGGAAGATACATATCAACAAGGATGTTGTATTTGATAAGGGTGAATCCAATCCACCCTCCACATGGTCGATACAGGGATTAGACTTGTAAACATTTCAAATGTTGGTAGTGGTAGTGAGGATGATGACAATGATGACAATCAGCTAGGTCCTTTAGCTCAACCACCCACTATTCAATGGATGCCCAAGTGGTATACTAACACTATACGAGATGCAAAATTGGATGAAGTCCCAGACACTTCCACTACAGGACCGAGGACTCATAGTATGGCTCATGCAATGGTGAATTTTGCCCTAATGAGCACAGTTGCTTAATCATTTGACCCACCAATAGTTTGAAAAGCCCAAGAGTCAAAGCCTTGAAAAGAGTCCATGAATGTGGAATATCAGTGATTGATGAAGAACAATACATGGCAACTTGTTGATCTTCCACCAGGGAAGAAGCCTATTAGTTACAAGTGGATCTTTAAGACCAAGTACAAAGAAGATGGCTGCATTGACAAGTACAAGGCAAGACTTTAAGCTAAGGGCTATGCACAGAAAGAAGGCATTTACTATGAGAAGAAATTTGCTCCCACAACGAAGATAAAGACTATCAGAATGGTCTTGGCTATGGCTACACAATTTGGATGAAAAGTCCATCAGATGGACTTAAAAAGAGTTCCTAAATGGAGATTTGCAAGAGAAAGTCTACATGACCCCACCAGAGCGTTTTGTTTAACTTGGTCAAGAACATAAGGTATGTAGACTCATCAAGTCTTTGTGTGGTCTCACGCAGGCTCCTAGAGCCTAGTATATAAAGATAAACAAGCATCTCCTTCAACATGGATTGCAAAGGAGTCCATATGACCCAAACCTCTACCTCAAAAAACAGGGGGGCGGGGGAGGTAGGGGTGGAAGGGAGAGACGGGAGATTCCTAATTGTAATTGTATATGTCGATGATCTAGTTATCATTGGTAACACAATAAACATGATTGATGCAACAAGAATGATCTTCAACAATCGTTCGACATGACAAATCTCAGTCTACAATACTACTATCTTGGTTTGGAAGTATGGCAAAAGGGGCACCGCATCTTTGTGTCCCAAGTGAAGTATGCCAAGACCATGCTCGAGAGATTCCGATGATGGACTACAAACCTATTGCAACACCTATGGCAATAAGACTTAAGTTGCCTCGTTCAAATCCATCACCAATAGTAAATGCCACTCTCTATCGACAATTGATTGTGAGTCTCATTGATTTGACATACACTAGCCTTGATATTAGCTACGATGTCAGCGATATTTCATGGTTCATGCAAGAGCCAAAGTTGAGTCACTAAAACGAAACAAACCGAATGTTGAGATAAATTTGAGGTACTATGCAAAATGGCCTAGAATACAAGAAGAATGATCAATTCTTCTTGACAAGTTACACAGACGCAAATCATGCAAGTTCTATTCATGATAGAAAATTCACATCTAGATTTGTCTTCTTTTTGGGATCTCGTTCTATCTCATGGGGGAGCAAGGAGCAAAACTTTGTTTGTCAATGTTCCACTAAGGTAGAATATCATGCAACATCAGGAGTTGTCTACAAAGTAATATGGGTATGTCGCATACTTGCAGGCTTAGGTACACCACAAACCCAGCGTACAGTTCTATACTGCAACAATCAAGGTGTTCTTAAACTTATTCAAAATCTAGTGTTTCATGAGCACACGAAACACATCAAAGTTTATGGCCATTTCATTTACTAGCATGTTCAACAACCCCACATTCAGCTTCAGTTTTTCGCTACTCAAGTTCAGTGTGCAAATGTCTTCACTAAGTCACTTGCCCATGAAAAGTTTGAGGCATTTAGAATTCTCTCTTGAACTCTCAAGACTATGATGAATTAATGAGGAGAATGTTAGATTATATTAGATAATTGTCAGTGTGTTAGTAATTCATCCTAATGGATAACTATGTGAGTAAATAACTCTCATAGGATTCATGTGATCGCTTATATTGAAGTTTGTTTAAACTCCCATAGCTATTTAGGAAGATATGTGATATGTTTACCTCCCTATTGAATAGGGGCTAATCTTAAACTATTGGTTTTTATAAATAATACCATTGTTTATAATCTTAATTTAATCAGTAAATTGATATTTTATTCGTCTATTATTTTGTAGTTCTAAGAGAGTCAAAGACAATAGACCACCTATTCAAAACATGTAGTTTTACCAAGGAAGTGTGGATGCAATTAGAGAATTCTTTCAATAAAAAGGTTTGAAGATTTGCACAAAAGGACCCCATGCCTATTACGTGGAAACCATTAACTGACATATCTCATTTCATAAAATAGTAACTTCACAGGATGACTCCAAGCTTTGCTTGCTGTAATATTTAAACGGTGAGGAATTACAAGATTTTCAATAATCAAAGTCAAACCCAAGACAAATTTGTCAACTTATACAAAGACAAGTAAGATTCACTACTTTGATCTAGCTTTCAAAAGAAATGTCATTTTGGCATCAAGCATCAACAATAGAAGAATTAGCAATTTGTTAGGCCATGTGGATCCCATATCATTATAGATATCTAAGAATCTAGGTTAACAAAATTTCAAGATAGGAACTACTAACACCTTCTTTCTACAACCTCAATTGGGGGAACCTCTTGTAATGTCCCGTTTCTCAAACTAAGCGTAGCGAAGACCCCTAAGCCTATTTTATTTCCCGTACGCTGGGGGGGGAAAAGAAAAGGAAAATAATTTAATAATATTGGCTTAAGTTGTCCCCAACGTCACTTAAACGTTATAACCTACGTTACCCATACAAGTATGGGTACGGTATGAGAATCAGATACAGGGATACGACGATTTTTTTGGGGGGGGTTTGGATACGGCTGGATACGAACGTATAAAAATATATATACAAAATTAAAAAATATAAAAATATAGACATATAAGCAAAATCAACCACATAATATGCATAGAGAAAACACAATAAGTTAAATAACCATAACATACTAACAATTCAATGCCAAATATCATAATATAATTAATATTCAATTGTCGAACTTAGATTAGTCTTATTTATTATTACAAGTACATAATGCAAATGTTACAACTTACCAGTATGGACAAAAATAAAGACAAAAGAAAATCCACTCTATAGTTTGGTGAAGATTACAATGAGATGACTGTTATCACTCTGGAATGCACCCTGCTTGAAGATGTGCAAAGCACACCCTCACTCCAGCTGATACAATTGGAACTTCTCAAAGTGTGGGTGACTCTGTGTTGAGAAGAACCTCTAGAGAGGGTTGGTTCCCTTAAGATTTTTTTTTCAGTAAATTTGATTACTATGATTTTTGGAGTGAAAAGGGGGAAGGAAATTGAAAAGGGAAAACTTATCTAAATGGGTGATACACCTGAATTGTTAAATCCTCTGAAGTTATTGAAATCAATGCACACATGATCAAATGAAATTTACAGTTCTGTCATTAAGCATAAATATTTCAGATGAAAGGT
This sequence comes from Torreya grandis, assembly GCA_037957365.1. Lineage (NCBI taxonomy): Eukaryota > Viridiplantae > Streptophyta > Pinopsida > Cupressales > Taxaceae > Torreya > Torreya grandis. Next base: position 912,347 of record JARHVA010000688.1, on the reverse strand, counting down.
TAAAAACCACTTCAAATGCCCTGCAAAAGATATGAGATAGAGAGAGATAGGTGAGGAAGGGACCTACAAAAAGTAGGAGATGTCTCACTTATACGTTGATGCACAATCAAATACACACTTTCTGTTTCAACTCAGATTCAGAAAATAAACTTCTTTATTGATGAATGGTCCACCTTACAATTTCTTCTTCTAAACTTCTGGGGATTTTTCAATGGCTTAATTCAGCCAATAAATAGACTTTCTTTAAAAATCTAAAAATAGCCTATGTGGAGCGTTAGTCTTGGTTAACTAACTCAAGACTTAACCTCTTTTTACAATATTCAGAATATTCAATAAAATCCTTTGTTTTACAAAAATGCATGCCTTTTCAAACATTGGTGTAGAAAATAAGTGGTAAGCCAAGTTTGAAAGATTAATCGTAAAATAAACAATACATTAACCAAAATCGTCAAACATGCATGACCAAGGCTAGCATAGAGGTGTGGATGGTGGGCCTGTTGAAAGTCAACTTATCATTTGCATGGAAGATTACGCCAAAATTTCTAAATAAAGAACTCCATGTAGATCCATTTGAAAACTCAACTGGAGGTTGAGCTGTTCTCATTTGCATAAAAGACAAGGAAGATGTGTAATGAATGTGTCCAGTCAACTCCACTTGGACTGCTAGAACGTTGAGAGCCTTGTAACGTGAGAACGCCAAAATTAGAAGTCAAGCTTGAGCTAAGCTGGAAGTTGAGTTGGAACGTTTGGATGCATGTGGTTGACTAGTCAAACCATGGACAAGTGTGACTTTAACAACCAATCAACTAAAGATTTGACCAATCAGCCGAAAATAAACCTTTGCTTTGTAAAATATTCCACGTTAACTTCGTCGTTTGCATTTATTTCCTCGAACTTATCTGCGCTCGGTTCCCTTGTTTTTTGCAGGCATTTTCCTTGGATTTTATCAATTTATGGCTTTTAATTACGCGGACTTTATCTTTCCTTCAATGACCTTTTTGTGTATTTCCTTTCATTCTCTTCGGGTTCTTTTTCTGCGTACTTTATCTATTCTTTTGGATTACCTTGCTTTCAACTTCCCACGGACAAAAAGTCTGCAAGAATTATCTAAGGCTTATCCTTTTGCATAGTCAGATTTCCCTTAGACTTTCTTCGAGATTATTTCCCTAAGCCTTTGTCTATTCCCTTTGCTTGTATTTTATTGCTTCGGGTTTATTGTCATCTCCCTTGGCTTTTATTCTTTCGGATATTCCGTTTTGTTCCTTGGTCTTTGCACAGTCAATTTCCCACGGACATTTGTCTCGGGACTTTGTCTTTGTCAAGTCTTCATTTCTTTCGGATTTTTTCCTTTGTCTATGTCTGCCGAAGGAATCCTTCAGACAATTTGTCCGAAGGAATTCCTTCGGACTTTTTGTCCAAAGGATATCCTTCCACAAAATAGCCCTTCGGAAATTTTATCATGGTCCTCCAACCCTTCGGAATTCCTGTATCAGTGCTTTGCGAACTTGAAGTGTACCTTCCCGAAGGGCAAGTGCCCTTCGGGATTTTTGAAATTGTCCTCTGGCAGCTTGAAAATGGCCCTTCCAATCATGAAATGAGCCTTTCCAAAGGGCAAGTGCCCTTCGGAATTTCTGTTAACGACCCTTCCGAAGGGCACATGCCCTTCAAAAAAGTTGGAGGGTCATTTTGCCCGTCGAAGTGACCCTTTTTTTTCTTGAGATGCCTTTTCCGAAGGGCACTTGTCTTTCAACTTTTCTTCAAATGGTATTTTTCGAAGGGCAGGTGCCCTTCGGATTTCTACAAAGTGTCCCATTTTCAAAGGAAGTATCCCTCCGGATTTATTCAAATGGTCATTCGGACTTGTGCAATGAGCCTCTCGAAAAACCTGTCCATATCCTCTTGCCCTTCGGCAAAATGAAAAAGACCTCTCCAAACAAAAGCACCCTCAATTTCTTTGGACTATTTCAAAAGTCCTCTGAATTCCTGCAAGATGTGTCTTTGGAAACATTATGTGAACCAACCCGAAGGGTACATACCCTTCGGGTTTCTTGAAAGAGTCCTTTTCTTAACCAAGAATTGCCCCTTTGTCTCTTAGACAAAATGTCCGACACTTTGGATTTCCGTCTCCTTCAAATTTTCTCGGACCTTTCCCAAATCATTTGAACATGCTTTCCTTCAGATTTTTTCCCTCGGACAAATTGTCCAAGGAAAATGCTCCGACACTTAGCCATTTGAGACATGAAACGATAACACTTGAGGAAGAAAATACCAAAGAAAAGGTCTACTTGGGAGAAACAGTTGATGAAAAAAGTCCAAAAAATATAAACTTGTATTTTGTAGGTGTCCGAAAGAAAATAGTCACCTTCATTCATAAGCGAACCTTCAGGGCTGCAGCTTTATAACTATATATGACATTTCGAAAAGGAGATTTGGCCTTTTAACCTGTTGTAGGTGTCTTTAAAATTTGCATGGTTGTAGCTCGTAAATGACCTCAAAGGAGGCCCTAAAGCAGATTTGATCTTCATTGTTCCTATGATTGCCTGATGAGATTGTTTGAACTAATCATATGTATATGGAGACCATCATTCTTGGAACCTTATGACTTCATTGGATTTCTTGACCTTCTTCACTATATCATGTTACCCAAGGCCTGCAAACTCTTTCTCTCATGTCCATGTTGCCCCTTGATCAACCCTAGTTCTCTTGAAATGAAACAAAGTGCCCTGTTGTGTATAGATCTTCAGGTATTCTCCTTATTTTCATTGCAACATCATGACCAAAACCTAACTGTTGTAACATTGTTGTGGGTGTCCACTTGATTGTGCTTGATACCCTTGAAGATCTACAAACACCTTTATCAATGCTTAAGGCCCTTTGATCATGTTTTGGCTCCTTAATTCATCAGTTTGATCGGCTATATAGAGAATTTGACCATTCTAGAGAAAGATTTGAATAGTAGGGGTAGTGATTTGGCCTTGACAGGTCAAATTACTAACAATGACCTGGTGTTAAATCAACTTAAGACTATACCCTGTTCTCTTCTTCGAGCTTATTCATGAGTTGAGCTTTTGTATTATACCTGTGCAAATGATCTTACCGTATGTACTGCACAGAAAGAGTCCTAGAGAACCATATATTTGGGACATAAAGGATAAGCAAAAAAAGACAATTGATTTCAACCTCTCCCTCATCTTGATCATGTTACAGACATTTATTTCCTTTATTTTGGCAAGGCTGAAACACGATCCCATAACTGGAAAACTTGTTGACTTGCTCTGGAAAACTTCACAGCTATTGTATACAGCCCTAATAAAGAATATACAGATGAATCGACTAAGGCTCAAGTTTTGCAAGCAGTCAAACACAACCAACCATTGAAACTGCAGAGAGGTTTTCATACTTTGTTTTGTTTTTTGAAGTCCATGTTTGACTTTTTATTAAGTAAAATTGAAAAAACAAAATGCAAGAAACACCCAGGGAGCGTCCCTGGGTTGTGGATACGCCTAGATACGTCACCCAGACGTATTCGGGCGTATCCACAGCCCAGGGACGCTCCTTGGGCATATCCCCAAGCTCCCGTATCTGAGGAGCATTTCCTCGCACTCCTAGGGCCGAGGGGCATATCTGGTAACGTAGGATATAACTTAAAAAGGTGCGTTAATTATAAAGTCAAAAGGGAAAAAAATTATTGATTATTTTTGGAGCTAAAATGGAATAATAAAATTAAAAGTAATTTTTAATTGCTTTTAGGGTTTCAAGGGGAAAGGTAATTATGAAAAAGGTGAAAATAAGAAAAATGGCAGATATTATGATCAATCTCTTTTCAGAATCTATTGAAGAGTTTGAACATCACATGTTCAACCACCAACACTCGAAGATGAAAACCCTCAAGTGGAATAGGGTTGAGGAAGAAAACCCTCACACCTAGAGGGTGATTTTGCATGGGAATCACGTTTGTGCTTTCAGATTCAAGGTCAGTTTTGGTGTGTTTTTGCAGTAGACCAGCTTAGGGCTCAATGTCACCCTCTCTAAACCCTAGCCGCCAAAGTTAGCAGAGAAATTTTAGGGGTTTCTTGTATCATACAGACTGTGTGGTAGGCCATACAGCCTCTGGGTCAAACTGTACCTTCAGTTGGAAGGAGCTTTTTCTCATCTTAGTAGGTCGCTAGGGTTTGGTGGTAAAAACTCAACCTGTGGTGCTCCAACGATTTTACCACCTAAAAAACAATAGTACTATAAAGCAGGTAAATTTCTAGGGTTTCATGTACCATACGGCCGTACATCAAACTGTGTAGGTGGCATACACAGTGGGTTATTAGATTCAAACCTGATCGCTATTTTTTTTTGGAAAGCCCAACAACAGGGAGGCACACTTAGCAGTTGGAAAAGAACCCTTTTGATCATCTGAAACCCTAACACCAATTTCAACAAGTCGCCAAACAGTCAAAGAGGGAAATTCCACTTGCATGTAGGCAGTCGTACAACTTTTGAACCAAATCGCTTAGGGTTCTTCACTAAGATTGCAATATTATGGTCTCTTTCATAAACCACAGGGTAGGGTTTGTTCAAAGCTCATACATTCATCGCTTGAACTAAATCAAATTGTTGTAATTTCATATAATAATTGTTTGGATTAAAGCGACTATTGTATTTTGCACAGAACTGAGTTTTTTTTGCATAATAAATTTCATTTGGCTTGACAAAGTGCAAGTTCATTTAAACTCGGCAATTTTATAAGTAATTTTTCAGAATTCAAACTTTGTGTAAGTGGGTTCTTACAATGGTATTAGAGAACTGATTATGCCAGCATAAGTGGGAAAAATTGAATCTTGATCACATGTGCAAGAGGAACAGAAAAAGCTGAAGTATTATCAGAAGAGAAAGGGTCAGACCCCTGAGGAGGACAGCAGTAATAAAATGGGTGAGAGAGGAGAGAGCAGCCCCTACATATGAGATGAGTTACCTATGTGAAATAATTGACCGTGGGCAAAAGGACATGGAAAAAACAATTTAGATGACCCTCAAAGAATCTATGGCAGGTATAGCACAAGCCATACAACAAATCAGCGTGGGCAAAGGAAAGGAAAAATTAGAAGAAGCAAGCACTTCAAATGATGTTAGGGTTTTAGTAGCCCCACCTCTTAAAACCTCTATGCCAAATTCCTATAGGAGGAAGAACTACCTGAAGAAATAGATCCTTTACAGTGGCATGCAAGTAATGAATATTCGGTATATCTTGCAGAATATGAGAGGCTCAGCTATGAAGTGCAGTGAGCTCTCTTTTAGAGAATTTTGTGAAATAGAAAAGAAAAACAGCGTTAGGAGAGGTAGAAGAAACCACCCAGATCAACCACGAAGAGACATACAACAGAGGTTGGGCAAGATTACTCTTCTTGCATTTGATGGGTCAAATAAATCTACAGTGAGATCATGGTTACAAAAGTTAGATACATATTTCTCATTGAATCCCATGTTTGGGGATAAGTCAATTAAGTTTGCTACACTCCACTTGGACGGAGTAGCCCATGAGTGGTGGTACCATGGCGTGGTCACCCAAGGGCATGGTTTCATTACCACTATTGATGAATTTAGTCAAAAGCTAACCGAAAAGTTTGACAAAAAAGATCCAAAAGTTCACTTCAAAGAGTTAGCTCAACTCGAACAAGAGGGTAATGTGGACAGCTATATTGCTGATTTTCAGAGATTGACAGTGATGGTACCAAATGTGACGGAGAGAAAGTTGGTAGTCTTGTTTGTTGAGGGGTTGGCTGAACCTCTTAGGGGTTTAGTGAAAGCCTTTGACCCTTTGTCACTTCAAGAGGCAATCAAGAGAGCGTTAAATTTAGAATCTTCAACACCTAAGGGCAATTTTTTGCCCTATGGACAGTCGAGACCAGCCCCCTTTGGGCAACCAAGGACAAATACTTATGGGCAGCAAAAACCTCTACCTTTTGGGCAGAAAAAGAACCAAGGACAACAACGTAATTTTCAGACTAAGTGTTGCCAAAAACCAGTAAAGAGATGAGAAGGAAGAAGTTATGCTTCACATGCAAGGATCCGTGGGAACCTGGGCATAGATGCCTTCCCAAGGGGCAAGTGCATTATATAGAGGTAAATTCAGATGATGAGCTAGAGGAGGAAGAGGCTAAAACAAGGGTAGAAGAAGTAGAACTAGAAGCTGAAATTAAAGGGGAGAAAAATGGTACAGATGATACCCTTGCTACTCTTTCAGGGGCACCTAGATACCACCTTTTCAAGGTATATGGAGTGCTTAAAGGATTGTCTTGATTGATAGTGGGGCAACCCACAACTTCATTGATGAGGAGTTAGTGGCCCAAAGAGGGCTGAAAATAGAAGACTTTCAAGGATTTAACATCACGGTTAAAGATGGCTTTTCAATCTCATGCACAAAGAGAGTCAAGAGCTTAGACATCACCCTTGGTAAGTACAAAGTATGTGATGATTTTTATGTGGTGAATATAGGAGAAACAAATTTGGTCTTGGGTGTGCAATGGTTACATTCCCTTGGGAAATTTACACAAGCTATAGGATTATGGAATTGAAATTTAACTCTGATGGGTAAAAGGTTGTACTTCATAGTATGGCCAATGGAGCTCCAAGTACAATTTCAGCAAATTACATGGAAAGACATTTTTGGAAAGGCCAAATAGCTTGGGCAGCCCATTGCTTGGTGAGCAATGCATCTCCACCTATGGATAAGAAATCCCACCATCCAAATATTCAGGTGACTCTAAACAAGCATGCAAAAGTTTTTAGTGATTTATCACCAGGGCTTCCACCTAATAGGAGATTTCAAAATCCAATAGAGCTGGAACCAGGGTCGAAACCAGTTATGATTGCTCCCTACCATCATCCTAGAGCCTTCAAGAAAAATTGAAAAGGCCATTAAAGAGTTGCTTAGAATGGGGCATATCAGACCAAGTTCTAGTCCATTTGTTTCTTCAATTGTCTTGGTGAAGAAAAAAGATGAAACTATGTGGATGTGCATTGACTACCATACTCTAAATAAAAAAACAATCAAGAAAAGGGACCCTATTCCCAAGATCGATGAACTGATTGATAAATTGCATGGCGCCGCATATTTTTCAAAAATTGATTTGATGTTCGGTTACCATCAAATCAAGGTAAGGGATAAGGATGTGCATAAAACCGCTTTCCGTTGTCGCTTTGGGCACTTTGAATTCTTGGTTATGCCCTTTAGATTAACAAATGCTCCAGCCACATTTCAATCATGCATGAACCATATTTTCAATGAGCATTTGAGAAAATTTGTTCTAGTATTCTTTGATGACATCTTAGTGTATAGTAAGATGCGGGAACAACATTTAAAACACCTTGATAGAGTGCTGAAAATTTTGGAGCAGCAAACTCCTCTTGCAAAAGAGTCTAAATGTGAGTTTGAGTTGACTGAAATTTTGTATTTGGGATATGTTATTGACGCTCAAGGAGTACAAGCTGGCCAAGAAAAGATTCAAGTCATTCTAGATCAGCCTCCTACTACCATAACACAGTTAAGAGGATGTATAGACCTTTGCAACTATTATAGAAGGTTTTTTACAAGGTTTTCGCAGCTAGCTGCCCCATTGACAGACTTGACAAAGAAAGGAGCTTTCAGCTGGTTCGAAACAGCTCAATCAGAATTTGAAAAATCGAAAGAGGTAATGAGTTCTTGTCCTGTACTTGTTCCTGACTTTTCTATTCCTTTTGTGTTGGAATGTGATGCATCAGGTGAAGAAACAGGGGCAGTTTTAATGCAAAAAGGTCACCCAATTATTTTTGAGACCCAGAAATTGAAAGATACAGAGCATGAGTTCTCTATTTATGACAAAGAGATGTTGGCAATCATGCATTAATTGGCAAAGTTCAGCCAATATCTAGTTTGTGGCAAATTTGTGGTGAGGATGGATCACAACAACTTGAAGTTCTTAACCAAAAGGATTTGAATGATAGACAGCAGAAATGTGTAAGTAAACTTCAAGCATATGACTTTGATAGAATATGTGAAAGGTAGAAATAACATTGTGGCTGATGTCTTATCACGGAAGCCATTTATTTGTGCCATGTCTGAAATTTGTAATGATTGGATGGCTGTGATAATCGCTGAATATTCAAAGAATGCTTTCACCAATGATGTTCTTGAAGGTAAGGTGCAAGATGATAGGTACAAGGAGATGGAAGACCTCATCCTATACAAAGATAGGATCTATTTAGTTCCGGAATCTAAGGTCAAAGGCAAGGTGTTGAGGGTTGTTCCTGACATACCCTTGGCTGGTCCTCCAGGGTTTTACAAATCTTATAAACAAGGGACAAATTCTTTTGGAAAGGGCTTAAAGGAGAAGTTCTCCAATAAATTAGAGAATGTGCGACTTGCCAACAAAACAAAGCGAACCATGTATTTCTAGCCAATCTATTGCAGCCTTTGCCCATTCCAAGTCAAAAGTGGGAAAGTATCTCTATGAACTTCATTATAGGTCCTCCCAAAGTCCAAGGTAAGAGCTGTATTTTTACAGTGGTTGATAGACTTACAAAGTATGCTAATTTCTTTGTTGTCCCAACTAATTATAAGGCACCATAAGTGGTTGATTTATTCTTTAGAGAGGTTTTTAGACTTCATGGGCTGCCTAAAAACACTGTGAGTGACAGAGACCGTCGGTTCCTTTGTTTTGGCAAGAGCTATTTCACTTGACAAGAATTAAGTTAACTCCAAATACAAGCTATCACCCTCAATCAAATGGGCAAACAAAAATTGTTAATGAATGGATTGAGAGATATTTGAGAAATTATGTGATTGGGCAGCAATCAGCTTGGGTTAAATAGCTATACATGGGGGAGCATTGCTACAATACAACCTATCACATGTCTATCGGTATGACGCCTTTCAACGCTTTATATGGATATGATGTTTTATCTTTCATGGATTTGGTTATTACTACTATCAGAGTACCAAGGGCTAAAGATTTGATAGCACAGAGCCAAGAAATCTTAGAAATACTCAAGAACCTTCAATATGCACAAAACTTGCAAAAGTTTAATATAAGCACCGTGTAGAGAGGTCTTCTGAAGTTGGAGACATGGTTTACTTGAGGTTACAGCCTTACAGATAGTCTTCTCTTAAGCAAAGTGGAGTTGTAAAGCTCAAGCCATGCTTTTATGGGCCATATAAGTTTAAACAAAGGATTGGAGAGGTTCCTTATGAGCTGGAATTGCCTGAGCACAGGAAAATTCATAATGTGTTCCACATGTCATGCCTCAAAAGGGCATTAAGAGAACATATCACTCCTTCCATTGAGCTGCCTCCTTTGGATGATGAGGGAAAACTAGTGTTGGTTCCTAAGGCTATCATCACTTACAGAGAAAAGACACTAACGAACAAGGTTATCACCAAATACTTGGTACGTTGGAAGGATTTACAAGCAGAAGATGCTACGTGGGAAGAAGAGATATTGGAGCACCCCAATTTGCACTTGCTTGAGGGCAAGCAATTCTAAGAAGGGCGGATTGTAATGTCCATTTTCTCAAACTAAGCGTAGCGGAGACCCCTAAGCCTATTTTATTTCCCATTGGTTGGAAGGTAAAAGTAAAGGGAAATAATTTAATAATATTGACTTAAGTCGTTCCCCAACGTCACTTGAACTGTAATGTCCCCTTTTCATATAATTTTAGTAATTAATAAAATTGCCCAAATAGTGATTTTAATCATTTGAAAATTTAAGGTAATTTAATTAATTTTGAAATAGAACTATCTTAGATAATTATTTGAATTACCAGAAAAGTTGTTTTAACCATTTGAAAAATTAAGGTAATTTTAATGATTATTCTAAGGGTTTTATAATTAATAAATTGCTTGAAGAGTGATTTTTATCACTTTAATTATTAGAGCAATTTAATTAATTATTTAAGCAAGGGCCTAATATAAAAAAATTATTTAATTTACTAAAAAGTAATTTTAATTACTAATTTATTAAGGCAAGTTATTTAACTAATTCAAAAATGCCTAAAGTGAAATTAAAAGGAATGTCAGCTTGGAAGTTAAAGCAAAAAAAAAGAAAAAATATCCTAAAAAGTTGGCCAGAGAGGCTTATGAAGTATTTTACCTCCCCAAGGTTGTTCACCCACCTTTGGAAGGTACAAATACAAGGTCAAGATCACAATTGAAGAGATGTTGAATTTGATATTATTTCTTCATGATTGAAGAAGATATTGGGATGCATGCCCAATAGGTGTTCAAAGATTTGGAGCTGATTATTCTACAAAAAGTGTTTTTTGATGTTACATTTGCTAAATGAGGTTTTGTTACTTGCCCTAGAGTAGGGCGATTTGCTTTGAAAGGCTATTGAAAGGGTTTGGTGGACTATTTGAGGTCCATTTGATGCATAATAATTATGATTATTATTTGTACTAATTTTGCAAGTGGAGCAACTTGTTTTGGAGGCTTGTGGGAGTGTTTAGAGATCCTTTTGGGGTCTATTTGAGCAATTTAATATTCTAGAATTTATTACTAATTTCCCTGAATATTGACGTGAGATTTGGAGAAGAATTGATGAAGATTTGAGGCTCTAATATGCTAGAATATTAAATAATAATTTTCAGATTATTATTTAATTTTTTTGACAAGGTTTCTTGATCATTTTCATTTGTGAAAGCGGGATCTTACTCAATAAATATTTAGCGATATTTCCTGCACCTTGATGACTTGGACGACTAGCTTGGAGGAATTTTTGGGCCATTTTAAATGCCCTAGGGGTTCATTGGAATTTTCCTTGATTTTTTGCACATGTAGCATATTTTTTATGAGGGTTTGAAGCAGAAATTAAGCACAGAACAACAATTGTACTTGATACAAAAATCATATTTTTACAGTTATTATTAAATAGCAATTGATCCTCAAAATTTGATAAAAAAGTAACATTTTTCCATATATCAATTTATTGCTTATATCTGCAAGTATTCAGGTGGATTTTGGATAAATCAGTGGCTGAAAATTGTCTCTTGCATATTAGAGCCTAGGGTTTCTTGGGGTTTGGTAAGGGTTTGGAGCATTTCTTGCAAACTAGGGTTTGTTGATTTTTAATTTAAAATTTTCAAAATTTGTGGATTTTAAGGAAAACCCCTTTCTTGTTAAATCGTCCCATTTGAGGACATTACAATGGTATTAGAGTACCGATCTTGTCCCCCTGTGAGGTTTGATTGCAAACAGATAAAAAGATTTGGTATTATCAGGGAAAAGAAAGAAGCCATGGAAAAAATGGAGAAAGAAAGGCTCTACAATGCAAGTAGAAGGCTAGGGAACCTATGCCAACTAGTGAAGGATATAATCAACACCTTGAAAAAAATAGAAAAAAAGTTATCCAAGGTAAATCAATCACAATATGAGACCATGAAGTGAGCAATACAGCCCTCAAGGACTTGGTTCAACATGAATTATTAAGAGATACAAATGAGGAGGTAAGGCTCTTGGTTACTAGTTGTATTAATGAGGTTTTAAGACTAATGGCTCTCGAAGTTCCCTATAGTAATAAAATCATGAGAGAAATATTTGCGTTGATTGTAGAGAACTTCCAAGGTCTCAACGAGGACAAAGGACACTCCTTGGCTAGAAAGGTCAACATCTTGGAAACTATGTCTTCAACCAAGTCATGTATTTTGATGTTAAATATTGAGTGTGATGAACTTATTGTTAAGATGTTTCAACATTTCTTTGCATTTGCTTGTAAGAATCCTACCAAAAATGTTGTAGCTTCTATGCAAAGAATCTTGACATTGACACTCAATGAGCGCGATGATCTTTCCAAGCCATTATTATTTATCTTGTTGACAGGTTTGGGGCTAGAAAAGGAAAATTTTCCAATTGCACATATGCTGTTTAAAAATGTTGCAATTAATTGTGAGGGAAAATTGAGGCCTTATTTGATAGTGGAGCATGTAGAGGAAGAAAGTATTGAACCACCTGGAGAGTAAGAGGAAAAAAATGAAGGGACAGCCCTTCATGAAGGTTCCTAGGAAGAGGCCAATGAAATAGAAAAATCAGATTTGAAGGAGGAAGGTGAGCTACAAAAAGATAACACTTTGGAGCAGCCTAGAGTGAAAAATTGTGAGAACCAAAAATCTAAGTTTTTGGAACAGTAAAGAGGGTTGCAAATGATGGATGAAAATGAGGAAATGCTAGGTGCTTTGGGGCAGCCAAGTACCCCAAACTTTGGTATTCAAAAAAATGATTTTGAAAAAGCCAAAGAAACTGAGATATTCATAGAAAGGTATGAGTTGAATGATGATTTTTGTTTGGTATCTAATAATTGTGTGCATGACAGTGAAGTCACAAAGGGTGAAAACAAGGAGCTTGAACCAAAGAAAGACGTTGAATGGAGTGATGAAGAAGCTATAATTTCAAAGCATAGGCAGCCAATGAGTCCAAAAGGAAAATGCCCTATCATGAAATTGGTAAGTATGCATGAATCTGATTTTTATGTTACATGGCTAGAAGAGGAGGATAGAACACTTGAATTGCAAGGGCAATACCTAATTTGCTATGGGCAGCCTCCTACGCCAAGGTTTATGAATAACTTTGGAAGTATGGGTAAAGGTTTGACAACTCTTGTGGCTTTGAAAACAAGTTATGAGCAGCTATTTATAAGGTATTTTTTTTAAGAAAAAGTGGTATCCTTTCTTTTCGGAACATTCTGAAATCATTTTGTTATATTCATGGTCTTTAATCTACATTGGGGGCAATTTATCATGCACATGGCAGCCAAGGGTAAGGGAGAAAGGTGAGTATGCACATGCTGATTCTAAATTTTCTCAAAAATCAAATCATTGTATGCAAACACAGCAGCTTTTTGGAAGGCAACACATGAGTTTTTTGAGCATTTTCCAGCACTTGATAGGTAGGAGGAATGTGCATATAAGTTCTGAAATTTATTGCTCAGAAAAATCAGACTTCAAAGAACAAACACAACCATGTATGGAAGAGGGAAATTCAGAATTTTATGACATATATCAGCCATGGGAACAAGAAAGGTATGAAGACATCTATTTCCATGTTTGTCTACATGAAAAATCAGTGATCTATTTGCATAAACAGCCATGTCATTATGAAGGAAATGTTGATTTGATTAATACAGTCCAGCTTATGCAAGATTTAGGAAACATGTTTTTGTTGGCACTTTCGGAAGGTGACATAACGAGCTTTCACACCGATAGGGTACATCCTCCTTGTGGATATTTTTGGGAGTTATTGATGAGTGTGGAGAGGATCCTATGCATGTTTGAGGTGATTAATAAGAGGCAGCCTCTTGTTGAGAGTGTGCTTCACACTTGGATCTCCTTATATGGTGAGAGATACGTTTTGGGGGCCTCCCCACCTGTAAGGTACAATTCTAATTTCTTTTTGCATATTTTGTGGGGCATGGACCAGCACATGACGAAATTTTGCATTCAGGGCAGCAAGGTGGTTTGGTTCACTTGTGATTTGCATAACCACTTTGGGTCATATCTCACCCATTTGGGAGGTATAAGGAGTCTACTTACCTTCCACTCAATATTGAGAGGGGTGGAATATGGGGAGTCTTTTGAACCTTGGGAAGGCCATAAGGATCTTATTGATGATTAGGGGCAAGCCCCAGTGTATAGGTACAGCAGGCTCATGGCTCTGTTGAGGGCAACCACTTTTTGGGAAGCAAGGACAGATTTTGGTTGCATTGTAGGACATATTGGCAAGATGGTATGGCATTCTTTATTCATTTGGGGTATGACACGCTATGCTTCTTGGCAAAAGTTATTCCACTTAACAGGTACAAGAGCAAGGCTTTTGAGCACTACAATAGGTTTTACCACTTGAACATGGTAATTGGGCATATAAACTTTCATTTGCTTTAGGGCAAGCAAATTTGGGAAGGGAGGACTGTAATGTCCCTTTTTCATATAATTTTAGTAATTAATAAAATTCTCCGAATAGTGATTTTAATCATTCGAAAATATAAGGCAATTTAACTAATTATTAAAATACTATGTTGTTTGGGTACGGGTACGGGTACGGGTACGTCTTGGGTATGCGGGTACGTCATTTTTCAAAAACCTTGATTTGGATACGTCGTGGGTACGTCTGTGTGTGTATATATATATATATATATATATATATATATATATATTGATATTGTATATTACTCATTTTTTTAGTATAACACTTGAAACTACATAGTGTGAAAATATTTGTCTATAAATGATAAAACACTTAAAATATATATAATATTCATTCATTCATTACTTCAAAGACAAGATGTACATTCAAATCTAGAATAAATCATCTCGATTGTCCACAAAATCATGAATGCCACTCCCATTATTTTTCAACTTTATCATTTACTGACACTTTCTCTCACAAGGGCTCATCAGTGCATTGAATCTCACGAGTGCATGCCTTAAGGGGTGCACAGGGAATGGGGTGGGATCGGCTTGTGGCACTTTGCCAGAGATATTCTCATACTATTCTATCACGCATACATCCCTTCATGCAGCCTTCATACCTCGTATGATGTCTCCTTGAAATCTTGAAACCCTGAAATATGGCTAAGTTTGAAACCCTGGAATCTAACTAACTCTGAAATATGACAGGATCCTCCAAAACCTAGAATTTGCATTATAGCTCCTAGCAGTCCGAAACCCCTCTCAAACATCCTGAAAGTATATAAATAAAATATAACTTAAAGTATAAGAAACTAGATGTCCATATCTAAATGTAAACTTATACTTAAATGTTTATTGTTTATTTTATTTCTATACGGTTGGGTTCAGACTGGATTTACATTTAGGGTTGCTTAGTTTTTAGGGTTTTTTTTTTAAGGATTTTCTGAGGTTTTTTTTAAAAAAAAATTGCCATTTTTCTGCCGGAATCCCTCGGGTACTCTCAGAGGCGTCCGTCGGCGTGCCGGACGTTTCTGGCACGCTGGCGGGCGCCTCCGAGAGTACCCAAGACGTCCCCGTGCCGGAGGCGTCGGGCCGAGGGGCGTATCCCTGCAACACAATTAAAATAGAACTATCTTGAATAATTATTCGAATTATCGGAAAAATGGTTTTAACCATTGAAAAATTAAGGTAATTTTAATGATTATTCTAAGAGGTTTTATAATTAATAAATTAGTTGAAACGTGATTTTCATCACTTTAATTATTAGATCAATTTAGTTAATTATTTAAGAAAAGACCTAATATAAAATAATTATTTAGTTTGCCAAAAAGTAATTTTAATTACTAAATTATTAAAGCAAGTTGTTTAATTAATTCGAAAAGGCCTAAACTGAAATTAAAAAACATGTCAACTTAGGAGCTAAAGCAAAGAAAAAAAAGATATCCTAAAAAGATGGCAAGAGAGGCTTATGAGGTATTTTACCTCCCCAAGGTTGTTCGCCCACCTTTGGAAGGTACAAATACAAGGTCAAGATCACAATTGACGAGATGTTGAATTTGATATTATTTTTTTATGTTTGAAGAAGATATTGGGATGCATGCCCAATAGGTGTTCAAAGATTTGGAGCTGATTCTTCAACAAAATGTGTCTTCTGATGCCACCTTTGCTAAATAAGGTTTTGTTACTTGCCCTAGAGTGAGGCGATTTGCTTTGAGAAGCTATTGAGAGGATTTGGTGGATTATTTGAGATCCATTTGATGCATAATAATTTTGATTATTATTTGTACTGATTTTGCAAGTTAAAGTTGAATTTGATATTATTTTTTCATGTTTGAAGAAGATATTGGGATGCATGCCCAATAGGTGTTCAAAGATTTGGAGCTGATTATTCAACAAAATGTGTCTTCTGACGCCACCTTTGCTAAATAAGGTTTTGTTACTTGCCCTAGAGTGAGGCGATTTGCTTTGAGAAGCTATTGAGAGGATTTGGTGGATTATTTGAGATCCATTTGATGCATAATAATTTTGATTATTATTTGTACTAATTTTGCAAGTGGAACAACTTGTTTTGGAGGCTTGTGGGAGTGTTTGGAGATCGTTTTAGGGTCTATTCGAGCAATTTAATATTCTGAAATTTATTACTAATTTTTCTGAATATTGGCGTGAGATTTGGATAAGAATTGATATAGATTTGAGGCTCTAATATGCTAGAATATTAAATAATAATTTTCAGATTATTATTTAATTTTTTTGATAGGGTTTCTTGATCATTTTCACTTGTGAAAGGCGGGATCTTGCTCAATAAATATTCAGCTATTTTTATTGCACCTTGATGACTTGGACGACTAGCTTGGAGGAATTTTTGAGCCATTTTGGATGCCCTTAGGGTTCGCTGGAATTTTCCCTGATTTTTCACACGTGATATTTTTTGAAGGTTTGAAACAAAAATTAAGCACAGAACAACAATTGTACTTGATACAAAAATCATATTTTTACAGTTAATTATTAAATAGCAATTGATCTTCAAAATTTGACAAAGTACATTTTTCCATATATCAATTTATTGCTTATATCTGCAAGTATTCAAGTGGATTTTGGATATATTAGTGGCTAGAAATTGTCTACATATCCCTTGCATATTAGCACTTAGGGTTTCTTGGGGTTTCATAAGGGTTTTGGAGCGTTTCTTGCAAAATAGGGTTTGTTGATTTTTAATTTCAAAATTTGTGGATTTATTAAAAAAACCCTTTGTTGTTAAATCATCCCATTTGGGGACATTTGGGAACCAAAGACAGATTTTGGTTGCATTGTGGGACATATTGGCAAGATGGTATGGCATTCTTTATTCAATTGGGGTATGACACGCTATGCTTCTTGGCAAAATTTATTCCACTTAACAAGTACAGGGGCAAGGCTTTTTGAGCACTACAACAGGGTTTACCACTTGGAAATAGTAATTGGGCATATGAACTTTCATTTGCTTGAGGGCAACCAAATTTGGGAAGGGAGGACTGTAATGTCCATTTTTATATAATTTTAGTAATTAATAAAATTGCTCGAATAGTGATTTTAATCATTCAAAAATATAAGGCATTTTAATTAATTATTAAAATAGAACTATCTTAAATAATTATTCGAATTACCGGAAAAGTGGTTTTAACCATTGAAAAATTAAGGTAATTTTGATGATTATTCTAAGGGGTTCTATAATTAATAAATTAGTTGAAAAGTGATTTTTATCACTTTAATTATTAGATCAATTTAATTAATTATTTAAGAAAAAACATAATATAAAATAATTATTTAATTTGCCAAAAAATAATTTTAATTACTAAATTATTAAAGTAAGTTATTTAATTAATTCGAAAAGGCCTAAACTGAAATTAAAAGGAACGTTGGCTTGGGAGCTAAAGCAAAGGAAAAGAAAAACTATCCTAAAAAGTTGGCAAGATAGGCTTATGAGGTATTTTACCTCCCCAAGGCGGTTCGCCCCCCTTTGAAAGGTACAAATACAAGGTAAAAATCACAATTGAAGACTTGTTGAATTTGATATTATTCCTTCAAAATTGAAAACAATATTGAGATGCATGCCCAATAGGTGTTCGCAGATTTGGCGCTGATTATTCTAAAAAATGTGTCTTTTGACGCCACCTTTGCTAAAAGAGGTTTTGTTACTTGCCCTAGAGTGGGGCAATTTGCTTTGAGAGGCTATTGAGAGGGTTTGGTGGACTATTTGAGAACCATTTGATGCATAATAATTATGATTATTATTTGTATTAATTTTGCAAGTTGAGCGACTTGTTTTGGAGGCTTGTGGGAGTGTTTGAAGATCCTTTTAGGCTCTATTTAAGCAATTTAATATTATGAAATTTATTACAAATTTTCCGAAATATTGGCATGAGATTTGGAGAAGAATTGATGAAGATTTGAGACTCTAATATGCTAGAATATTAAATAATAATTTTCAGATTCTTATTTAATTTTTTTGACAGGGTTTCTTGATCATTTTCACTTGTGAAATGCGGGATCTTGCTCAATAAATATTCAGCTATTTCCCTGCACCTTGGCGACTTGGGCGACTAGCTTGGCGGATTTTTTAGGCCATTTTGGATGCCCTAGGGGTTTGCTGGAATTTTTTTTAATTTTTGGCACATGTGGCATACTTTTGGTGAGGGTTTGAAGCAAAAATTAAGCACAGAACAACAATTGTACTTGATACAAAAATCATATTTTTCCAGCTATTATTAAATAGCAATTGATCTTCAAAATTTGGCAAAAAAGTATATTTTTCCATTTATCAATTTATTGCTTATATCTGCAAGTATTCCAGTGGATTTTATATAAATTAGTGGCTGGAAATTGTCTGCATATCCCTTGCATATTGATGTCTAAAGTTTCTTGGGGTTTGGTAAGGGTTTTGGAGCATTTCTTACAAACTAGGTTTTGTTGATTTTTAATTTCAGAATTTGTGTATTTTAGGGAAACCCCTTTGTTGTTAAATCGTCCCATTTGGGGACATTACATGAACATTATAGCTTAAAAAAGGAAAAATCTAAACCATATTATTAATTAGGTGGGAACAAAAGGTGTGTTAATTATAAAATCAAAGGAGAAAATTTATAAAAAAAAAAGTAATTATTATTTTTGGAGCAAAAAGGGAATAATAAAATTAAATGTAATTTTTTATTGTTTTTAGGGTATCAAGAGGAAAGGTAATTATTAAAAAGGTGAAAAGAAGGAAAAGGATGGGCATTATGATCAATCACTTTTCAGAATCTATTGAAGAGTTTGAGTAGCACTTGTTCAACCACCACCACCTGAGGATGAAAACCCTCAAGTGGAATAGGGTTGAGGACGAAAACCCTCACACCCAGAGGGTGATTCCACATGGGAATCACGTTTGTGCTTTCAGATTCAAAAAGGTCAGTTTTGAGGTGTTTTTGCAACAGAGCAGCTTAGGGCTCAATGCCACCCTCTCTAAACCCTAGCCGCCGAAGTTAGGAAGTAGATTTTAGGGGTTTCTTGTACCATATGGCAGGTCGTACAGCCTCTGCATCAAATTGTACCTTCAGTTGGAAGGGACTTTTACTCATCTTGGCTATCGCTAGGGTTTGGGGGTAAAAACTCAGCCTATGGTGCTCATATAGCGATTTTACCCCCTAAAACACAACAGTACTATAAAGCAGGTAAATTTCTAAGGTTTCATGTACTGTACGACCATGTGTCAAACCGTACAGGTGGCAGACATAGTGGGTTATTAGATTCAGACCTGGTCACTATTTTTTTTGGAAGCCCAACAGCAGGATGGCACACTTAGCAACTGAACCCTTTTGGTCATCTGAAACCCTAACACCAGCTTCAACAAGTCACCAAACAGTTGAGGGAAATTCCACTTGCTTGCAGCACTGTTCTAGAGCAACTGTACAACTTTTGAACCAAATCACTTAAGGTTCTTCACAAAGATTTCAGTATTATGGTCTCTTTCATAACCCACAGGTTATGGTTTGTTCAAAACTCATACATCCATCGCTTGAACTAAATCAAACTGTTGTAATTTCATTTAATAATTGTTTGGATTAAGGAGACTGTTGTATTTTGCCCAGAATTGAGTTTTTTTTGCATAATAAATTTCATTTGGCTTGACAAAGTCCCAATTTGTTTAAACTCAGCAAATTTATAAGTAATTTTCCAGAATTCAAACTCTTTGTGGAAGAGGGTCCTTACACATCTAAAGGAAATCCAGGGCTGGTTGGGTAAGGCGTTGTTCAAACTAATAAAAGAAAAGTTATTGCTCACTATCATCAACGATAGGAGATCAAACCAAAAATTTGGGCATTACGACAATGTGTGGTTATGGCCACCTAGAAAATAACTTATATCAACATAAAAGGTGAGTCCTAATTGATAATTAATATTATCAGAAAGGAATGGCCACAAATATTACAATTTCGAGATACCTAAAAGGGCATTCTAATCCAAATCCCAGGACATATCCATGGGACACCACTCTAAATTCAAAAATATGGATGACATGAAGATAAATCTGGGGGACAACACTCTAAACAGCAATATTAAATAGTCAATCAGAAATGAACATTAAGATGGAGACACATAGAAAGATAATATAAAAAGATAAAAAAGTTTTATTAATTTGTGCATTTCGTACATGGCATCTCTTGATAAAGATGTATGGTTGTCTATCTTCCACTAGCTACATCTATGCTCTGATATTCTATATGTTACTTTATTATCTATCAAGATACATATGTATGCATAGTGTTGTATCTTCCACTAGCTCCGTCTATGCTCATAAGGCCACAAAGGCTAAAGATCTGTTACAGAAGATGAAATGGTTAGTCTTCCACGTGACTCTGCATCTTCTCAAGGTTGGGATGAATGGCATCAGAATGTAACGGTTGAATCTAGCCTTTGAGTTATAGAGGGGACTCCGCCTTTTGGGGAGTGAAGCCAGAAACCATGTCAGCACTCAACAAGACTGCACATTGTAAGTGGACCTTAGCGTTTTTGGGATTGATGATCTTGGAGATACCACAAACCTTTGGAGAGTGTTCATCAGTACCACAAACCATGAAACAAGAGTGGGCATTACCACATGCCATGAGAATGGACCTCATAGTATTGCTAGAAGTCTATTTGGAGAATCCATCTAGATCATATTCGCAATTATCAATGGAAATTTGTATCCATCATTGCACACTTTGTGAAATGCAAAGCTTTGAGAAGATACAAATAAATTGCGAGAAGAGAAAGGAAAGTAAAGTGGCTGATGCACTCACATCGTTGGCATCTAGAGATGACAACAATAACATTTTAGTTGGCACGTTGGCATAGATTTCCACCCCAGTTAGCACAAAAAAATGCCAAAAAGGAACTACAGCCCAATCATGATCAAGGCTTATAATAATGCAAGCAAAATTACAAGCCAAAGAGCTTCAATAGTTGAAAAAAATAAGGAAAGGAGTTTCTATTCCTGGCCTTAGTCGTTTATGTTTATTTGTGCCTCATCACCCATCTATCATTAACCACTATATACATTGGTACTCCTACTCTTCTAAAAAACTTTGTTTTTTCCCCAACATCTATGTTGGTCCCCCAAAGCCCATGCTATGCCCACGTGTTTTTAATCAAAATTATACAGGCTTTCATCATATACATTCAACAATTTCATGCTCTCTTAAATTCAAATGCCTCTACCTATCTAAATATTCCGTTATATATTTAGAAGGATTTGGTATGATGCTTTCTTTCATTGTAATATCCATTACCCATAGTCCACCTATAGCCCTTGTGACATGTTTTAGCCCCCTATTTTCACAATCTCCCTACACCTCAACCAATGCTTTTCTCGCTTCATACTTTCCCCCACAATTTCAACAATATGCATGTCCATTCTTCTTAAATACTGAGCATAAAAAAATGCTATAAATAAAAATAGGCTGACCGTCACATGGGCATGCCCTCTTTCACGTAGTTCCACCCTTCTTTTCAACACCATCTTAAATATTATCTACCATTTTCTTTGCTGTAGATTTATTCGCGAACACGCAGATCCTAGAAAAATCAAAGTAAAAATAAGTGATTAGCAGATGCAAATAAAAATCCATCCATTCATTGTTCTTGAGCATTTAATGGCCTGGAGATTGACAGCCAGGATGGAACCTCAGCAGGGTACAGATTAGTAAAGGTTATATCCTTTTGGACGATGATATTCTCATTTGGAACAAAAGTCAAGCCTATGGAGTAAATGAGAATTGATCTTCACCATACGTTCATGGTTTCCGCCTCACCAACTTGTCAGAAAATTTAACCCTTCAATCGTATGGCAAAAGTTTCAAGAATGGAGAGCCTAATGACAAAGCAGATCTAAGATGCAGTCTATGTCATCTTTTCAAAGGCATAAATTTTGTGTGGCACAGCATCATTGCTATGGAGGCAAATGTGAAGAAGCAAATGGCACATCTTAGAAGAAGCCCAAGACTTTTAGCCCTCTATAAATTAAAGCAATAGTAACCGGAGTAAATATCAGGAAAAAGTCAAGCATCATACACCACTGTAACAATCCTCAGTTCCATATCACCAGTCCAAGGAACGTCTGCAATTCAGCAGAACCCCATCCAATCGGATGAAGAAGAAAACCAGCAGGATGCAGGTATAGCTCTGAATAACTCTCAAGTCTATACTCCAGGGCAGCGTAAGGTATGCCATTCTCCTCCTAGGACTGCTAACATCCAGAAATGCAGTGGGTTTCACCAGAAAATTGCTAGAGCCAGTCTCTCTCCTGTCTTCAAGACCCCATGTTCAGGTCCAAAGCCTTGGAGAACTAGGCCAAATGCTAACTCGTGTTAAGATCACATCACCCTCTTCCACCACCCATCAGCCCCTGCAAGCTCCACATCATTTCCGTTCATATCCATTCCAGCCGATCTTCTAGCCCTTTGTGTGACCCTAAAATGGCTGGGCCTGAACAATATCTAAATCTTTCAACCATAGATCTGCCTGCATTACAAATAAATCTGCTTCCCAAGGATCCTCTGAAAATACATGTGGATTCTCTGCAAATGCCATAGGAGGGGAGCATGCTGTTTAGCAATTTAGTGATACAGGCATAAAATCGATGCATTTGAGAATCATGACTCTCATAAACCTGCTTGGCAAGCATGGTACTCAACACAAACCATTGAAAATGCCTTCAACACGTGTTGCTGAGTAGCCAGCAGCAACGCATGCGGATTGATCTTTTGGAGGACAACAGACCAAGAAAGATATCTGTTGATTCTGTGGGGAGCCTAGTGAGATGATGAATTCTCCGAAAATCCAAGCGTCTCCAGCAGATAGCTTTGGAATTGCCACCTCAAATTTTGTGCCAAGGAAAAACACATTTGATGTGCAGACCAAATAAAGACCGCAGGCATGTGTCTAAGGCCAGTCACAATCCCTGTAAGAATAGATCAATAGCGAAAACCCATTCTTCTCAGATGACTGTCAATCATGATTGCATACATCCAGCTAGAAAGTTTAATTATTTACGTGATGACATGTTCATGATGTTCTTGCTAACCGATCAACAGTAAACTTAAATAAAAAACATCAAAATTTTACTATATTTAATGTGCATAACAAATGTTGACCTTTATTGTACTTGTCATCTTGTAACCAAGATATCATCCCAAATAAATGATACATTTGAAAATAATGACTGACTCTTAAGTTCAAAATCCTATTCTCACCTTGAAATTTAATATTAAGGGCAAAAGGTGCTCATAATATCTATCATATTACTTAACTTTATGTTCAGCAACATCCATAATACAACATCCAGCAGGAAATGGTCTAGTGAGAAGACGCAAGCAATTTTCATGATCACAACCTATGTTCAAACTCCGCTCCACTTGCCAGGATGAGACTGGATGCACGTCCCACGTGAACTCTGACGGAATAGAAACCACTTGGACTGTGGCTCTTATAGCCGAAAGGCTTTCCAGGTTTGACAATATGCTACAATATCTCCAGTGCATTATGTTTCTTTTTTACGTAGCAAAAACACAGGCATAATGCAATGCAAGGCACATGAGTTGTATAATTTAAATTTTTATACCTGTTAGGCAATCTGACTTCGAGAATCTTGGTGAATATTATCAAATGGTTTAATGAGAAGTGGTCAATCAGACAGCTACGTGGTGCAGAGTTCCACCCATGCTAGTGGCAAGTAATGGAGATTACCAAACTACCTTGCAACTTGGGATGCCTTGGATTCGGTGATGTAATTATTCTTGTACTTGCACCATAGGGTGTTATGATCCCAACTTAGCTGACTTCAATGCAGAAAACCCTACATCTAAAAATAGGCCAATATTGAAATTCTGGAAATTTTCCATTATAAACCAAAGGCCTGAAACTTCAAATCTAAACTGAAAACCAAAATCAAATAATTCTGAATCTGTTGTGCCATCTAAAAAATTAGAATGATACAATAAAACTGAAAATTATGAAAAAACTGCAAAAAATTACTATTCTGTAAAAAAAAATTAAATTGAAAATAGAGATAACTTTAATATTGCTGAAAATTCATAAACCAGTAAATAACAGAAAAATGACTTTCTTGAGAGGGTATGGTTTCAAACTCAGACCAAATCCAGAGTAGTATAGACGCCACCTTGGCCAAACATAGCCTCCAAACTTGTGCACGAGAGCTTCTTTCCCCAAAACATTCCTTCCCTCTCTGAGAGTCTATTTATAACATTTCCCCACTTTAGTTCTTTTCCTTTTGCATATGTGATAATTATATTTCTTAGAAAAACAATGCATCTGATAAACGAAAAAACAAATGGACCAAGAAGACTAGGACTGGGCCCCACTAACCAACAAAATAAAATTAAAAAAACAGTTTTTGATGGCCCCATACAGCTAGACCCATTGATCCCACATGCCACAAGGAGCCTAGTTACATAAAAAGGTGGACTTAGCCAACTACCATAGAAAATTGCTTCCAGGGTCAAATGGAAAATTGTGAAGTACTTTAACCAATTATACCCATGGAGCATCATGTAGACATCCAACTTGTTCCATTTTAGCACACAAGACAATTGCTTCTATTTTCTATGCTTTTATTAGCAAGCAATCTTCTGTCACCTGTTCGAGACTATTCCATTCAACTTCAAAATCAAACTTGGCCATAGGTTCATCCCATGGAAGAGGGACAAATCTGCAAAACATGTTTGTCAGCCATGGAGCCATGATTCTTAAGCTAAACACAATACTTGTATTTTCTTTCCCTTTTCCCTGCAACTATCATACTAAAATAAAAGTGTGGGTTGCAGCCTTTTTCTCTTTCTTTGTTGGAGCCACTTTCCTAACCGCAACTGTAAGAGGATCATGACTAAAACTATTAAGCAGGCTTTCAGTCACATCCACATTGTCAGCCTCGTTTTTTCAGAGGCTATCATTAAGGCTCATCTCTTTTCCAATCACTTCCTGGACTGATACATTTCTATCCATGCTCGTGATCTCCTCATCCACAATGTGTTCCTCAAAAGTTGCTGATTCCTTTTGATCACAGCCAATCCTGTTAGGCTCTTCCTCAACCAAATATGCAAACTCGTTTTTATGGGTATGGGGAACATTTTTAGCATCTCCACATACCATCTATATCCTTCGGCATCAAAATCCAGCCAAGTTTTGATAACCAGAATGTGCTTCCATTGTATAAAATGTATAGCAACCCTTAAATCTGATTATTGTTTCTATTGAAGGAACTATTTATTGTATTCTTCACAAATCTTCTAAAATTTCCATGCTAATGTCCTTTTTCCATAATGCTGAAATTTGGAAATATGGTTTAAAACTTTAGCTAAACTTAGATCTTTTTTTCGATGGTCACTGTGAAAAAGCCTTGAAAGTTGCTAGTAAACAGAAAATCTAAACATGGAAAACCTAAAATCTGATTGAATTTCTGTTACTTTTTTACTTATAATCTAGCAAAGATCAGAATTTCACTAATCCTAGAAATTAAATTTTTGAAAACCTTCCATAGGTGGTGTGCATTCACAAGGCCAAAAAAGGTGGACTGAGCCCACTACCATAGAATTAAAAAGGTTCACAACACGGTACGTATCTGCTACTCTTATACTTGCATTATTCAGTGCTTCTGATATGTTAAAATAATCTTCCAGGGACATGAGAACGTTTGACATTTTATTCAGTATATCTTCTGCCTCGCTAGGTGTTGATATGGATTTATAATACAGATTTTCATGGTTGGTTTTGAGAATGTGCCAAATTTTCAATGCAAATGCATATCGAACTAGAAAATCAGAGAACCTACCAAGCTGCAAATAGGAGATCTAACAAACAGAAAGGAGAATACCCATGTAGGGCAACTTGCATGCCAGAATGCAGTAAACCTTGCCAGTGTCATTATGAAAACAAAAACAAGTGTGAATTCATTATCCATTCCCATTAATAACTATGTAAGCATAGAATATTTTTGCCCAACATAATTTTATACAAAAAGAGCACCTACTCTGACCAAAAAATCAACAAAAGAAAAGAACCAAAGGGTACCTCTCGACCAATTATAGCAATGGCAGGCACAGGCAATAACCATGGAGTTTGTCCGATCCAGACCATTTCAATGGGTCTGGTACATAACAACACTAAAGTTGTGGCAACTATAAGCTGCAAAGAATTTAATTCAGTTAGATTATAAACTTTGCAACCCAAATATGAAATTTTATACTAAATACAAAATGCGTTGTTTCATACATACATCTTAAAATCGTAAAGCTATACAAGACTAGTGAATAAATTCGAAAGATCATAATATGCAAGCGGATATAGAAGCAATAAATATAAAATAGAGAAAGCTTCTTTCTATTTTCTCTCCCTCTGCTTAGAAAATCAAAATCTATATGTCAAAGGTTTGGTGGGTCATTTTCAAGACTCAAGATGTTGACCACCCCAAACATTATTTAACTCTTTCAAAATTATAATATGCAAAAATGTTTAAACCCTGAATTAAAATAGCTGTGCATCTATCCAATCTAACTGGAAGACGGAAGCCTCCACAAGTACAAAATAGGTTTGCATTCATCATCTTTGAGTTTCTCTGCTAAGTGCCAGGCTAAGCATCTCAAAAACATTTTCAATCAGCATATGCTCTGACTGGCCAGAACAATTCATTCAAATTTTCCAAATGTCCAATCTCCACTTTTGTTACAAAAAGCAGGTCAACATGAATCAAAAGTATATTCAGTTACAATTGACCCCTACTAGAAAGAAAGAAAGAAAGAAATTATACTAATGTCCACGGATGACCAAAAGTTGGTCAATGCAACTCAAGGATACAACTGTTAACAATATAAAGTTCAAGGAAAGAGAATCCAAGAAGCTAAAGTACATAAGACAAAGTAAAGCAATGTGTCACTAACAGTAGTTCAATGGGACTCGAGGATACAACCGTTAACAATAGAAAGTTCAAGGAAAGAGAATCCAAGAAGCTAGAGAAAACGAACCCTAGAAGCTGAAGAAGTGTCTAATAAATAGAACAGTAAAACAATGAAAGCACTAGAGGAGGTAAACCCTAACCATATTAATCAAGTAGAAGACAAATAGCCATGTGAGGAAGCCGAATCAAGGAAAGCAAGGAGAAAATGATCAAAGATGAAGACTCAGTCTGAAAACCAGCGTTGTCACATGTCTATATCAAGTGTCAATGCTCAGAGCAGAAGAAGAACCAAACACATAATCATTCACAACCACAACAAAACCAATACAAGATTGAATAATGTCCATATGAGAGTGTCTTAGGATAAGAACGGCTAGCCGGACAATCCTAGGAGGAAGCAAGGAACTTCCCCTCGAACCTCTCTAATTGTCCTTGATTTCATTCCTGTCAAGAAGTTAGGATCCCCTAGTGCATCGCACTACAAATTCTATTTGAAAAAAATAACTGTCTTCAATATCTGCATATTTTCAGATTCAAGTTCAAACATCTTAGCCATTGTGTTCTTTATTTTACAAAAGTGTGTAATAATAGTTTTGCAAATTAATTCACATACGAAATGTGACAGTAAACTACTCAAACAAGTTTTGCATTGATGTAAGATACTATAGTTATACAAGTGTTGATAAACTACCATAACATATACAGGAAAACTGGAATATTTGAAACAGATGCTCCATATCTAATTTGATTTTATAATTTATACATAAATTACAGGAGAAACTGTCACGAGTTATTTTTTAGGAGCTTCTCCTTGCATGACCCAATAACGCCTGTCAATTTTAAATGAATGCACAAGATTTTCTCCTTTCCCATTTCTTTTTTCAGGATTTTGGTGATTTGGAAGTTCAATGTGCAGCATTACAACATGGCCTCATCAAGTGTCACAAGAAATCCCTGAAATCCAATTTAATTTAGCTGTAGAAAGGTTCTACTCCATCATATGTGAAGACCATTTTGGTGAGTTCCACTAGGTTTTACTGATATCTCTTGCGTTTCATGCATTGTTACCAGTTTCGGCCGCATCTCGACGAAATTCAGAACTTTCCGCATTTTTTCAGCCTTTCGGATTAATGCATTCAGTTCGGTCTTTTTTTTAATATTAAAAAGATAGAAAATTCAAAACCCTAAAAACAAGACTACGATGGTGGCAAACTACAAACACGGTTCTAGATTCAAGGCAAGACGTCGACAATACCGACAACAATGAGAGCAGGCGAGTGGTGGCTGTTAACAAACCTTCCAAAAGTCAGATTTTCTCTTGCTACTTGGAAAGTTCTCGTCTCTAGCCAAGGAAGAATACATGGTTTTCCTTGACCAAAATAGGATTTCTACGGACTCTGCAGGTCATTTCTAAGGACTCTGCAGGTCATTTCTACGGACTCTCCGACACTTAGGCGACAAAAGGGCCTTTGCAACTTTTCCGAAAGGCCATTTTAGAGGCCAAACAGCCCTTGCGGAGGGCAGAAAAGACAGAAAGAGCCGATGACAAAGTCCGAAGTAATTCGGAAAAGTTGCAAAAGGCAAGGAAAAGCCAAGGTAAATTCGGAAGAGTCCATTTCAAGAATTCCGAAGGGCACCTACCTTCGAAAGGGTCACTTTCAATATTCCCGAAGGGCACCTACCCTTTGGGCAGGCACAAGACCAAATTCAGAGACCTTTGCAAAAAGCCCGGGTGCCCTCCAATTTTTACGAAGGGCACAGAAGGAGATCAACTTGTCCTTGCGGAGGGCACTTGGTCGGTGCCGAAGGGCACTTGGTCGGCGGAAGGGCACGTTTGAAATCCCGAAGGGCACATTTCAAAAGAAAAGGCAAGGTAAGGAATCCTTCGGACTTTTTGTCCGAAGGAATTCGGAAATATATACAGAGAAGACCAAAGACATTTCAAAAAGGCTAAGGCAAAAGAGAAAATGAATTCTTTCAAACTTTTGTCCGAAGGAATTCCTTCGGACAAAAAGTCCGAAGAAATTCGGAAACTTGCACAAAACAGAAAGGTCGCAGTAAAACGAAGACGCAACAAAGGAAGATATACTTCGGACTTTTGTCCAAAGGAATTCCTTCGGACAAAAAATCCGAAGGAATCCGAAGAAAGGCCGCACAAAATAAGCCCGATAAAATTAACCCGAATAAACCAAGATAATTCTTGCGGACTTTTTTCCGCGGGAATATGACTTAGCATTCAATACAAAAGGCCAACAGAGCAAAAGACCGTGGGAAAAAGCCCGAACAAATAAGAGTAAAGGTATCCAAAGAGAGAGAAGTCCGAAGGAATTTTGCAGAAATAAACCCGAAAGAAATTGCCACGCAGAGAAATCTGAAGGAAATATGATGACTAAAAGTGACGTCCCGCTAGCCGTCAAATTTTGACTCCGAGAAGTAACCGTTGGAAAAGCGGTAAAGCCGGATTTCCAAAAGCAAGCCCAATGGAGAAAATATAAACCGGATATAATTAGACTAACACATCCAAATATAGAATCCTGCTAGAAATAGACACGAACAGCAGACCAGAATAGGACATAATACATGCAAATAGGAGCTATTTTTAAACATAGGAGCTATTTTCGAATAATCAGTCAAAGCTTCAGTTCATTGATTATTAAAATCCTGTTCGTCTCCAGTCAACTCATGCATCTGAAGATCTAACTCAGCTTCAGCAAGAGTTCCAAATTCGAACGACGAGTTGACTATTCTAGGTTTAGAGTTGACTAATTGATTAAAACGCCGCATCCACTAGGAGCTTTCCATGCGAAGGAGAATGATCTCTTCATCCAACTCAGCTTTCAAACGTTACAACTCGGCAGTCAAGCAATTCACATGGAGTTCTAAGATTGACATTTGCATGGATTTCCATGCAAAAGGAGGTGGGCAGTTCATAACAAAGATAAGTTCGCTTCATCAACCAAAGAAGCTTCATGCAAGGACAAAAGGGAAAATATATTTTATTGAAAGGCCAAGTAAAGCCTTGAGTTAACCAAAGTGAATCTTTCTCTTCAAGTTTCTACGCCAATCTTTGGCCTCTTGTAATTTTCTATATAAAGGATTTCAGCCTTGATTAAAAACCATCCAATCTCTCTTGGTTAGACCAAACTCTGCCATTGGTGAGTTGTGTAACCTCTTCGATCAATAAGAAGGATTGTACTTTCAGATTTCAAGCGTTGGCATAGTGTATATTTCTTCAGCAATTTGCATAAGTGGTAGATTTCTCTCCCTTCCCAAATTTTGTTTCATACCTAGTTGCTATATTATCCTTGTGCAGGCCATGTTAAAGTGTTCTTTATTGTCTTTTGCTGAAACTATAAGTGGATGTTAGGTGGCCGTAAAGTGTCTTTTATCAGACCTCTCTCCATTGTTTTCCCTCAGGTTTTAGTTATTGGATCGAACCTCTACATGAAATACTTATGCATAAGTGTTTAATTGAAGTCCAAGGTCTTCCTTCTCCCTTCTTCGTTCAGTATTCAAGGTTCCAAGTTGAGCGGATCAAAATTCTGGTGTATCACCCCCTTTAGGTAGGATTTCCCCTTTAAGTTTCCATTCTCCCTTTTCCACGGTAGTCCGCAGCGTAGAGTAGAGGTCCTAATTGATACATCATACAGGAACCAGCCTTCTCTGGAGGTTTTTCTCACTATTGAGGCACCCACCCTCGTGAGAAGATCCCATTGTTTCAGCCGAATAGAGGACTGGCCGTTTCACGCACGTCTTCAAATCAGGGCGCAGCTCCAAGTTGACAAAAGTGGCGTTTCACGAGCTCAGTTGAGTGTTGACATCAATAGTCAAGAGTTGAGACCCAGGGAAGCATAGGCAAGCACGGGGAACCCCAGGCGAGACCAAGGGAGCACAGCAAATAATCGACTCACAAGGCAACATGAGGTAAGTGCACGATTGTTTTAATTTGTTTTTAGTTTTACTATTTAATCTTTGGGTTTAATTTTAGGTTCATAAATGTTTGGGGGTAGAAACTGAGATTTTTAGTTTTAGGTTTACATAAATTTATTTATTATTATTTTCATATTTATTTATTTCATTTTTTTATTATTCAATTTTATTTTATTTTATAATTATCATTTATAATGTAAAATACTAAAATATTAATAAATTATAATTTATATTTTGCATTTAAATATTTTTATTTTTTTAATTTAAATTTTATTATATATTCGATCTTATTTTATTTTATAATTAAACATAAATATAAATGAAATTATATTTTATATTTTATAATGTTTGTTTTAAATTTTTTTTCATATTTTTTTTAATTTAAATTTTATTATATATATATGAAAAAAAAAATTAATTTAAATTTAAAAAAATATGAAAAAAATTTTAAAACAAACATTATAAAATATAAAATATAATTTCATTTATATTTTATGTTTAATTATAAAATAAAATAAGATCGAATATATAATAAAATTTAAATTAAAAAAATAAAAATATTCAAATACAAAATATAAATTATAATTTATTAATATTTTAGTATTATATATATATATATATATATATATATAATTTTTTTCCGAACTGGATTTTACTGGATTTTTTTCTAACTTTTTCAAGAATTCCGCATTTTTCTGGCCTCCCGAACACATTCGGATTTCTGAACCTGGTAACTATGGTTTCATGACTTTTGTGGTTGCTCTGCATCCTCTATTGCTGACTTTTGGATTTCATTAGCTTGATCACGATACAGCTAAAATTTTACATTTCCCAATTTGACAATGAATCGGACCTTCTTGTGAAAGTTTTTGCCCTCACAAAGACTTATTTAATCCAAACTAAAGAAGGAAAGTTTTCTTTCACATTCTCAGCTGGGTAACATTTTACCTTGGACATCACTTGACCCTTCCAACAGACGTACAAATACCAAAGTCAACCTCTTCCCGTTTCACGACCTTTGTTTGAAGAAAGAATATCCTCTTTCTATTGGATCTGCATGTCTGGTAGCAGGTCTTTAATAAGGTAGTAGTGACCCCAAGTATTCTTCAACTAGTATATAAATCTTAAAAAAATTCAAATTTATGGCATTCACAACAGCATATATGACCATATACAGAAGCAGATCAAGCTTAAAACTTAAAAGAATTGCCTTCAACCTGTAGCAGATTTCTACAAGGACTATACTTGGTTGGCCTTAACTTTTGACCTTATCCTTTCTTTATCAGGTATCATACAGCTATTGCAAATTACCAGTGTTATGCAGGGATGCATCCCCAAGATTTGGTGGCGTCCCAAATGTTTCAGGGACTTGGGGACTTGGAGGGGACATCCCCAATTTGTTTTAATTTTTTTTTTTTTAATCTGATGCTTTTACTTTAAAACAGAACCCCCCAACCTAAAAAAAAGTTGTTATTTTCACAAAAAGCATTGAACCCTATTCCTGAAAGTGCCTTAAAAACAAGTTATTTTCACAAAAACATTGAACCCTAATCCTAAAAGTACCTTTAAGGCCATTAAATAAAGTTTAAGCCCCTAAGTTGTATTGAATAAAATTCAAATATTAATTTTTATATATTATTTTAAGAGGCACCCCCTGCCGTCCTCAAAATCTGGCAATTTTTTTGCTGTCCAGGAAACCATCCCCCTGTCCCCAAGACTTAGGTAACTATGCAATTAAATGATGAGAGAATCTATGGTGGTCACGGCATTCTTTATATCTTTGCTGACATTTTTGCATCTATTCTTCTACTTGTTAATAAATTTGCTAAATTCTTTGCATGAATTTGATGGCTTTATGCTGCTCATCTCCACAGAAGCTTGATCATCAACAAAGTTTTAAAAATAAAAATCAGAACTCGCTTGGGACTAGTAGATCCAAATAAGTCTCAAAAGGAAACTAATTGATATAGCCATGCACTGCCCCGTTTTGAGATGTCACTGCTTGTAACCTCCCAGCAAATGTACTCAAATTTTGTCTGTCCATTTGTTTGAAAGTCAAACACAATTCTCCTCTTCAATTGGTGTCAATCATCCCCCATAAGGTTGTCCTCAAATGACAAGAGCCTGCAGTACAGACTGAAATTATGGATTCTAGCAATCCAAAATGTACCCACACATGAATTAAAAACAATCCGGCTGCATTGGGACCTAAAAGAGTCTTGTTACAAGATATCAGAACTGCCATCTTGAAAAGAAACTAGATCCTCCTTCATTCCTAAGCTATAAAGCACAACTTGGCTAACCATCTGGATCCTTGCAGCTGATCCAATGAATCCTCAATCGTCAATAATGGATATGGATTCTTGGTGGCAACTTTGTTAAGATCTTGAAAGTCTACACGCATACCCCAAGTTCCATCCTCCTTTGGCACAAATATAATTGGCTAACCACATGGAGAAACACTTGGTCTCACCACTCCTTAATCTAAGAGCTCTTATAGCTGATTGTTATGGGCAACCCTGGTCACTAGTATTCTCAACACAAGAAACTGTGCGAGAGAGCTTTCGAAATAATTTTAGTTAGAAACTGAGCACACCAACCTTTTGTGAATTTCAAATAGCATCTGTTATAGATACATCCTCTAGCGCCATTACAACAGCACACATATAGAAAAGGAAAACCATAATTATGTATACACCATGGCAAGAAGTACCTGAAGTTGTCAATTGTATACACTATGTTAAGAAGTAGCTGAAGTTGTCAATCTCTTGAATACAATGAGCTGTAGGAGGTCACACAGAGTTCAACATTTCTACCAGTAACGTCCACCATATAAAAGATCTCATAAAAGGTCATGTGCATCCAAGATAACAATTCTTGTGCCACATGCACTATCCATTCCACCCTATTTTGACAGGATAAATCAAGAGGATTGTCGAGGTTATACTAAGCCTATATTAGTGTCTACTCTTACATGTATCATGCCTACTATGCTTTACAAATAAATCCTTATTCTCATTTGTAAAACATTGTGAAAATCATAAGACCATGCAATGACACCCTCTATTGCAGTTGATTACAAATTATATAGTTTACTCATTAAAGTTTTAAAACTACAGCGAAGGCATAGTTGAAAGGTATTCTCATAAAAAGTCTGTTGATATAATATCTAATAGGTTTAATTATTAACATGATTAGAATAAAAATAATTAGCAGCAACATGAAGATAAAACCAACCATTATAAACCTTTTAACTGCCTAACTTTATATTTATAGTATAAAAAAAATAGCAATAGCAACAATTGAATTGATTTACATTAGCATACTCCTATCAAGGATAATATAATCAAGCTTACCTTATCGGCCACAGGATCCAAGAATGCTCCAAAAGCTGAACCCGATCTTGTCTGCAATCCATGACAATCACCATGGTTCAGGCAAGATTGTGCCCAGGATTGTGGATATTGGCAATATCTTTAGACCAAAATCCTATAAACATTTACATTGGCATTCTTATAAACAATAGATAATGAATCAGGGAACAGGGTGACTGTCTGAAAAGGATGGACTGCATACTCTTCGGGCAATATAACCATCCAACCAATCTGTCACAGCAGCTGCCACAAAGATGCTTGTTGTAGCTGTAGTTGCCCACCAGCCATTAAGATAGAATGCTGATTAATAAATTCATGTGTGAGTCCCATAACACCGTAAATGTACAATTACAAATGGCACACAAATAACATGCAAAAAACAGAGAGCAAATGACAAAAGGCAAAAACAATGGGAGGAAATAGGACTCAGGATTTAATGCAAAATGCACACACAGAAAAGAGAGGGAAAAATAGCACCATAGTTCTAATTTAAATGAAATTTCAGTCACAGTAAATAATGTTAAAAAGATCCCATTTATCATGTCCCTTAGATTTAATATATCAACCTTAACCAAATCAGTTTTCACATTTTATAGTCATGCACAAACCTCAGCTCTTATTTTTTTTAGATGCACACAATGCTTTTGTAGGGATTTCACTTATGTCCGTAAAACAACACACAATATTCTGTCCAAACTCTTAAAATATCAGTGCCTTACAAATATTATAAGGAAACGCAAGGCATATATTACTTTATTTGGATCTTTTCAGCATCAAGATATCTCAGATTTTGAGTGAGCCACTGTGTAATGTCCCCATCTTAGGTTTAGTGCCGTTTAAGACACTTAGCCTATTCTTTGGTTTCCTGCAGGCTAAGGGGTTGAGGCGAAGGTAAACATGGATCTAGTGAGCTAAGTTACTAAAAAGTATTTTTTTTAAATACTTTAAAGTAAACTTAATAATACGACCAAGTGGCCAAAAGGTAATGTCGGCAACTTATGTTTTATTATTAAAATAAAGTTTGGAGTTTGAGTGGGAAAAGTGTTGGATTATTTTTATGATCCAAAGTTAGTTTATTTTTAGTTTGTTAAAGTAAATAATTCTCTGTTATTCGGGTTAGTTGAAACCTATAAGGTACTATAAGGTAGTTGGTTTTATTATAACTTCCCGTTAAAGTTATTTAAGCCTTTACCTTGTTGTAAATGATAACCCGATAAGTAGAATTTATTATATTTTTATCAAATGATTTATCCGCAATGTAAATTCTGAGTTATTGTTTCTCAGTCTCGGTGCCATCAGTGGTATTAGAGCCTGGTTGAATAAAAGAGGAGATCAGCGCTTGGGGATTTTGGTACTTTTCAATTTGGCTAAAGAAAATGAGTAGAGAGACCTGTACGATGGTGGATAGCAACACGGAAGACTCAATTATTTGTTTCTGGTGACTCATAAACATTGCCACTAAGAAAATATATACTTTGCTTGGTTTTCTGGATCAACGTATTGATATTTTCAAAGGGCACAATACAATAAAAGTGGTGCAGCATTCACCCACCTCAAGCAGTTCGAAGACAAGGAGAATTAATTAACACGGAATGTCAATGGAAGTTGTCGCTTCTTACAAACTGGTTTGTGACAATAATGATAGCATCGAAGCGCTTATTTATGCATAGTTTTGTCTACCTTCTACGCAAAACAACCGCTACATGAGTTTGTTCTTAGCAAAAGCCCTATGGAGAATTACATCCTTCTCATGCTTTTCTAGGGTTTTGCAAATAATTAGTTCGACGTTGACATAATCTACACACCAGATAATGCCCTATAAAGGATCTTTATCGGCCAAAAAGATTAACAGCATGCAAGTTCAGCCTGTAGAAGCTCATGGCGCAAGGCAAAAAGTGCAAATATATGTGAAGAACTTCTCAAAACATCCAACACAAACCGATAACATTTCTCTTTTCCATTGTTGCACCCTGCTTTGGCAAACTGTGTGCTAGTAATTACATCTGGTGACGTTGCAAGATGCTGCATATTAAAAATGCAGCGCTGGCAGAAAGGATGTGCTAAAATAAATATTCAAAGCTTTCAAAGCCCTAAAATTATTTTGGGCTCCACCAACCAAAATTCGCAATCAATCAAAACATTCGGTAAAAAGTTTTTTTTTACCATTTATGTTTATTTTAACTCTCATTCAAAAATAACGGTTATAGATCCATTATTGCCATTATATGCCTAGATCGATTAAAGGCCGAGTGGATAAAAGCACTTTTAGTAGATTTTGTTAGTCACTTGTTTAAAAGGTCAAGTGTTCATAATCTTGGGGTTTACATGTTTGGTCAAATTTTTTGTTTGACTTAGTTAAATTTTGTATAAAGGTGATATAAGGGTGTATTCGCTCTTTTGAACGAAGGTGGTTGTGCAACCAAACAATTTCTACCTTTTCAAACATCCCAAACAACACTAGTTTCTTTTCTAATTTGACATTTCTCTATGTAGTTTTTATGACAAATGTATTCAGTGATGTATAAAGGTGCATTATCGATGGAAACCGACTCCTTCCAAATGATAATTTCGACAATGCCACCTCTTGCTTGTACTATCAGTGACTGTCCTTTACAAGTCCCTCAAGATCCTTGTAATTGACTAAGTGTAAATGCCACACTGGAGATTGAAAGATCCGCTGGAAGCTGGAGGACAATTAACCCTTCTCATTAGCTATTCGTTCGGAGTACGGGTTCAATGTTTGAATAGCAAATTTTGGCTTATGTTCTTGCTTTAAGTTCCATTTTTGGCTTTTTATATCTGATATTCATGACATGGAGCGGACAGAGTTAGTTGTTTTTGTTTCTCTCAATGCACGGCTTCTCACCTCTCGCCTGATAGGGGGAGAAGATATTGCATTTGTTGGTCTTCGATCAGTCGTCTGTGACAGTACGAGTTGATAGTGGTTGCTAGCACCAGCAGTGTCGAGCAAAGGTCATCAGTATTTGTTGGGAATCATGAAGATGTGCCATACAGAGTACAGGTTTGTCACATGGACAAGTTCCTGTGTGGGACCTTCTTTGGGTCAATGTAGTTGGACATGTCAGATCGTGTTCTACTATAGTACGGTACCATGATCATCAGGGATGAGCAGGACTTGATTGTGTTCTTCAACCATTTTTGCCACAACTCGCAAGGGCAAGCTTCTTTATGGAGCTGCATAGTTTTTTATCAATGTCAGAGGTACAATGCACCACTTGCAATTGCAACAAAGTTCCTTTGATAACTTCAGAGTCATTGCTCCAATTCTTTCTTTTTCTATACCCCTTTGGATCAAGGTGGAGTTTATTGGATTATTTTTATGATCCAAAGTTAGTTTATTTTTAGTTTGTTAAATTAAATAATTCTTTGTTATTCGGATTAGTTGAAACCCGTAAGGTAGTTGGTTTTATTATAACTTCCCGTGAAAGTTATTTAAGCCTTCACTTATGTTGTAAATGATAACCCGATATAGTAGAATTTATTATATTTTTATCAAATGATTTATTCGCAATGTAAATTTTGAGTTATTGTTTCTCGGTCTTGGTGCCATCAAAAAGGTATAAAAGAAGATGGAGGGGATCATTTGTGATATCCATCAATCATCTATTATTTGACATTTTTATAAGTTGAGCAATTTGCTTCTACTTTAAGCCATTGAAGATGAAAACCCTCTTCGGTAATTAGATTTTGAGGATGAAAACCCTCAACAATTTGTTGGCGGCTTCATTCAGAAGCCATATGTGAGCGAAAGATCATGGAGACAAGGCACAAGGGTATGGTTTGTGAGTCGTGCAGTCATTAGGGCATCATCTAAAATGGACGCAACAGATAAGAGCTCACTAGAGGTGGGTGGCCTGCTTAGTGGGGGTTTTCTCATGCTTATGTCACCCTTTGAGGGCTGATGTCACCCTACGAATTCCATTTGGAGGTTGGCGTCGCAATTTGGAAAGCCTTTAAAGGATGGCACAATAGTAGGGCAACGATTTGGGGGTGAGTACAATATCAAGGGGCCACTTGAGAGGTGTCAACCTACCAAAAAGGTCAAGTCTCAGCTTTGGCATTGTTTGGTTCGTGGAATATTGTATTTCTTCACTCCTATACTCAGTTGTAATTTATCGAATTTACAAGTCTACAATTTATTTAAAAATTAGACTTGATGTGTAAGGGTTTCACCCAAAAATAATGATTGAATTTCCATAATTTTTTTAGGGTTCTTATGTGATTTATATTTTCCTATCATGTCTTGTGAATCATTTTCAAAATTCCATACTTTCATGTTAGGGTTTTGGTAAATTCCAGAATTGTAAAAATCTGCCCTAAAAGGGATACTACACAATGATGACGCTAAATCTTCCATCCAATCTTCTCCCTAGGAAATCATATTATCAATTCCTGAGAGTCACTGTTGGCAAGAGTTAAATAATCTTAATATGAAAAGATTAAGATAGATTTCTAATGTTAATATTATTCCTAGATCTTACACAAGAAAATTATAGTAGTGCCTATCAAAATAATTCTGTCTGTTGCCAAAAAATGAAATGCCTCTAGGAATCTCACAACAGTTGTCAACATTCGAAGCATTTGAACCATTAGAAGTTATAAATTTCTAATAAGCCTACCAAGTTTATTTATATATCTTTTGGGCATATTGTTTGCATCCATGGTTTAGTATATTTTTTAGTTTTTAACAAGTTCATTTTAGGCACACTGTATAGGAATCATCCCAACTTTCCCCATCTATTCCTTGCATCTCCCTTATCCTACTCAGATAAACCCACCAATTATATTTCAAGTAGACTTTTTGCATCCACGTTTTTGTAAGTTTGTCATTAGCAAGTTCATTTTATAGACAATGTCTCGAAAGCATAACAATTTTTCCTTTCTGCATCTCACATCTCGTTATCCTAGCCAAATTGGCAAATAAAGTTAATTATGCCTTGAGAATATTCGTTGCCTTAGACATGTTCTCCATATGTTTGTTCTCGAACCACAAGAACACCAACCCCAAATCAAATTTCTTCTTACATAGTACATAAGCATTTCAAGCCAACCACCATGGATTTTGACTAACAGTTGCCAACAACCAAATGTCACTCATGCCCAATCAACAGGGTCTTGTTCATCTAGAAAAATATGTGATAAAATAGACACACCAATGCACGGGATCTAGAAATTGATTGAATAGAAAAGCATAACACATTGACATAGAGATTAGGTAGGAAAACCTCCAAAGGAGGTAAAAAAACCCACGGTAGTTAATATTCAATATATGAGAAACAATAATAACCCTCAATACAAATTCTTCTGCCTTTTCACTTCTTCATTGAATGAATTCACAAAACTCTTAATCACTCGAGTAAGTTTGAATGCATTGAGTCATTTGAACAATAAGGATAAACTTTATTTTATAGTAAAACTTGAAGGGAGGTGACTATTGTAACCAACGGGTCCAACCATTCCAAGAATATTTAAAAACACTGATAATAAAATAAATTATGTTTTATTTTTACCAATAAGTCATAAATAATTTGTTTTATTATTTATTTACACGAAGTTGTTAACCCATGTTAATAAATCATTATTATTTAATTACCTAAAATGTACTGAGAGTCTTATAATTACACCACTTAGACATTAAATGTTCTAACACTCCCCCTTAATGCTAAGCAGGGATAATTGCCATAGTCATCATAAATGAATTATACTATGTGCAAAATTGAAGGATTTAAAAACCTTCATCATGCCAAAAATCATCTTTTGAAACAAAAAGAATTATAATCCATAAATTACTTGAAAGTAAGTTTAGACTAACATAATTGTGAGACTACATCTCACAGTTTTTCATGAATAATCAACCAAACATATTTGGAGCTTTTTATAACATAAAGAACTCCATTACAAAATATGTTTTAATGTATTGAGGTACAAAAATAAAACTTCCACACAAAGTCTACTCAAATCACATAACTTCCACATGAAGTTTACAATGTTTTACAATAAGTATAGAGAAAGAGAAGCAACATATAGCCATTAGGAAGTAGGATTGTCATACACACTCCCTCTCAATGGCAACTCTGAGAGGCCCAACATTGCACGACACTCACATAACTTGGTAGCGTCAAGTGGTTTTATGAAGATATATGCCATTTGTTTATCCGTACGACAGAACTGCAGATCAATATCACCATTGAAGACGTTCTCTCAAATGAAATGCAAATAAACTTCAATATGTTTAGTTCTTTGGTGTTATACTAAATTTTTCGTCAGAACTATACAACTTTGGTTATCATCCAAATAAAGTTCTTCCAACAACCTTCACAGCCACATGACTTCTTTAGTAGCTTACATAGCACATGTATTCTGCTTCAATAGAAAAGATGGAGACAGTAAGTTGCTTCTTGTTGCTTCAAGTGATAACATTTGCACCAAACTTAAACACATATCTAGAAATAGATATACAATCTATAGTATCACCAACATGGTTAGTATCACAATAACCATATAAATTAATATTATCAATAAAAGGATAAAATAAACCAAAATTAATTGTTCTTTTGATATAACAAAAAATACATTTAACTAATTTTCAATGATCCAAATATGGGTCATGCATAAATTTAAAAACAACACTAACATATAAAATATATGGCTTAGTAAAGGCTAGATAAATCAAACTACCAACAAGTTGTCTATAAAGTAGGGTTAGTTTTTTCACATATTTAGATCGAGTTTAATACCAACTTCAATAAGAGTAAAAAAAAATTTATAATCAAACATATTAAAGTTAACAAGAAGATTATGTGCATACTGAAATTGTAATAAAACTGAATTTTTATTCTAAAATATAATCATTTCTAAAAAATGATACAAAATACATAAATCAATCATTTCAAATATATGACTTAGTTTATCCTTATATTTATAAATTAAACTAGTTAGATTGTCAGTAATCAAAAAATCATCAACATATAAAACAATTAAGATTAAATGACCATCATTTTCAATTTTAACAAAGAGATCATTATAATAGTAGCAATTAGAGAAATCTAATTTTTTGAAAAAAAACAATCTTCAAATACCAAACTCGAGGAGCTTATTTTAGACCATATAAATATTTTTTCAACTTGCATATATAATGTTCTCTATTAAGATCAGTGAAGCCTTTAGGTTGAGTCATGTAAATTTCATCTTCTAAATCACCATTTAGAAAACCATTCTTGACATTTATTTGGTGGATAATCCAACCATTTTGGACTACAAGATCAATAAATAATCTCACAGTGCTCATTTTTGTTACAAAAGCAAAGGTTTCAACATAGAAGATTGGATTAAGGATTCTATCCATTTAAGTCATTTACATTGAACATGAAACACAGGGGATTCCTCAAACTTTGAGTTATCCAAAATTGTATCAATTTCTTCAAGGGCATCCATTTCATCACAAGAAAAAACATGAAAGTCAAGTTCATCAACAGAAAAACACTGAAGAGGTTCCACAAGGGGCTCACAAAAAGACTTTTCAAGAATAAGAACATTCATATTCTCAATGATCTGACGTTTAGAAGGATCATAGACTCTTAAACCTTTTGTCTTACCTCCATAACTTATAAAAATGCAAGAATAGGAAGTGGGATCAAGCTTATTTCTTATAACTTCAAAAACAAAAATAAAAGCAAGACTACTAAAAATCTTAAGATGAGCCACATTAGGTTTTTTTTTAAACCACATTTCTAAAAGAGTAAAAAGATGCAAAGTTTTGGTAGAGACTCTATTCAAAATATACACAATAGTATTCATGGCTTAGGCCCATAAGAACTTAGGAACATTTGCAAACTGCAACAGTGTTCTAGTCATTTCTATGATGGTGCGGTTTTTCCTTTCAGCAATACTATTTTGTTGAGGAAAATAGGGAGTTGTTAATTCTTTTTGAATACCGCAACTAATGCAAAAAGAATTAAACTCTTTACTAACATATTTACCACCATTATCAAATTCTTAATCTCTTATGTAATGTCCCCTTATAGGGCCAAAGAAAAAAATAAAGAAAATCCACAAATCCCACTTATCTTCAAACGGAAAAGTCCAAACATTAAAATGCCAAAATCTGAGTAAATTGCTAGAAAGACTACATCTCTGCCCTAGGTCAGCGATTTGGTAAAAAATGTTTTTTCTGCCTTTAAACAACAACAATTATGAAATTTGGTTTGTAAGTGCTAAATGAATATTCAAATCAGATTCTCCAATTAGTTTTGCCACATCATCAATTCTAGAATTTTTATAGGCAAAAATATAGCAAAAACTTATCAAATAAATTGCTCCAAATATACTCAACCAATCAACACAAACGATATACCAAAATGACCACAAAAATAGGAGGAATCCAATGATCTTTATTTCAGAATTTTCTAAACATAAAATGTCCACAAAAAGTGGAAATTACAGTCATAAAGGTGATGTCACCCTTAGGGAGTGTGACGTCACACTCTTAGAAGGGTTTGCTCCACCCTAGAAACCTCACAAATGTCTTCAATTTGATAACTCGATTTAGATCTGATATCCAAAATAAAAGCCCTCATGTCCGTATATAGTCTTCAAAGTGGGGTGAACCACTTTTGGAGGCAAAATATCTTTTTAAAATCACTTAACCACTTTTCAAAATATCTTTTCTTCTTTTATTTTCTCTCCAAACTGACATTTACTCTTTTTCCCACTTATAATATTATATTAAGTGCCAAAATAGAATTAGTAATTAAAATTACTCTAAGGTAATAATTTAATAAATAATTAATTAATTTACCCAATTTACAAGAGTGATTAAATCATTTTTGGACAAACAATTGATTAAAATATCTTCTCCAAATATTATTCGAACTTTAACCACTTTTATAGAATGCTTTAGTTGTAAAAACCACTTTTTAATAATATTCTATTAACTAACTAAAATTGTCTTATATAGTCAAACGATCAAAATCACTATTTGGACAATCTTAATCAATTAATAAAATAAAATCTCCAAAAATTAACCCTTAGTCTATGGGAAAAAGTAGACTAACAGTCTTCAATACATGTTCACTTGTGAACCGGAAATAGGGACATTACAGTCTTCCCTTCCTAAAATTGTTTGCCCTCAAACAATTCTAAACATGGTTGATCCTTCTCTTCCACAACACCGTTTGGCTTCCTTGATATTGCATCCACTACCACATTGTTTTTACCTTTCACATATTCAATGTCAAAATCATAAGCTTGCACTTTGCTTACCCACTTTTGTTGTCGGTCTTTCAATTCCTTTTGACTGAGAAAGAACTTCAAACTGTTATGATCAAATTTCACCACAAATTTGCTACAAACCCAATATTGCCTAGACTTACTCAAATTATGCATGATTGCCAACATCTATTTGTCATAAATTGATTACCATTTTTTCAGATTTTTTGAGTTTCCTACTCTCAAAAGCAATAGGGTGTTTATTTTGCTTTAAGACAACCCCTATTTCTTCACCTGAGGCATCACATTCAAGGTATGGAGTGACAATAACCGGTTTGGCACCCACTTCTAGCTCAATGTTATGCTCAAAACTTCTATCCGGTGGCAACCCACAAAACAAATCATTAAAAACACGAACATGCTCGTCTAAAATAGCTTGTAACTCACCATGAGAGGGTTGTTCTGTTTTTCCTGATTTTACTATGATAAGGCAGCTTGTTGCCCATACAATCTGACCTCCTAAAAGCTCTTTCCATCCTCTTCATAGACACTTATTGTGGAGCACCAATAGCTAGACCCTTGAGGACCACTTCCTTGCCTTCTTTGAAGAATTTTCGCTCCATAGTATTATAATTTTGAATGAATTCACCTAATGAATGCAACCATTGAACACCCAACACAACATCAATCTCACCAATGCTAACAACATAAAAATCATCAATTACCTTGTGCTTCCCAAGACTGAATGGAAGTTGTTGAATCCTCTTGGAACAAGGAATAATGAAACCATCCGCCATAGTCACATTGAAGCCCTTGCAATCCGTGGCATCCAATGCCAACTACTTAACCAAACCCTCGTTAATAAAGTTATGAGTGGCTCCACTATCAACCAAAGTAGTCACTCTTTGTCCTCTCAATGTGCCTTTTATCCTGAATGCATGATACTTGAGAGCTCCTAACAAAGAAGCAAGTGTAGCACAGGTTATGAGATCCCGAATACAGTATTTGACTTTGGTAGCACGATTAACATGATTCTGTGATCAACTTGGGAAGTTATTAGTCGACTGGCTTTGAGTTATAGCCCAGTTACTCTCAATCTTGCGGATTATGGGAGGGTAGAGCCCATTGGGCGGTTAGACGATGTTGAGATTAAAGTGGTCGAGCTCAGTTCGCACGGAGATTTTGAGGTCATTGATATGAAGA
The DNA here is from genome assembly GCA_037957365.1 of Torreya grandis. Classification (NCBI taxonomy): domain Eukaryota; kingdom Viridiplantae; phylum Streptophyta; class Pinopsida; order Cupressales; family Taxaceae; genus Torreya; species Torreya grandis. The sequence goes on along the minus strand of JARHVA010000688.1, from coordinate 867,728 downwards.
CAGCGGAAACCCATTACCTTGCCTTAATTCGTAAGAAATAGACCTATGATGGCCAAATGACCATTAACATTATGCGCAATCAGCTAGAGGCGCATCAAGGGGATAAGATAGTGGTCATACCCTTTAATAAATCTGAACAGAAGTTGTATATCACCCCAAAAAAATCAGAATCTCCTTATACCTATGGTGGGAATAGTTGGTTCAAGGTTAGTACATATGAAAAGCAAAGTGCTTTGTGACCTATAGAGTACCAAGTTTAAAAGCCATAGCTTGCGCAACAACAAGAGCAACCAGTGTACAAGCCAATAATAACAAAATCTCTAGCCTTGCAGGTTCATATAGAAGGATGTGTTTCGCCCTCAATATGATCTCCAACCAAGTCTAAAGTATATTTTACATATGATACAGGTGTAACAATGATGGATTATATTGAACCTACTCTAGAGGGTGTTCTACCTTGAGAAACGTCTTCCATCAATGGTGTTTCAGACACTCATGTTAAACTAGGCTAGGAGAGATCATAAGATACGGCCTCTGCACATGGTGTTCACTGTTGAACGTCAGACACCTCAATACTTTGCGACAGAGGACCTTAATCCATTCATTTTGAGGCTCGAACACCATGTGTCGGAGGTGGATCAAAGGGTCAGCGCACTAATCTATGCGATGAAAGGAACTGCTACGACTTGGTGGGTTGTGCATGGGAAATCAGAAATTCATTGGGAGGAAGAAAGTGAGTTTTTGCTTGCACGATTCCAATTACTACCTATTGTGAAATCAGAATGGCCATTCTTTCAAAAAGGCCAATGCCCTGAGCTACACATTCACCAATGTATGCATATATGAACTGCACAAGGAGTAGAGCCAAGGTATTGGGTACACATTTTTAGTCATACATTATCACCCCTGCCCACGGCTTGGTACATGGACCAAGAATGCAAAAGAGAGACCAAACATTGGGCACAAGTGCAACAAGACTTCATTTAGACTTTTGTGTTTGAGGATGATAATCCACTAGTGCATAATGCATTACAAAAACTCAAAATCTTTCTATGCCATGGACGAGCAGAGGAATTTGAATCTGGGGCTTCACAATTATAAGGTCACTCAACAAGAACAAACTTTTATTAATCCTTGCAATAGAATAACAAAGGAGCTAACATAATCTAGTGATAGTGACAAATATTTGGATTTAGAAGGTTTCTTTGAACAAGAGAAGGAAGCCAAAACAATCCCAGTCCAAAGTGTAGAACAACTTGAAGAGGAGAAACTGTGCAACATAAACATTCCACAGCGAGAAGGCAAGCACATTCTGCAAGAAGCTCTACCCCGTAGGTCAAGCAAAGTGTATCAAGAACCCCTAAAAGAGATTGAAGGAAACATTGGAACAAAGTCGGTTCCTAAGCATGCTACTGTGGGAGACTACTGAGAACAAGAACAAACTTCAAAGGCTTTGCAACTACTACGAAATTATCAAGATGTGTTCCCAGCCAAATTCTCCAAAGTAAAAGGTGTAGATCCGTCATTGGGGGAAATGCATATAGAATTGAAAGAATGCACTCGGCCCATTAAAAAGCCGCAGTGCCCATACAGGGCCAATCCTAATATGAGGATCAAAGTAAAAGCTGAACTAGATCAAATGCAAGAAACTGGAATTATTTACCCTGTGGAAAAAGCAGAATGGGTAAGTTCCATAGTTGTGCAACCAAAGAAGGCAGGAGAAATTCGGGTTTGTGGAGACTACCATGCACTCAATGATGCCTGCATCAATGACCCATTTCCAATACCATTCACAGATGAAGTCTTGGAGACTATCACAGGGCATGAAGTGTATTCATTCACATATGGCTTAAGTGGGTACCATTAGATTCCGATCACAGAAGATGTAATATTCCAAATTGGAATATTACACAATAATTTTTTTCCTTGGAATTTCGTTTAAAATAAATATAGACTTTATACTTTGAAATAATAATTTAGATAATTAAATGTAATTTATTACAGAGTTTTTAGATCTTAAATAATAAAATATAGATCCTCAAGGGGTTTCATCCTTGAGTTGTGATTTCAAGGGTTTTCGTCCTTGAAATCAAATTTACACGATTAAGGGTTTTCTTCCTTAAAAGCAATTGTAAGCATGATGCTTGTACAAGGTTAATATATAAATATATGATTGAATACTTTTTTCCATACCAACAATTAATTATTAATACCACATAACCTTCCATCGAAAGACGTGTCTATTCCAAATGTCTTTTCCCAAGGGGTATGTCTTCCCAAGGGTGGCATCCTTTCATCAAGATGAATGTTGGTTACCATTTAATTAATTAATTTTATTCATGGAGGCTCCTCTTTAATAATAATGAATGTTGTTATTTAGCATTCCCTTTATTGGATGATTGCTTAGTTTATTGCAGCCCTCCTCTTAAAAGACTGCGATCTCTATTTCTTTGACTGCTGGCTGTCCCTCCTTGTTAATTGTGGCACTGCTCTCCAAGGCAGTGATTTTATATAGTTGATGTTTAATCATAGACTTCTTAAAGATTTCTTCATTGCTAGTATTTATTGGCGATTTGTTGATTATTGGCTTAATTCGCAAAGGCTGAATATTTGCCAATGATTTGATTAAAGATATCTCCAACGATTTAATTGGGAATATTACAGACCTCCCTTCCCATAATTGCTTGTCCTCAAACAATTTTAAGTCAGGATGCTCTAAAATGATCGCTCATTCCCATGTGGCATCCTCAATAGGTAAATCTTTCCAACGGATCAAAATATAGTGAAGACAAAGCTCGTTTATTGCATCCAAAACCACTTGGACTGCTTGTAAACGTTCATTTGATTTAATCAAAATATTTTTGCCAACCGGAATTACAACGAGCTTGCAAACATGGGTGTTAAGATCATTTCTTCTTGCTAAATTTCTAAGGATATGAGGAAAATCAAGTTCTGTAAGTGGTGCTTTAATCAGCCCAACATCTTGACACAGCTATAGAATTATATCCTCTGCATGATGAATAAGCGAATAGACAAATAGGCAAATCCACTCGAATTTTTTTCCACAGGGTTGCCAAGGAGAAACATCTTCTAAAGGCAACACTTTATCAATAAATTTTGATTGTGTTTCTTTTAATAGGCTTCTTAGAAGCTTGAGATCGACCCCTCTTGTTTGCACCTCAATGTATAACCTCTCAATAGATCCAAGAGATTGACAAACTTTTTGACCTTTCTCAACTGAAAGCAAACCCCGAAGAGAATTTGCCACGATATCCACTATCATCACTAAGTCATCCAATATGTATTGTTGTAGAAGTTTAGTGATAGTGCTTGCTAGTTCTTCACAGACACCCTCATTAGGATTGATGCTCACATAAGTAACACCACCTTTCTCTTCTGAAAAACAAGAGGCATTGTTTTTGCAATCATCAGATAAGTGGAAAATGTCATATGAATCGCCAACACCAACTCTTGCAATGAAATCTGCAATGGGTTGATCTACGGGAACATGTTGGAGGATGTGCATATTGTGTCATGTATTAAGTAGTAGTCTTAGTTGTTTGCCCAACATATGGTGGAGTATTGCTTGCTGATTGAAAAAAATTCTTTCAATTTTTCTAAAGCATTTTCCATTTCTGTCCTAGCATTATTCAATTTCGACCTACTGTGTTTACAGTTTGAATTAGATATATTCCCCTCATTTAGATGCACGTTCATATTATACTCATCCAGTAATGGACCTGTACTCCTACCTCCTAATCTCACTAATCCATATATTTCTTTGCAAAACCTCAAGCAATATACAAGGAATTTACCAAGCTGTGGTATTTGTGAGTAATGACAATAATTGGTCCCCTTTGGTTATTGAACACTTTGTTCTGAGTAGTTGTACTCTTATCCCTCTTTTGAGCAGCAACTTCATGCTTGCCTAGGTATGGACTCCCACCACAGGGAATTTCCTCAAACTCCTTAACATATGTTGCTTTAAGCACATGTATGTCTCCAGAATGCAGGCAAAGATTCCTATATACACATACCTTACCACATACCTGCCTGTGATCAAGAGTCATGCAATACCTATCATCAAAACCCTGTGAATACATTTCAAAACATTGCTCGTTGTCATCTAGAACCCTGAATACCATGAGTTGTGAGTCAACACCACAATCGGCAGCATAATCCCCTTTTTTTATATACAACCAGCTAGTAATCTACCCTCAACTCTCTTATAAGGATCCCATTGAGTGTAACATTCAGAAAATATGATTTAGAGTCATCCCAATCCATAAACACAATCACTCTAGGTAATAGAAGACTCAGCGCATTGTCCTTGGACTTTTTACCCTGTTTAATTAGAAGTGATGCAAGAAGGCAATAGGATTTGAACCAAAGGGACACACTTGAGGTACCTAACACAGTGATCGCAATAATGTTACCCCTAAGTGGAATTGATTTCTTCGAGGGGACAGCTAACTCCAACTCATCATGTTATGGCTTATCAACTGTTGTCGTACACTTTCCAATTTGGGTATAGCATCCTTCAGTTCTTCGCTGCTAGATTTGTTCAAAATTGCAGCAAGAACTTGCATCAAACGTACTAGGAAGTACTCCCATAGCGTCATAATGGCCAAGATACTTGAATATTCTTCAGACATCATCTAAGGAATTTCTTTGTTGCATGCCAAAGGAGACATGACTCGAAACTTCAGACCCTCTTTTTCAACGGCAGCAACAAGATAATCCTCTGACTTGAATCCCTTGTGGTAATTAGAATCATAAGATTTTGGGTTAAAAGGTTTTCCTTCAATCCAAGCTTTAATCCCTGCATTCTGTAGTGATTCCTGGGTTTCATAAGATCCTGAACCTTCCCCACTGGAATTAGTATTTATTACATCCATTAAGGGTCGTGTCCCTTGAGACAACCCTGTGCGCTTCCCCTCTTGAAGTTCTGTGTCGATAACCTACTTCCGAACATTTTGTTGCACCATTTTCTGAGTAGTTGATTTCTTGTTCAAGTGGAAATTATGCCCCCCATCTTCCTCTTTCTCATGTAACCCACTGAAAATATCAAGTGGCTTTCCATCTCTAAAATCAATGTTATTTTCTGATTTCACTCGCCTGATGAGGGATGGTTGGTGATAAAAAACCCCTGAGGCTACGATTGGTTTAGCTGTTATCAGCTTCAAAGGAGTTACCTTACAGCCTCGAAGTGACCACGGTAATTCGTATGGGAGTGGAGTTTTGAGCACTAGCAGACTTACAACTTTATCGGAGATATCTCGGTCCATACATTCTACGCTTCCAAGACCCATCCATCCAAAAGCAAATACCAATCTATGGTATCTAATGAAACCCATTGAGGTTTGATGTCATTTCATACATGTGTGTTTAGCAACACAATACTCAGTTCCAGTTTTGCCCCACTCAAGAACAATGTGCAGATATTTTCACCAAATCACTTGCACATGAGAAGTTTGAGGCATTTTGAAATTCTCTCTCACACTCTTGAAACTATGATGTATTAAGGGGGGGAATGTTAGAGCATTTTTTTCTACATCATAGCATAGGGGAATATTAGAATGATAAAAGTTGTTAAGATGCTATAACTATTTAGAGTGCTAAGCATTTGTAGAATATAACATTACTAGTGATAAGATGGATAGAGTGGATGGCCTCATATATAAGGTCAAATTTAATACCTCTACTTTGTATAAATTCACTTATGTTCTATTCAATATCTAAGCTCGGGAATTCATTGAGAAACTCAGATTAGTGTTTTGCTTATTGTGAGATTTTGGTTTTTCCTTGTGATGTTTTCTAGTTTGATACTACTACCATTCATACTAGTGTCAGATTATCTATTTGTAGTGTGAGATTTGAAATGAGGTACAGATATTATCTATTTTTTTGTTTCTTTTTTCAACAGCAGGTTCTTAAGAGGAACATTACATTGGATATCAAAGCCATCTTTCTGGTAATTGTGGATTTGTGCAGAAAAAAAAGAGAAAAAAAGAATATGGATCAAGAAATTTCTAAGGCTCAAAATCTGCTTCTACCTTGTCAAAATAGGCAAAATAATTTGAGGCACAAAAAAGCATTGAAGGAGAAAGCAGTTGAATATTCAAAAATTGAAAAGGTTATGGAATCACCTACAAGGCCAAGGAATAAAAGAAGAGAAGCCCATAGTTTTGAAGATGACATTGTTGGTGGAAAAAAGGCTGAGGAAAAAAACCTCAAGCACAAAAAAGATCCAGTGGGAGGTTTGAGCAGGGCATAAGATGCAAGATCTGAACTTTTGAGGAATCATATCTTATTACAAACTTATATGAGCATCCGAACAATATGAGGATTCAATGGACCAAGACGAGTGTGAATGAAGCAAAGCCAAAAGAGATGTACCTCAATATTCATGGAACCCGAAGGTGGAGGTGCCTAAATTCTCAGGGAGAGAAGATTCAAAATTACTTGCCATTTGGGTAGAAAGTTAAACCACTATTTTCAAATTCACTCTATGTAGAGCAAGAAAACTTTTAGATTATTGATTTTTGCGGGATGTTACTCGTGTGTGTTTTGAGTCATCTCAAGATGACCTCCATGAGTGGTAATTACCCCAATGACATTTTTCCTTGTGTATTTTTAGAAATAATCACAAGGCAAGGGAGCCGACTTAGCACACAAGAACCGTAAGCATTTGTTGGTTGAGGAAGGACTGGTACACCACTTTGGGCTTATCACCCTCTAGCCTCTTTCCCTATTGGCAAAGCTTTTAAAGCATGTAATGCTTTAAAGTCACCATTGTCTCACAATTCTTACCAAAGCAGGACTAACCCAATTACAACCCAATTGTGTACTTTTTTAAGTAATTGAAGGCTTCATGAATGGTGGTGGCATTTAGAATCGAATAATGGAAGAAGAAATTGTGCCTACCATACATACATGGAATCAATTCCTTACCGTATTATTAAAGTTGTATGATAGAAAAAGTCAGAATGGTTATTTCTTTGAATTGATAAATGTAAGACAAATAGGAGGCCCATTTGCAAAATATATGTCAGATTTCAACAAGGCACAAAAAAGGGTAAGAGAAGTTAATAAAAAACAATTACTTATTGTTTTCATTTAGCAATTAGACATTTATGAAAAGGATTGTAAGCATTGAGGCCTGAAACCCTTAGGGAGCAGTGGAGGTTGCTGAAGCTTTTTCTGAAGAACACAAGGGGAAGGTTGATGGAAAGGACACCAGAATCTCCACAACAGCAAAACCAGCAAGAACAACTTCAAGGAGGAGTAATTTTCAATCTCCAATGCAAGCTAGTAAGTTTACCAAAACTCCTTTTCAAAATCATACTACTTTGTACCTAGGTTAATGCCCACATCTAATGAGTATCAAAGAAGACTTAGTAAGGGATTGTGTTTCAAGTGTGCTGAAAAGTGGGCTAAGGGGCATGTGTGCCAAAAGCCACCACAGTTGCATTCATGCGTTACTAGATGCACCCCTGCAAACCCCTCCTGGTACGTGTACAGTATGTCGCAAGATATGAGTACAACAAGGAAACGGTGGGGAAACGCCCAGGGTTCGTCCCTGGGCCTACGGATATGGCCAAATACGTCCTAGACGTATCTGGCCATATCCGCAGGCCCAAGGACGTACCCTGGGTGTATTCACAGTGTATCAAGGCCAAAAAATGTTTTTTTATTTTATTTTCAATTTCGCCTAATGAAAAGTCAAACATGGACTTCAAAATACAATTGAAAACAAACTAAAGTGGATTCCCAACCCTAAAATCAGCTTTCACACTCATTTTATCAAAAGTAAACAACAACACATTTACTTTTCATTGCATTTTTATCTCTCATTGCACATTTGTTCTCTCGTCTTCATTTTTTCAATTGCATAGGATTGAAACTTCTTCCCTTTGTTAATCTTACACTACTACCTCTATCCAATTGGCACCAAAGAGTTTAAGGAGCTTGCAAGGAAGAGGATTTGCTGATTTAAGGTAGGTTTTCAATTTTGTGGCTTTTTTTGTTTTGTTTTGTTTGTAACTAGTTTTAATTTTAATTTTTTTTTTTGTTATTCTTTTAAGTTTTCACCATTATTTAAACAAATAACAAATGCTTTAAGTTTTAATAGCAATATTATTATTTTTTACCAAGGGCTATAGGGATTTGCCAAAATGTCTCAAGCATCAAGTGCTAGTTCAATGGGTCAAGGGACAGCCCCCAGAGTTGTTCTGCAAACATCTCTTTGGAAGTATGAGACAATATTAGAACAAATGCCTAGTGGAGGGTGTTTTCTTTGGCTTTGCTCAGAGTGTAACTATAAATACATGAGCTTGTATAGTCGGGTGAAAGCCCATTTGCGCGATTCCTAGCGTTGGAATCAAAGATTGTGGTGGGCCAAGCATAAATGGAAACCCAGAAAAGGGCTTGCCACAAGCAAAGATCCTTGCATACGTCAAAGAGCAAGAAGACGCAGATGCCATTATTGAGCAAAGATCGAAGCTTCCTTTGAGAAAGAAAGGATCACCACCTATTGATCCACCTCGTGCTAATGTGGTAACCCCATCACTATAATGTCCCCAAATTGGGACAAATGTGTAAAAAAGGTTTCTTCCACAACCCTTGTTAAACTGAAGTAATTTACTAAAAAATTACAGCAAACCCTAGTTGTAACAATCTCACCATAATCACAATAAAATATTGCAAACCCTCGTGAACAATTTAAGAAACCAAGCAAGCAAGATTAAGGCCTTGGAATGGTAAATCGCCACTTAACCCTAGGCACCAATATTTAGGGAAATAATGTGATTAAATTGTAGTTGTGCCAACCCAATTTCCACTTCAATATATTCAAGAAAATGACCACAATATTACAGAATAAGTTCATTGTAATAAAAACCACTTCTTCCAAAATAATGATGCCAAGATTAGGAGAAATATTGCTGAATAGTATTACCAATTTTATTACGATTTTTCTAACAAGTTTGAGGCCCAAAATGACCTTCAAAACCCTTCCAATAATTAGGAATAAATTCAGAAATAATATAGGAAATTTGGAGTATTATTTGGGCACAAAATAGCCCTCCAAACCATAAAAATTCAACTCCAAACCAATTTGCCCTAGCTAGAATAATTTGGAAATAAATTTCCAAAACCCTAGGAGAGGGTTTCCCTTTGTCATGCAGCCCTTAACAAGGTCTTCTACCCTAGTGGTCAAGTTGCCACCCTCAACCTGCAAAACACAATCACCAGCTCTCCAAGGGGCTCGCCAATCTTCCGAATCAAGTTGGTGTTTTAGAACACTTTTGTAAGACCAACTGCATGCAACCATGCAAATCTGAAGCACAATTACAGCCATTGAGTAGATCTACCCTTAATGCAAGAATGGAGGATTTCATCTCCAAACCCTTGATGCACTTGAAGGTTTTCGTCCTTAAGTCACTTTGAACAAGCTTGACATACTCTATCATCAATTCAATATCCAAAATTAGCATAACCTCAAAAATGGATCCCTTGCTTGTAATAAATACCCTCCCAAGGAGGTGAACCATGTGAGGGAGTCCAATGCATGAATTAAAAATCATTGCCGACCTTTAATTCCTTTTTTCCACTTTTGGATCCCACCCAAAGGGTGGCGTTCCAATTTAAAACAACTCAAAGGCCGACAAAGTCATAATTCATTCTCCAATTATTAAATTAATTTGCCTTAATAAATAATACTAATTAAATTACTTTTGGGGCAAATAATCTAATAATTAATTAATTAGATTGTTCTATTTGCAAGAGTGATAAAAATCACTTTTTGAGCAATTAATTAATTAAAAATACTTTCCAATTATTTACCTAAATTACCTTAATTTTTGGAGTAGTAAAAACCACTTTTCAGGTAATTTAAATAATTAATCATGATAGTTCCATTATTCTAATAATCAATTAAAATTGTCTTAAGATAACAAATGATTAAAATCACTATACGAGCAACTCTAAGTAATTATTAAAATAAATTTCCCGATTACCATCCCTTAACCTACGGGGAAAATTAGGCTAAAGGCCTTCAACATGTTTTCCTTTATTTTGAAAAATGGGACATTACAATCACACCCATTTCTTGTTACACCTATCACGGCCGCAGAGAAAGAGGATTCACCTCTTGGTCATAAGAGAACAAAAGATGCAGATCCATTGAACAAGGCATTCCATAATGAATCTAGGGGCATAGCGGAGCAGAGCATCACGCGTTGTCTTTACACATGTGGGTTGTCATTTAATGTTGTTAGATCACCGTATTGGCAAGATATGATGAGATCTATCAATACTGCCCTTAAAGGGTTTATTGGCCCAATTTTTTAAAAGGTGCGCACCACCCTGTTGACAAAAGAAAAAAAACAAGTTGAAGATGCATTGAAGCCCATCAAAGATTTGTGGATCAAAACAGGGGTGTTCATCATTTCCAATGGGTGGAAAGATATGGCAAATAGGCCATTAATTAATGTGGTCGTGGTGAGCCCTAAAGGTGCAATGTTTTTAAGGGTCATTGATTGTGAGAGGCGAGTGAAGGATGCACGGTTCATTGCCAACATCTTGATAGAGTCCATTGAGGCGGTGGGGCCTCAAAACATTATCCAAGTGAAAATAGATAACACTAAAAATTGCAAAGTTGCAGGCATGTCGGTTGAAGCAAGGTATGGGCACATATTTTGGGCACCTTGTGTCATTCATTCCTTCAACCTTGTGTTGCAAAAATTGGAGACAAAACTTGACTGGATCAAACAAATTTATGAAAATGTGAGCGAGATCTAAATGTTCATAAGCAACCATCACATGTCCCAAGGCATCTTCAAGGCCTTCTCGACGCTGCAGTTGTTGAAGATAACTCTTAATTTTAACATTCATGAACCATGTATATTTTAATTTAATTTTGTAAGTTTGTAATTTGTAGTGTTTTTATTTTTGTACATTTTTTTAATCTTATTTGTTTTAATTTTGTATTAGGTTATTGAGACTCGGTTTGCCTCGCACACATTTATCTTGAGACGACTTGTCAAGGTGCGTGAAGGATTGAGTAGCATAGTTATCAACAAACTTTGGAGTGTATGGAGGCAGAAAAACAGTGAGAAGGCCACAAAGGTGAAAGGGTGGATTCTTGATGACATGTGGTGGGAACGTGTGAAGTATTTGCTCAATTTTACCAAGCCCATCATCATCATGTTGAAATATGTGGATATGGATCATCCATGTTTGGGTAAGCTTTATGATGGAATCGACTTGATGATTGAGAACATTAGATCCATCAGAAATGCCAAAGAGCAAGATCATACGGAGAGGTTCTTCAAGGAAGTGCAATCGCATCTCATTGAGAGGTGAAACAAAATAACCACACCATAGTATCTTCTTGTTTTTGCCTTGACACCCAAATACTACAATGCAGAGATCCTTTCTTTGCCCAGGAGGGTCGCACCATATAGGGATGTTGAGGTTGCTGAGGGCTATAAGGAAACATTCTCTAAACTCTTTCCCAATCCAGAAGTAGAAGACCAAGTTAGGGAAGATTTTGTGCATTTCATATCCTCCGTGGGTCATTCCCTTGATGCTATTCATGACAAGTACAAGATGGACACTCACTTTTGGTGGTACCTCTATGGGCAAGCATCCGCCCACCTCCAACCACTTACAATAAAAATTCTATCACAAGTAAGATTCTAATTTTGTTTCTCTCTATCCTTGTTTTGAACTTTTCGACATTTTGTTTTAACTTTTACTTTTATAAATTCTAATTGACTTTGTAACTTGCCTCAATAAGTTGCAAGTTCCTTCTTAGCTGAACGGAACTAGGTTACCTACAACTTTATCCACTGAGTTAAGCACAAGTTGGCAGCGAAAAAAGGTGGAGGATTTGGTCCATGTGCATTCTAATTTGCGCCTTCTCTCACACAAACAACCTCATTACAAGGAAGGGGGCAACAAAGTGTTTGGATGTGGACCCTAAAACTGTTGACAGAGATGCCTCCATTGCCTACCTTTCATTGCTTGACACGGAGCTACATGGTGCTTCACACAACTTGCATAGTGGAGCTAGTGGGAGTGGCACTACTGCTACATGTAGTTCTAATTAACCACATGATGACGAAGAGATTGTACTTGAAGAGGAAAATGAATAGAGTGCATCATGAATACGCTGATTTGTCATTATTTTTGTCCATACATTGTAACATTTGCACTATGTACCTATTATAAAACTAATACAAGTTCGACCATTAAATATTATGATATTTGGCATTGTATTATGTCTTATGAGTATATTTTGCAATTATTTAACTTATTTTGTTTCCTCTATGCATATTATGTGGTTAATTTTGCTTATATGGCTATATTTTTAATGTTTTATATATATATTTTTGTACAGCCAGATCCAAAATGTATCCTCCCCAAAAAAAAATCCTCATATCCATGTATCCAATTCCCATACCCATATCCGTATTGGTGACGTAGTTGCATTCATTAGTAGTTGTAGAAGAAACAAAAGAAGTGATTCCCATACCAGATGATTTTATTATTACTGAAAGTATAGGCAAGTTAATAGATGAACCTGATCCTACATTAGAAGAAACTGCAGTACAAATTTCTTGAGCATCTGCCATGGCTGTCCGTCAAATCATACATTGAGAGTCCATGGGTTCATAAAAAAGGAGGCTAGTAGCACTCATTGATTCGGGCAGTTCACATAATTATATTAATTCCACTGTTGCAAATTCATTCAGACTGAAAGTAACACAGCACCACAAGTCGAGGTACAGTGTAGGAAAATGTGTTTCTCAACAGATTGTTATTGGTGATCATATTTTGTGCCTTGATTTTTTTGTCATGCTTGTCGGTTAGGCTGATGTGGTGCTAGGAGCTGAATGGTTAGCTTCTTTATGAGATATTACCATAAACCTTAAATGTCCTTCAAGCATAATCAGTGAAAGTTTACATTTACAGGCATAGAAAATCACTCACAAAGATTAATTCAATTCATAGGATGGAAAGTCACATCAAAAAACAAATCAAATGTATTTATTGTTATACAAAACTCTTGCAAGATGTACCTGCTATGTCCATTGATGTCAATAAAACAACTACAGGTCATGGTGCTGATGAAGTCAAGGAGTTATTGCAGAGATATGAATGTCTATTCAATGAATTGCCAAAAGGCTTCCACCAGATTGCAGGATGGACCATGTGATCGAGTTGATGCCAGGTACTCCTCCTATTGTTATTACTCCCTATCACCATCCTTAGTATTTGAAAGATTATACACAAAATATTATAGCTGAGCTGCTCCACATGGGGCATATCACTCATAGCAAGAGTCCATTCTCTGCCCTTGTAGTCATGGTTAAAAATAAAGATGGTTCCTATAGAATGAGTGTTGGCTATATTAAGTTAAATAAGCAGACAATAGATGTATAAATCCAATCCCTTGCATAGACAAGTTGATGATTAACTACATGTAGTCAATTTCTTCACAAAAATTGACTTTAGGATTGGTTAACATCAAATAAGGGTAAGACCTCAAGATACTCACAAAACAGCATTTAGAACACACACGGAAATTTATGAGTTTCTATTTATGCCTTGTGGCTTCAATAATGTTCCCACCACATTCCAGACAACAATGAATAGTGTTTTTTAATCTTACCTACATGAATTCATATTGGCATTCTTTAATGATATTTTGATATATAGTTCAGATTTGGATACTCATTTGAGGCACTTAAAGATCACCTTGCAGCTACTTAAGGATTGTAACTTCGTAAGTTGTATGCCAAATGTGCTTTTGTGCTATGGAACTAGAATACTTGGGCATATTATCAACAACGAAGGCATCAAAGTGGACCCTCGTAAAAGCAAATCCATTTTAGATTGGCATACTCCACAAAATACAACTCAACTAAAGGATTTTACTTTTCTAGGTTTCCAAAATTATTATCGTAGGTTTGTAAACTGTTTCTCAAAAATTGCAGCACCCTTAACTGACTTGTTGAAGCAAGAGAAGTTTAATTCAACAACAAATGTAGATAAATCATTTATTGACCCAAAAATGGCAATGACCACTTGCCCGGTTTTGGCCCTTACTGATAGTTCTAAGTCCTTTGTGCTAAACTGTAATGCATCACATGCTGGGCTGGGAGCTGTCCTAATGCAACGAGGAGGACCAATAGCATATGAAAGTAGGAAAATGACATATTTCAAAGAAAAAAATATGCCAGTGTATGATCAAGAAATGTTGGCCATCATGCATGCATTGGCAAATTCAGACGGTACACACTTAGTGCTATGTTTACAGTGAGAACAGATCATGACAGCTTGAAGTACTTATTGCAGCGAAAATATTTAGCACCTACTCAGTAAAAATGGGCTTCTAAAATTCAAATATATGACTTCTCCATTGATTGTAAGAAGGTTAACTCTAAAAAGGTTGATGATGCAGCATCTAAGTTACCTAAATGGGCTGAAATGCAAGGAAATTCAGAAGCTATTAGTAGCATATATCCAGATAATTAAGCTGGGTAAGTTGAAGATGAGGAATTGTCAAGGCTGGTTATGGGAGAGCCATTACCTCTTAGCTATACTCTTAATAATGGGGTATTATTTTATAGTGATCGGATGTTCTAAACCTGACTTCAGTAGGAAGCTATTGAAAGAATGTCATAATGCCCTTCTTTAGGACATGTTGATTTCCTAAAGACATATAGGAAGGCAAGAGAGCATTTCTTTTGGCATGGCTTGAAGAATGATGTGAGGAAATGTCTCTGAATGTGAGGTATGCCAACAAAATAACAATGAGAATGTAGTTGCTGGAGGTTACCACTCAGGAAACTGTTTTGAAAGGAAAAGAAGCCATGAACTTGATACTGGAACTGGATGAATAATCTGGTCCTTGTTGGTTTAGAAACTGGTACTGATCTTTGTTCTCCTTTTGTTATCTTTTGTTTGTTGTGCTACCAGTTTTCTGTTTCTGGGTTTTGACCAGATGTGTTTCTTATGGTTTTAGGTCCATTTAAAACCTGTTTTTGCTACTTCATTGTAGTGTTTTGTAGGCGTTGCCTGTGGGCTTAGACGTTCTTTATTTTGCTCTCTGTTACAGGGTTTCGGGGCCCCTTCAAAACCTGCTTTTACCTCAATCTAAAACAATGAGAATGTAGTTAGTCCGGGCTTTCTACAACCTCCACATAGTCCAGAGAGAAGTGGAAATATATCACTAAGGACTTCATCACAAGTTTACCTAAATCAGAAGGTAAAAATTGTATCTTTATGGGTGTTGACAGGGTAACCAAGTTTTCTCGTTTCATGGTTGTAGAAACAAACTATAAAGCAAGTCAAGTAGCTGAGATTTTTATAAAGCATGTCTATAAGCTGCATGGTAGCCCCAAGGTCATAATAAGTGATGAAACACCAACTTCACAGGGAAAT
The DNA here is from genome assembly GCA_037957365.1 of Torreya grandis. Classification (NCBI taxonomy): domain Eukaryota; kingdom Viridiplantae; phylum Streptophyta; class Pinopsida; order Cupressales; family Taxaceae; genus Torreya; species Torreya grandis. Next base: position 852,272 of record JARHVA010000688.1, on the reverse strand, counting down.
TTTGATAAATATACTACACTTTGCTACTTATTTGTAGATCGATGTATCGTGTGCTGAACTCTCAGTGATTGAACCTGATGTCAGATTTGAATATTAGTTTATTTCATCTCTGGACATCAATTTTGTTTCTTTCTTTATTTCTCCTGGGCAGTCGCAATCACATTCCTTATGAATTGGCAAGCACTAAGTTCAGGGACACCTTTTAAGGTGGATGAATGCTAGCTCAATGGGAAGTTACTTTTCCTGGGCCAAAAACAGAATCAAATCAGGTAAATGAATGTCGAAAATAAAGCAAGACATCGACAGTTCACTGTTTATCACTGAGTATATCTTCCTGGAAGAAGCAGTCACGCGTGTTTAAAACAAAGCAAGACATGGAGTGTTCACTGTTTATCAATAAGCTATTAAGCGTATCTTCCTAAAAGAAGTAAATAAGATTTTGTATGTACAATTTTGAGCAATGTGTATTTAAGACTATGACATGATTAATTTTATTTTGTCTCAGCTGCAAGATGCCCATATGTCTCACAATTGACTAAGTAATTTAAACATTTGCATCCCCATTGGGACAATAAGGGCCAATTAAAGTCAATTCTTCCCAATTGTCCCTATTTCTCCAGACAGAATCTACATGACTTAAGCAGTCGGATCTCAATTGGCTCTATTTGCCTCAGATGAGATGCAATTGTTCAACTTTCTTTGAAATAGGGCAATTGGGACAAATTGGCCCAATTAGAAATGCTTTCCCAGGTTGAGATGCGATCACTCCAAATTTATCAATCAGAACTGAACTGGGTAAGTAATTTAAATGTATAGATTCTATACTAATTTTAAACCAGTTATTTTTTTATTAATTTAATTTAGAAGTATTAATTTCTTATTGCCAAATGGGATGAACTCAAGAGGTAAAGCATCCATTCTTCAATAGTGGAACACCAGACAAAATCCACCGGAAACATGAATAACTGTTGAAATTGGATAAAATACACCATCCAACTCAGCGGGTGCAGTGTAACCCCAACTAACAGGGATAGGTGAATTTGAAGGAAAGAGACCCGCTTGGTGTAGAAAAAAGATTAACCAGCAAGGAAAATTCAACTCATCAAAAAAAAATAGTATCAATTTTTATTTATTCTGACAAATGCAGGATACAAATGAAAACAAGTAAGTGATCTTGGGATATTGGTACCAAAATTTTATATAAACATTACCCCTGTATGATTAACAGTGATCTTTTTACATAGTACAGAATATTACCAAAATCACCGTAAATTGGAGAAAAATATCATTACTCAAGGTTTACACTTTAAGTCAAGAACATAGATACAATTTCCCATTAAACCGTAAATTATTTTCGAACGCTTTGCCGACTATTGAATTTCACTTTCTAAATTTTGTACAATTTATCTTCTTTAGCAGCAAATAATTCATACAACTCCCCCCTTGGGAACCGACCAAACGAAATTGAATAAACATAGGCATTACAGCAGCTGATTTTGAAGCATTGCAATTGAAATAATTAGACATCGACTGCCAGACACCAAATTTAAATTCAAACCTTAATGAAGGTTTTTAAACTTACCAACAATAAAAAGAGGAACGGCCGCCACGCGCCCTAATGTCAAAATATTCGGCAATGTAGCAAACTTATTGTATTTATCCACATTCCCAGCTGTCTTTGGATTCTCGGACTCCATATCAGACATTGTTGCCTGTTTGTCTCCGTTTGTATGAACCCAAACCCTGGTACAATTTTTCCCTAATCCCGCCATTTTAACCCTAATTCTGCTCGAATCCAAAACCATTTTGGACCCAATACAGGAACCCTTCACAACATCTGCTCTGCCATGAAAACAGGTTCTTTCATGGCCTCGCAAGGAAGGAAACCTGGGGAATTTATAAGGTAATATGTTAATCAAATATTTGCAGTAAAGAGAGGCCATTTTAGAATTAAGTATCATTTTTAGTGGGCATTCAACGATGTATTTGGGTGCTGATGAGATTCTGGTAAAGATTACAGGCCATTATTTTAGATTGTTGCAGAACTTTAGGGCTAATTAGAAACCATGAGAGATGGTTTCTGTAATTTTTGAAAATAAGTTGCTTAAGATTCTTTTCAAGCGGGTCTAGAGTTTAGAATATTTCTCACACGACAAGAAGAGTTGAGCGTTCGACAAGATAGTACTGCTGCTCACGATGGCTGGAACTAATTTTTATTTTTATTTTTTAATTATAATTTGAATAGAAATGCCGGCTTATAAAGGGGTCTTATGTTTTGTTTTTTTTTTAATTATAGTCTGAATAGAAATAAGGGTTTACATAGGGGTCGTTTTATGTTGGGTTGAATAGAAATAAGGGTTTACATAGGGGTCGTTTATATTTAAAAATTATTTTAAAATAAAGAGTAATGATTTATTTTTTAAATTGAGGGATGAGAAGTAACACGATATTGAAGATTTGTAGTATCCATTAAAAATAATTAGCTAGTCCCCAACATGTAACCTCTATCTTAAAGGTAAGCATATATTTTTTATTTTTTTTAATGATGGATTACAAATTGTAATTTACAACATTAATTTAAAAATTAATACATAATTTACTTATATATATATATATATTGAAAGCATAAAATCTCTAAAAAGGGTCTTTTAATCTTTGTAGAAGAGGAAAGGTGCGGTATATGTTTTACAAAAATGGTAAAGATGAGTTTTAGAAAATACTTGGCCAATTAAGTAAAACAAGGGCATTGGGGAGATCAATCGAGTAAATATAATTAAGTTATAGTAAAGCATAACTCCTTGATACCTAAAATTGATAATAGATACATTAAACGATTAATAAACTTGTTAAATTGGAAAAGAGATGGGTGTAGAGAGATGTAACTTTTGATATTGGAAAACAGGGCGGAATTGTGTAGATTGAAACCCTAAAAGTAGAATATGTTTTATGATGCAGACCATAATTGACAACCAGTGATAATGGATAAATCAGAATTGTATAATCAATTATGGTCAATTTGGCCAAATGTGTAAAGCATCGATCATTGTGGCTCTATTTATCTTGAAGGTCTAAAAAAATTATGGAATCCTGTGACAACAATAAAGGTCTACAAGATTGCCTTTGTTAAGCAAAATTGTTATATGAAGTTGTATAAATCGCTTCTCCTTTAATGTAACCCTAATCCACCACAAAGCACCAAGACTATAGAAAATATGTCATTGTAGTTGGTTGGGGAAACCTTAAGGGTTGCACCTACATATCCCGCATGCTCAATACATTTTTAGTGCTTGTGAGTTTTCCTAGTCCAAATGAGAGAAAAAACTTCTCCTCTCCTTAGATAAACAAATACAATTATATGTTCCATAATGCAACCTTGTTTTGGTACAAGTGTGTAGGCACCAAACTTTAATAAACAATGAGGGCATAATACCATCAATGTGCAAGCTCTTTTACAAGTGTGTGAAAGATAAGACCAATGCAATTCATGATTAGAATATTCTTAGATGGTTTATTTATTATAAAATGGCTTGGGGTACATGTGTATGTATAGATTCCTTTAAATTAGAATTTTGACACATTTGCACATAGGCCAACCATTCAAAAGAGTGAGAACCGACAATTAAGGCACATGAAATCAACACATGGTCTAAAAGACCCATAAAAGATAGATGATTATAATCATACAACTGATAATGGTAGGTGACCAAAATCATACCACCTAGAAACAAAGATCAATCTAGACTATGGATGACTAAATGGTTCCTAATATAGACAACTGACGGATCTTAGGATGTTCATGAGGAAATACAAAAGATGCAAGATTATGAAGGGTCCAATGTGAAAGAAAGTGTCCTGAAAAGAGACAAATATACACAAATTTTCCAGGTGTAGTAAGGCATGACAAAAATGTGACTTGTACCAAAATTCGGTGTCTACATTATACCCCATTATAATATGTGTGCGTGAATGCATGCATGCTATCAAAATAAATCAAAAACAAGCACATACCTAAGCATTAGCTAATAAGGATAGAAGAATGAAGATTCTATATTCTTAGAATTGGATCTCTTGTGCTCCAAAGTCAAAAATGCAAGTGTACATGCAAGCAAATAGATTAATGTCTTGGTAAATTGATGTAAAGGTAACAAAATTAAATAAGTACAATTGAGAAATGATAAAATGAATGAATACCTTTGAACGAAACATGTTGTCACTCTTGGACTTTGGTACTAAAACTAAAAATTAGAATTGAAAACTAGATATTATCGATATAGGAGAAAAAAGACTCTAGTTATTGATCAAAGAAGTAGACTTCTAGTGCCTCTTGGTCTCTCTTGGTCTTATTATTTCAATTGGAATTTGTAACTAGTGATAAAATAATTGTAGATTGGATATTCTAGAGAGATGCCCCTTTTGAGGTGAGGGTTGGCCCTACAAATCACTCATCTCAAAAGACAAGGATAAAACATACCGAGTGTAACATAGAGAGTAAGTTTTGTTGTTAAAATCATTAAAAGCACATATGTAACATGCATGTAACTATAAAAAGATGTCATCTTTTAAGGATCAATAGGAATATGTAACTTGTGTAAGGGTGTAATAGGAGAAGGTTGGGCAAGTGATATGCCCCAATAGTACCTTGATAAGAGGGACAAATGGTACCCAATATAGTGACCTCCACGTGACTAGGTGTAATAATGATATTGAGTAAAAGCTCATCCTAATATAATCAATGTAAGATCAATAGACATGTGCACACATCATGTCCCTGATGGCAAGATATATGTTAAATGTTTGGTAAGGAGGGGAATAAATGACATGCCCTAAAATAATAATGGGCATTTAGGATGGAAAGATATAACAACAAAACACACAATAATAATATGCCCCAATAGATGCATGGTAAAGACCATGGAAATGTAGGCAATAATAATAGTATACCACAATAATAACATGTATGATATGGATCATGGTACCAGATATATGATATCACATAGTATAGACAATGCAATCACACACAGCCATGTAACCACATAGTAAGTGTAACCTTCGAGCAAACACTCTGACCCACAAATAATAAGTGCAAGACATGACAAGCAATAATATAAGCACAAGCATGCACATGTAAGTAACTGAACACTTATAGAGTAGGCAAGAGAAAATGCAATGTATCCATGTAATATAATATGGAAGATGTAAGTTAGAGCAAGATTTGTGTAAGCAACAGTATAAAGTTTTATATGGAAATGGAAAATAGGAAGGATAAAACCTAAGACCCATTGAAAAGATGCCTCAAATATAGGCATGTCCCTAATGTAAAAATGACCCTAAGCATGGGCATAATGAAGCCTCAAAGCATTCGTAAATCTATGATCATATGTAACCTATATATCCTAAATCCATCTCAAAGAATACCATGATAATGTGGGAACCCACAAAAAACTTGTAATTTTTTAATTTATTTTTTAATATAGTTTGGAATAAATAATCTAAAAAGGTCCATGAAAGATGAGGACTATAATTATTTTATTCGTTACCATCTCCAAGAGGTAATGGGAAGATGAATGAAGACGTAAGATTGCTCAATGTTAATAAATTTAAAGTATTTTATATAGGGGAATTGCTTTTGTTCTTTCCTTAGAGGTTTTGAACAATTTAATTGAACAGTACAAACTTCCTTGTTAAATTTTCACAATAAGATTTGAGTAAAATAATCCCTTAACAAAATTTATTTAATCCAAAAGATAAATTTTAAAATGATATGAAGGCCATTACTATCTAAATGTCTTAGCCATTCGTAAAGATGGGATTCTTCTCTACATGTTGATACTCTTGTCTAAATAATTTTTAAAAATGATCTCACACCCAGATAAAAAAATCATTGCTTACTATCATTATAGATATTTATGCAATTAGTAATGCAATTTTGATAGTTCTCATTGGATTAAATTTAAAATCCAAAACTTAAGAAATCTTCAATTTATCACAAAGGTTTTATTCACGGTTAATCCACAACAATAGGGCAATTGCACAAAATTAGGGGACAAAAAAGGACATATCCATGGACATGTTTTTTCTTGAAATTTAAGAAATACGAACTTCTGTAGATAATTTGAGATGGCTAAACTCAAAATTAGAGGATGATGTAATAACATAAATTGTAGCATTTTGAGTCTAGTTTCTAAAACACTATATTTTTTCAGAAATGATTAAGTATAACTAGGTCAACATATAAAATTTGAATAGGAACTCCTATTTTTATAGGAAAATAGAGTAGATAGTCGATCGTGCGGCCCCTCATTTTTTGAGCATCATTTAATATTGTTTAAAACAAATTGGTGAAACTTTAGATAAGATTATTTAGTTTGAATAAGTTTATATATTCATCATGTTGAAATTATTTAAAACTAATGTTTTAGACACAATACATGTGTCCATCTTCAGGGTGAGAGATCAAAGAAATAAATATAATGAATGTTGAATGCTTTGAGTTCAAACAATAATGAAAATCCTGTAAGGATAAATAATGAGGTAAATGGGAGGTAATCGGGCATATCCAAGCGAATAATTATCATAAAACATGTCCAACACACTTTACCCATCACGCATGATCTTGATTCTTCAAAACAATTAGATGCCATGATTCACCAACTCCTAAACCATTGTCTCTATTTATGTTAAAGGTTTGTGAAGTAATTGAAATAGAAAAAAATATGAAAGAGACAATGGTTTAGGAGTTGGTGAATCATGGCATCCAATTATAATTTTTTTGAAGAATCAAGATCATGCGTGATGGGTAAAGTTTGTTTGACATGTTTTATGATAACTATTCACTTGGATATGGCCGACTAACTCCCATTTACCTCATTATTTATACTATGACAGTTTCATTGTTGTTTGAACCCAAAGCCCTCAAAATTCATTATATTTATTTCTCTGATCTCTCATCCTGAAGATGGACCACGTATTGTGTCTGAAATGTCGGTTTTAAATAATCTCAACATGATGAATCCATAAACTTATTCAAACTAGTATCATCATGAAAATTGCATAATTTAATCATCTAGTTTATAACCTATATTTTTTATGATTTTTCAATGAATATATTTTTTAATAATTTTACAAGTAAATAGATCCTAAAAATTGACAAAAAAATGGATAACTGGCCATGCGGCCCCATAACTACCTCTAAAAATTGAAAACTAGTTTTTTGTTGAATGTATGTGGAATTAGGTCTAGTTTGTAGCCATTTTTTTTTTGCATTCAGGTCAATGAAAAAAATATACATAAACATATATATGCATGTATATTTACGGCATATAATTTCCTAAAAAATTATAGTTAGAAATCAACACAGATTGAAACCTTAAAATAGTCCAAATTTTATACAAATCATATATTTAGAAAGAGGAAAGTGTGCTCAACATCATGATAATAATTTTATGAATTTTATTGTTGAAATGTGTAGTGTATTTGGTGATGGAATTTGAATTTTGTTCTTTTCTGTCAAAACTCTTAGATTCAATTGTGTATTGATAGGTCCAAGCCTTTGGCTCAGGAATCCAACCCATTTTTGAGTCAAAAGGTTTGGCTTTTGAATTCAAACTAAATATAACAAGTACACATTATAATATGTACATGTTATATTGCCATAACATTAACAAACAAATTTTAACTACTCTTACATGTTTGTACTTATCTATTTATCATGATATACACTTATTTTAGTTCACGTTTAAAATTATTTAGTTCACATTTATAATTTTTATATTTTTATTTTAAAGTGGAGTGTGTCATGATATACACCAACACAAAAAGGACATCATGGATAAAAGTGATCCAATTTTGGTGAGTTTTCACCCACAATCATAATTTTGACTGTATAAAACATGGTTTAGGGTTCAACCAAGTCCAATTTCATTATAAAATGAATGAACAAATCAACTATTTTAATGGTGGAGGATATTATAATCAATTTGAACCCCTTTAACATAAATATGTGATAGAATGTGATTTAAGGCTAAATTAGCTTAGATTGATTGAATTGGTGCAATCAATGATATAATTTGATTGAAATTTAGCCTCATGAACCTAATTTTGATTATAAAAGATTTTATTTGGGATTGTCGACTCCAATGTAATAACTAAATAAGCCAAATAGTCCGATGGTTGAATCTGAATGCAATTGTAGCTAATTTGAGCCTATTAAACCTAAGTTCATGACTATAAAATATGATTTGGGGCTTGGTAGGCTCTAATTTCATTAGAGAATGAAGTAAATAATCATTTGGTTCAATGACACATGCAAGTTTGACTTGTATAAGATGTGGTTTTGGGCTCAAAAAACTTGGATGTCATCGTATAATGAATGAAATAGTTAGTTTCAATTGTGGAGGAAATTAGCGTGAATTTGAGGCCCTTGAACCTAATTATGACTATACAATATGATTTGAAGCTAAATTGGCTTTGATTTCATCATAGATTGAGCCAATTAGTCAATTGGTACAATCAATGACATTGACCCTTAATGTCATCATATAATGAACTGAATAGTTGATTCATTCAATCAAAGAGGAATTTGAGGCCAGTTTGAGCCCCTTTAGCCTAATTGCAAGAAAACTAAAGGAATAACCTATACAATTTATTCTCCTATTGGCATATCAATTTCAAGGGATCTTAGCTGATAAGGATGAAAATAAAAATAATTAAAAATGTGGATTTTGGTGTGATCAACGTTGGACGAATATGAAATCATGTTATAAATCCATAAGGAAAAAAGAAGAAAAGATGATTATTAATTTTTCATTTCACTAGTTTTAAGATTGCATAATTTTTTTAGCTAAACATGTAAGTGCAATGAGTTGTTATTCTACAAAATAACCTTGTTGGGTATTTTGGCTTAGTGATCTATCTAATCTGGTGTCTACAATGAGTTTTAAATTAAAAAAAGAGTGGTGTGATGAAGCATTATCATGGCCATGTTTAAAGGGCTAGATTGGAAGTGCATTTGATTTTTCAAAATGTTTACAGAGTGATGGATTACACAACCATGTATCATTATCTTAAATTTGGGCACAATGAAACATTGTCAATGTAAATGTTTTGTATGCAGGCAAGGGATAATAAGCATGAATGATTGGAAACCTACACTAATATTTCCCAGGGATTAATTGGTTTGACTATCTCACTTCACAAGTGGTCATGAGGATGATATTCGGGCAACACGTTCTCTATTAATTATTTGTTTTAAAAGAAAGCATTATATTTTTGATGATATAAGAGATTGATTCAGAGATAATATCCTAGTTTTCATTCAAAATATATGATAGATATATACTAGATGCAATATGTAGACCTTATTGGTCAATTATTACAATTGTAAACCCTAAACCCTAATTTTATCATAAATGTAAAAATGAAGGTAATTGGGGCCAATCTGAACCCATTTAACATAAAAACAAGTATATGATGTGATTCAGGGCTAAATTTTCCCATATTTCCTAACATATTGAGACAATTAGTCGATTGTTGGAATTAATGATGTAAGTTGGATGAAATTGAACCTTGTGAACATAATTTTGCCTATATAGGATGTAATTTGGGGGGTCAATCAACCCCAATATCATACAAAATTCAATCAAATAGTCCACCAATTCAATCATGAAGGAAATTGGGGGCAATTTGAGCCCTTTCAACCTAACTACAAGACCAAGGCTTGATTTGAGTCTAAATTAGGTTTGATTATGTTATGAACTGATCCAATTAGTCAATTGGTGCAATTAGGGATGTGATTTGGGTAAAATTGAGCCATTTAAACCTAATTTATGGGTCAATTGATTGTATAAGATGCAACATATGGTTTAATCGGCTCTAATTTTATTATAAATGCAAACATGAAGGTAATTTGGGCCAATCTGAGCCCTTTGAACCTAATTGTGAGTCTACGATGTGATTCAAAGGGCTAAGTTAGTTCTTCTTGCCCAACATATTTACCTAATTAATCCATTTTTATAATGATTATTACAAGTTAGATGAAATTAAATCCCATGAACCTAATTTTCACTATATAGAGGTAATTTAGGGGTCAATTGACCCCAATATCATAACAAAATAAAACAAAAAGTCCACCAATTCAATATAGGATCACATGGGCATAATATATATAATGTGTATGTATTATTGTCTCAATGGACAATAAGTCATTGTCTAACATTTTTTTTAGGGTATTTCAAGAACTTTGGCCCCACAAACATTCTTTGTATCGATTTGCATTTCCCACTATGAAGACAGGAGGAAACAAATTATTTTTTGGGTCCCCCACCATCAAAAGGAATCAAATTGTTCTTTAGGTCTCTGCCATCAAAAGGAATCAAATTGTTCTTTGTCTAGTCATGGCTGGTGAAGCTCATTCAAAGAAGAGGAAGAAGTTAAAGCACAAAACACTAGAGCAATTATAAGAGTTGAGAGAAAAATAAAAGGTGTGAATGCAATAATTTCACTTGACACAAGGTACAAACATTATCCTTAATGAGCCAAATGTCATAGATAATGATGAAATTAACAATAATGAATTGAATAATGATGATGAATATTTACCTAGTAGTCCAAATTATGTTGCAAGTCCACATTCAAAGTATAAAGTTTTTTATTTTGTTGATGATGAATCTATGCATGATGATTTACCCCTATTAATGAAGACAATTTCATGAAAACACATAACGATGAAAGTAACACTGAAGAAAATTCCATCTCATAACTAAACAATGAAATTAACAATAAAGAAAATAGTAATGAACATAACAATTTTTAATCACCCTCTCAAAAAATTCCACCATTAACAACTCTAAGGATTGTGCATAGAAAAAACAAGTACTTCATTGAAGTTGATGAAAATATTTTGAAACCAATACATAACAAAATGCCTAACTGCCATTTAAGAAGACAAACTAAAAAAAATCAAGATAATTTATTTGGTAAATTAGATTTTGATAATCAAAAATGTCAAGTGTTTATTTCATTGATGAAATTGATTAAGATGAGACCTATAATGTGCACCCTAGGACTAAGGACATCTAACATGGAAGATGAAAAGAATTAAATTATTAAAAATATACACGATGCATATCATACTATAGGCTCAAACTTATGTAACCAAGATTGTAATGTTGCCTGATGTATAATTATAAATTGTGCAGTAAGTGGTCAAATAGGGAAAAAACTATTGATTATAAAAACTAGCTGAGCACTAGACATAAATATAAAGACATTAATGAAAACAATTGGAAAAGACTTAATGATGCCAATACCATTGAGCTCAGGGCATTCTCTGGTAGATTTACAAGAAAGGACAAGGCAATAGCCGATGCTCTCAAAGATTTACTTACACAATTTTGGAAAGACGAGACAAGAGTTTCACCCAATATAAGAGATGTAATGAAAATAAGAGTTGGTTCTCATGACTATGAACCACATCCAAAACATTTATGGGATATGACCCAAACATAATTATACTCTTAAGTTTTTATAAAAATATCCACAAATTTCTATTAGTCAAAGATATTTTGAGATGGTCAAACCATTCTATGTAAAAACAAATCACACACACACCACTTGTTGTAGGCAACATGTTGAATTTTCAATACACAATGATATTTTTTGCCATATATGCTCTACTTTACATACTAACAATGTTTTATACGAGTGTGACATAGAAGTATCACCAAAATCAGCTAGGAAATTTATTTCAACCATTTTTTGTGAAAGACTAGATGGATAATTCTTTTGTAACAAATCATGTTTGGATGGAAATTACAACATTTGTGGTGGATTGCCAAAAATAAGTAGATTGATAAAATTAAAAATTTGTATCCATGAGGAGAGTCTAAGTGCAATTGGATAATAATAGTTGGTTTTAGAAAAGAAAAACATGTGACTCATCAAGTCAAAGATGGCAAAGAATCTGAAAAGTGTGAGCTTGTTACAAAATAAATAGCTGTTTCAAAATTTATGGTCAAATTCAAGGAGGAAATTATTTATAAGTATGTAAGGCACACACATAGGGATAGATGGTTGGATGAACATTATGAGTTAAGCAAGGACACATTCTCACTTGATTATATTGTTTTAACAATCGACTTTATTCAAAATTACACATTCAAACCACACATGGAAGTTCGGTGATAATATTACAACTCAATATAAGTTATCATATTTATGCATATAACATTCATGCATGCACCTGATAGTACAAAGCAAGATCAAAAAATATTAAGGGAGTACCATTTATATGTTAGTGATGACCAATAACATTGTATAGAGTACGTGCAATATTGTTTTGAGATATTCTATGGACAATTGACTGAAAGGGACATTAATTTCAATCAACATTACATTTGGTTAGACAATTGCACATCACAATTCACGAATGCACATATATGTTATTAGTTGAGTAGGATACACGTTACCATTGACATATAACATATTTAGAGTTTCACTAAGACTAGCCATGGAAAAAGGGAGCATAATAATGATAGAGCATGTGTAAAAAGAGTTGTTTCAAGAGAGGAGTTGAAGTTTGAATATGGTGTTGTTTTGACTCATGTAACTATTGACCGAATTTGACTTTTTAGTCAAATTGGGGCACCTATAGGTAAAAATTTGAATTTATATATCTATATGGGGTGTAATATCTTTTCATGAGGTGTTTTATAAGTTAATTGATGTTAAATATTATTATATTATCTTTAGTCAATTATTTTTTGTCTTTATATCATTTTTGGGTCATTTAAGGGGTCAAAATAGTGCATTTAATGCTTTGTACATGTTTATTCAGAAATGTGAAAGTGTAAAAATTTGATTTAATGCCCCATGTTTCATTATAATTCTTAGATAACTAACACTACTAAAAATATGGTAGGTTGTTCAGAGAAAAGGCAAATTTCTTGGCAAAAAAGGATAAAATGGCACTTATATGATCTCCTTAGAAAGTGTGCCACTTGAAAAAGGTGGAAATATGAATCTTTATATTCTCCAAGAAAAATAACATGTTTGGTTTGATCTGGAGATGTCATTACTTTCTCAAAACTATTTTGCTTCTTTTTCACCTTTCTAGACAAACAAAAATGACTTGTAGGTTTGTACTTGGTACGACCAACACAATGCGTTTCATGTAGAATTATTTTATTAAATTGTTTTAAACTTATATACCTTAATTTTTATAGAAATAATTTTGAGAATGATCAATTATGCTTTATGAACCATTGATTTAAAGTTGACCATGCAAATCTGCCTATCAATCTGTGCACCCTTTAGGTTTTGCATTGGTTTGAAGAATTACGTATAATATAGCTATTAAGATTGCTTCCATATGATGTTGAATCTTTTTCTCATGTTCTCCATGATTTTTTTCATAATTGGAGTTGATTTGATAGTCCAAGTAACTCACTTTACAAGATGAGGTCACTATGTGCAGTTTCAACCATTTTCACTACTTTCAAAAGGTTGTATTCTTTACATAGTATTAATTTTAATGATAAATGGTGTATTATATGTTAAAATTCCATGAGGGTAACCTCCTTACAGGTTTTGGTCTCATAACCCCATAGTTTGATAAGAAAACCATGTCTCTATCATGTTAGAACAGTCATTCAACATGCTACTTGACTTGTTCCAGGAGCTTGGAAGAGATATTCACATTAAAAAGGATGTTATTCACCTTGTATTCAAACCTTATTGATAAAAAGTGTGCATTTGGAGGATTAATAATGGGTTTGAGTTGTTGAGGTCATTCATCAACACATTGTTATTCTATTCCATACCCTGCCTTCATACAACCAATGCACTTACAACCTCTATGATGACATCACTAGAGCCTTAGTGTGGGTTTCAAGTGATTTGAGAGGTGAAAATATCATTTGAAGGTTTTGAGAGAGACCTTTGACCTATATAAGCTTATGACAATGCATATGATTCATTCCATCACCATTGTCCAAGCCAAATCTGCCTGTATATTGAAAATTAACACCTATAGGTGGCCTGAGCAGAATGTTTAGAAGTCATATAGAGAGTTTGAAACGTATGTTGAGCCTTATTAATTGTCTTGGTTTAGTAAAAATCACGGCATAATTATTTGTGAGAATAGATTTCCAAACAAGGAATGAAAGTCACTCCCAAAGAAATGACTGTGGAATTCAGGGATCTAGTCCCTAAAATATCAAAACAAAGCCCTGATAGGTTTTGTTGAAATACTATGATAAAGTTCTAAACATCATTTAGGCACCCTAATGCACACACCTTATATCCTTTGGTAGGGAGAAATACTATGGCAAGAATGAGGGCTAGAAAATTGATGGAGAGTGATGTTTTAGAGGCTCAAAGTGGCCTACAAAAACACTGAATTATGTCGGTGTTATTTACATTCCTGAGCCAAAAGGAGACCTTTATCACCCAAGGTTGTAGATTGAACTTGCCAAATTAGTGTGGGTGTTTCCAATGGTGGAGTTAGCATTAATAAATAAATCAAGGATCTTTAAAAATATGGTAAGTGTGTTTTATCCCTCTACACCCACTTTCAGTTTGTAAACAGGACAAATCAACACCTACAACTGAGCATAAAGATAAGGTTGCAAGAAAGGTGTTTAATTGGAGCTTTATACTAGTCAAGGTGAACAAGGGAATATAAATAAATATCAAATGAACCTTAGGGATACTGAGGAGGTTATGAACATTACTATTGATGTCTAAACATACAATATAACCTACAAGCTAGGGGTAAATAGGGGTGTCTTACTCAACACCTAGAGAGGCTCAGTGTCAAAAATCAAAATACATAGGCAGACTAAGAAGGAGTTTACACCTAATATAATAACATATGTAACCTTAAGGGAAGTCATGGTGACTTCATAAACTACAAACAAGAGAAGTGCACACCTACATAGGTCTCTAAAACCTTGTACACACACCTACAACTAACATTGTTGACTGAGCTAGATAATTGGTGAGAAAGGAGTGTGTTGGTGTTTAAAAAGCATGGAGATGGAGGAAATAAACACAAAATAGTAATAAATTACCCTATATAAAGTAAGTTAAGTTTTTTTACTCGGTTCTCAAGCCTAAATCATGCAAACATGCACCTACAGGTGCCTTTCCAAACAAAACACAGTCAGGAGCAAGAGACTCAGTCCTGTGAATCCATGAGTATGAGTGATAAATGAGAGGTCAGAGTGAAGAAAAAAGGATATAACACATCCTTCATGATGATGATAACCTATAGAGTGTTTTGACAATGCAAATCAAGCAAGAGGAGAGTCCCCAATGGAACAACTCAGTCTAAGTACTAAAAAACCCTACAAGGTACTAAAGAACACCAAACAAGGTACTAAAGAACACCAAGGTTGCAGTCAAGCATGTTAAGCAAGTTTTGCCCTAATACCCATTTGAGAAGTCAAAACCATTTATAGCTTGAGGTAGGATCTCTAATAAATTATAAAATGTTTATAATATCATTCTAAATGCATTTAAACTATCAGGACACAAGGAAAATCATCAAAAGACTATCTTGAGGTCTTAAGGTACAGACAGGCTTCTAGGAATGCTGAGACCTTGAAGCCAAAGAGAAGGTCATTCTCAACTCCAAAATCAAAAGATAACTAAAATGGATTGGAACATTTTTATATGGTCATAATAGACATGTATAATCTATTTTAATGCAGGGGAACCATCAGAAATCCATTTGGAGCCTCAAGGACAAACTTAGACCTATATAATGAGGAAAACAAGCTCAACAAGAGGACTTTAATTGATCGTATCTTTCATGATGATATACATGGTTGAAAAATAAGTTAAGAGGAGTTATATAGGGTCCCTATCAACCACTTTATGGAATTATTTTAAAACTTGGATGTCCAACTTTGATGAACAAAGCTTAAGGGGCAAAATTGGTCTAAAACCCTTGCAAACCCTCAATCGGGACCAGTTTGTGAAAATGGAGTTGGAAATACAATATAATGGCATATTATGATCATAATACCTATTATAACTTGGTAAGGACTCCCTTGAGCTACTTTGCATGCCAACTAGCCATACGGACTTGTACGAAAGGGGTGTAAAATAGGCTCTTTTTTACCATTTTTTGTGTTTTGCAGGTTATAGAAGGATTCAAGAGATTAAATAAACTTTAGGTGAAATATTAAGACTTAATATAACTCCACATATTAATTTAATACCCTATATAAACTTTTAAGTACCCCAACTAGGTGTTTCAACTTAGCTAGTCAAATATAGCATATAGGACAAGCTAGTGAAGAAGATGGAAAACTTCAAGTGAGCTCATTTTAAGGTGTTCCTAATGATTCAAGGCCATAAAAGGCATTGACACATGCCATACATTACTTTTTATGAAAAATTGAACCCAAATTGGGTGCCAAGTGTGCAGGGTACAAATAAGACCGATTTTCTAGACAACAGAGGATGATTACTTCCTTCCAGGAGTTTCAAGTTGACCAGGCATGCAACCAATGGATGAAGAGGCATGTCTGATGTACCTACTCTTCATTCCAATCATTTTGATTACTCCTCATTAGTTATAGGATGTTCAAATACCTCCAATCATGATGGTAGTTTTTATGAGCAAGTTGAGGAGTTTTCTTGCCACTTTTCATGAAGTTTATGCCTTATATGGACACTTGGAATTCCAAACCTTACATTGTTCATCCCATATACTTCTCACATACACAAATAACTACTTCTCTTAGCTTGACAAGTTTCCTTGTGACCCTTGGACTTCTTTCTTCTTTTCTCTCTCACAATTTTTATAAGAACTAGCCATTTTGGCCATTATATGGATGCTCTACCTGAGTATGGCAAAACCTTGCTCATTTATATGCCTTTTGATCGATAAAATAACTAAGGATTACCTCTTTCATGACTATTCATAGTGTGCTTTACTTGAATGTTGTATTTGCTTAGTGAAAACTATGGATTCTTTAGCAAGTTCTCACATTCCCTTTCCTATTTACAGCTTCTTTTTGTAGGGCATGTGAAGTGTTCCAGGAGATGTTCATGGTTTAAGTGAGTTATCATATTTATTAGTGCCCTCATAGGCCTCTTTTCTAGTCTTGATAGCTTTGCACATTCATTCATAACCCCACAATGTAACATTGATGCAAGAAGACATAGATTGGAGAGTGTATGTTTAGTTTATCCTTTTATTTCAAGTATAATATGCCTATGGTTGGATGTCATCAGTTAATTTGGTGTATCACCTCCCTTAGATTAATTTTATTTTATTTGTCCTTCTCCTTTTTCAACCCCTAAATTTAGTAGTAATTGCAATTCTAAGTGGTACATCAAGGGAGCTAGCCCTATCTAGAGACTCACCTCATTCCTTTGGCTACCCACAAGCTTAGAGGTGATTCCATTGTGCCACTTGGATGAAGAGAGCTTTGCATTTACTCAAAGGGTGCAAATCCAAGTGATAACAATAACAACCATTTTTGAATGGTGTAATGAGAAAATGGGTCATGGTTCTCAAGAAAATTTTACTATCCATAGATATTTCTAGTTGATGGAGGAAGAACACTTGAAAAAATATGAGGATTGTATGACTATAATGGTATCAAGTGAACTCCACTCATTTCATAGCTCAAATGCAGGTTCTTAGATTATTCATATGAGACATTTGACATGTTTTTGTTTTACATGCATGGACTCTTTTTGAAATGAGTATGAGTCAAAAAATTAAGTGGATGAATGGAGTTGAAAACCTCTAATTTCAATGGACACATATCAGGTTCCACCAAAATTACAACTTATACATATGACATCATCACATGACTTTGACCGTGTATATGATCTACTGCAACCAGGTAGAATATTAATCATTATGTACTATTTATTCTCATTGTCTATCTTGACAACATCATTAAAAGGGGATAAATTACTATTTATTCACATTATCTATCTTGATACAGGGCATGTTTTTACAGTTATTACTAATGAGGACAATGAAGAGGGAACAAATTACTACGTATGTTAGTGTGTAGAGTGTTGTTCCCAAAATCTGTCACTCATTTTTCGGACAACATATGAACTATTTTGGTCCTGCAAGCCAAAATTATCTCTTCCCTTCTCAAAAATTGTTCTGAGCATTCAAAGTCTTCATTATTCAAGATTTTTTAGTTAAGGGATTAGCAGGTTCAACAGGTTCAATGGCTTCAATAGGCGAGTTCTCACAAAGGAACACGTTCCCAACACTTAGGCAATTTCAATATTGGTTTAACGCCTCGGTTCAACCAAAAATGTTCATCGGCAAGCTTCAATTAAAAGATTGAACCATTGAACCATTGAACCCCACTTCCAAAAAGTTCAAAGGTTCAATGGGTTCAAAGGTTCAATGACATCGACAATCTTAAAGAGTTAAGCGCTTTGGCAAAAGTTCAAAGTTCAACTGCTTCGCCAAGTTCAATGGCTTCAAAAGACTTAGCGAAAAGAAGGAAGATTGAACTGTTGAACCATTGAACCTTGAACCAAAAAGGTTCAAAGGTTCAATGCGGCTGGTTCAAAGAGATTGGTTCAAGCAGTCAATTAAATGAGCGGAACAAAAGATTGAACCGTTGAACCAAAGTTGGTTCAATTAGTCGATTCAAAGGGGTCCCCCAAAGTTGAAAAAACAAGTGCCCTTGCGGAGGGCAGTGAAGAAAAGGTAGGTGCCCTTGCGGAGGGCAGGGAACATTTTCTCAAAGATCAAAGAGAAGGCTAAAAGGGTAAGGAATTCCTTCAAACTTTTTGTCCCAAAGAAATTACAAAGGAACTGAAAGAATTCCTACAGAAATATTTTTTGTGAAAGAATTTTCACAAAGGTAAATCCTTCGAAAAAATTGTCGAAAGGAATTTCTTTGAATATTTTTCCCAAAGGAATGATCAAAAGCCCGATGAAAAAGTGGCTAAGGCAAGGGAAGATTTCCTTCGAAGGACCTCGAAGGGCAGGTACCCTTACGGGGGGCTCTTGATGACCAAAAAATGGACCTTTCTTAAAGACCCGAAGGGACACCTTCCCTTCGACCTTCCCTTCGGGGTGTTCCAAAGACATAGAGCCAAAGGAATCTCAAGGCTTCAAAAGACTTCGCCAAAACAAAGGATTCTGAGAAAGAGATTGAACCGTTGAACCTTGAACCAAAAAGGTTCAAAGGTTCAAAGAAAGCACCAAGCAAAATAAGGAAGTGGAAGATTCTAGAGACCAGTTCAAAGAGATGGTTCAACCAAAGAGCAAGAAAGTGATTGAACTAGGGAAGTGATGGAACCAAGGAACCGATAAAGATAGCCTGAACCATTGAACTATTGAACCAATGAACTTTCAAAGGTTCAAAAGTTCACGGTTCAAATAATCAACAACCATTGATGTCCTTGCAGATGTCAAATTTAAGGTAATGGAATATTCATTAATTTTAAAATATAGCACGTAGCTTTAAGGATGAACCAAGTGACCGGCTGAAAGAAGATAGCCTGAGAGCTCCAATTGTAGTAGGAAAGAAGAGAAGGCTACAGAAGATATTGAAATATCTACACGAGAGTTATTTTTGGTAGGTGAAATAGTCCACCAAGTAGTCATCTGAGTGCACCAAATAAAGGACATGGCCTATTTTTCTTCCATGAAGTAAAGGCAAAGTAGATAGCTATGTAAAAAAGAAAAAAAGGACTAGGCGGCCTATACTTTGGAGAAGACATATGAGATGAATTGGCATGCCACAGTTAAGATCGATGCACTGTTCCAAGCATGGCCCCTTGACAAAACTAAAAATACATTTAAGGCATTGAATATAGCGTGGGTC
Source organism: Torreya grandis (assembly GCA_037957365.1). Taxonomy (NCBI): domain Eukaryota; kingdom Viridiplantae; phylum Streptophyta; class Pinopsida; order Cupressales; family Taxaceae; genus Torreya; species Torreya grandis. The sequence continues at coordinate 832,446 of JARHVA010000688.1, read as the reverse complement.
ATTCCATGGAATAAGGTGCCAAGCCTTTCTTGATTGATACATATTGTAATCTCTTGTTTTATGAAAAAAGAGATCTTTTCATTATAGAAGCAAAACTCTACCAAAATTGAAAGGCGATTACTGAGACTTTGAGCTCAGATCATTGATCATATTACTTTATCTGAATGAGAAAGCAAGTTACTTTCAGACTTTGTACTGTTATAGCTTGTGTTATTTTAGGAAATTATTCTTATGTCCATTTCCTAAGAGCATTCTTGTTTATTTAATTTAACAAGCAAAACTAGTGGAAGTAATCAGGAAGGTATCCTGAAGCCAATTGTGGAAAGACTTTGTGCTATCATAATTGTCTTTAGTGTGTTTTTAGTTTCTTTCTATGTAAAGGATCTTGGGATGACTTTATGTCCCCATTATCCTTCATATTTCACTCTTTGGACAGTTGAGGTGGAGACTTTGTGTTACACCTTATTCTGTTGGTTCTTACGCCCCCTGTTACCAGTTACTTGTTATCTACCAGATAAAACTCCTGCTATTTGTTGTAAGACCACTTCTGAAAGAAGAGAATTGCCTTTAGTGCTTTAACCTAGATTTCTCCTTTGTTATTGAACATCATCTCTAAAAAAAGAGAGATGGATGGTGTTGTCCTACCCCTGAGTGTTATTTTCTGCATACATATATAGTATATAGCTCCTCATATTTATAGGGAACCTCCCCTTGATGAGAGGAGAGATTTGTCCACCTCTGATGTGGTAAACCTACACATTTGGCTGACCAATCTCCCTATGTTGTGGTTGAAGAGACTTATTTTGCTCATCAATTAGCTGGTGACAAAATATTCACCCAACAGTTTTTTGCCGACTCCACTAGGGACGAGCATGCAGTTTGAAGCCTCAAGCTTCAAGCTAAAGTAGGGCCAATTGTTTTCTATTTTTATTCTAAAATATGACAACTCCATGCTATACAAGAAGCTAGAGAGCCCAAGGTGTTATTGAGCTTGTTTTTGAGTTGGTGCAGTAGGGCAATTTCGATTTGTTCCCTCAACTTCAAGTTCAACGATCCAAGAGTGTTCCTCCTACCTATACTAGGTCACCAACACAAGGCAAAGCTTCTTTTTCTACTATTAACAGAGCTTTGCCTATACATACTCCACCCAAATTTGTTAACCCCCTTTTCCATAATCAAATCATGGCGGTTTAAGGCCTCTAGGGTAACTCTTTCGGCCCACTCAATTTAACTCCACCTCTACATGAGCTACCACACAGTGCAAGGAATAATTTCCCCAAATTCTTTGGTGATGGGAGAGTTCATCCTAATGAACATGTTGTATCCTTCAACATAGCCTATGGCATGATAGGTGTGGAATCTGAAGACGTAGTAGTCAGGCTATTTGTGAAAAGATTGCAAGGTACTACTGCAGACTGGTTCAACCATCTACAAGGCCAAACTATAACTGACTGGGACACTATTAAAGCTAAATTTGAAGCTAGGTTCAAGCCTACAAAATATGCACATGCCTTGTTGGCCTAGCTCACACAGATAAAAAAGAACCTCATGAACCTATAAGCGATTTCATTGCCAAGTTTGACAAGTTGAGGAATTGGATTCCAACAATTACTCAGCCAACACCTGAGAACCTTAAATGCTTCTTCATCAACTCACAATTGCCTGAAGTGAGTTTTCTGTAAAGACGGGCTAGCCATATAGACCTTGTTGCTGCTCAGGATTTGGCTACTGAGGTAGAAGATGACCTTATCTTGGCAAGAAAGATAAGGAGAGATCCTAACAGAGGTAAATCATATTCATCTTCTGAATACTCACCTACAGTCACCACTGATCTAATGGTGCAGAAGCTGACAAATGAGCTACTAGCTCTTAGAAAGCAAATGGTGCAAGGGATGTCATCTGCTCCTTCATACAGAGATATACTCAGGAGGGCATTCCTTAATCAGTCATATTAAGGCAATGCTGCTAGGAATCAAGGGCAGCCAAATCGTCTTCCTCTCCCATGAGGGAACCTTGCCATTGAAGCACCTCCAACCAATTCAGCAGTTAGATATCTTAAAGCATAATTAGATTTCTCCTTCTAGCCTGAGTTGAACCCATAAAATGATGCTAATATCTTCACAGAGGGAGAAGAAGAATTAGCTAGTGACTCTAACATTAGTTTCTTGAATTACCAGGATGAACCCATAAGTGAAGTAAAGCAGCTGAGGAATCATACGCTGTGTTCACCCAGTCTAAGAATCAGTCAACCCAGCAAGTTGATAAAGAAAGAACAAAGGAGCGAGCTCAGCCTGTAATTTCAATTGCCAAAGTAAGTACCCCAAACATTTTTGCACCTTCAACTTCAACTTCACAGATTTGTCCTCCTCCTCCTAAAAACTAGAAGGACAAACTCCCATCCTCTATTCTAAGTTCATTTCAGAGATTTGACATAATTGACCATATAACGAAAACCAAAATTTAAATGTCTGAATTTGAATTCTTGTAATCTAACTCAGAGCAGTTAGATAAGTTGGTTCAATGTGTAAAGAACCAAGCCATCCCTGTAGGACAAGAGGTTAGAAAGGTAACTCGTGATCCCCCAAGGAACATGTCCACCCCAAATAATCTTGTCATTACTCCTCCTGCTGCTCTTGGGAGGACTGAACCATTTTATGTCTCATTGCTAATAAATGAACACCAATTAAATAATTGCATCATAGATTTTGGTGCATCTAACAATGTCATGCCTGCAAAAGTGGCAGAATCCCTTTGTCTCACACTGACCAAGACATTTGAGAGATGTTTCTCCATGGAGAATAAATAATTGCCACTGCTGGGACAAATTAAGGATGCCTAATTTGCATTTGCAGTGTTCCCAAACAAGAGAATCAAGATGACTGTCACGGTGGCCGACGTCCCAGCATCATACGGCATCCTTCTTGGGCAAAATTTATGCAAGGATGTTAGTGGAGAATTGAGCATGGACTTGTCTAAGGCAAGGATCCCGATCAATGGTGTTATGCAAAGATTGCTCCCTAAGAAGGAAGCAAAATATGTGGTCACTCAAACATCAACACCTGAAGCTCAAATTCTATTTGAGTCTTTATTCATGGGTAATTACTTTTTATCTATGGAGGAAGTCCATGAGACATTTGATGAAATTTACAAATGTGTCAACTTGAAAATTATTTTAGATAGAACAACAAAAGGATTGGTGGAGTTCAGTGCAAGTGTAGAAGAATCTCTCCCTCAAAATGAAGAAGAATCTAAGGAAAAATTAATGTCTGATGAGGTATGAATTCTATAATTCAATGGTAGCTACTCCTCTACCGGTTTAGGAGCCAAGATTATGTTGATATCTCTTAAAAGAGATATTTTTCCTTCTCCATACAAGTTGCAGTTTAACAACACCAACAACACTACTGATTAAAAATCTCTATTGCTTAGATTGAAGGTTGCTCGAGACAAAGGCATCAAACTCCATGCCAAAGGAGATGCTGAACTGGTGGTTTGTCAGATAAGGAACCTGTATCAAATAAAAAATGAGAGATTGCACCACTATCGCAATCTAGTCTGGGATCAAATTGAAAGCTTTGATGCTTTTAGTATCTCTGCCATACTTAGAGAATTCAATGACTGAGCTGATGCACTAACCGTGTCAATAACTCTCTTGGTTCCTCACCTTAATTTTAAGGGAGATGGGTACACTATTGAACTGATCTTTTGACCAAGTGTGCCTAACAATGCCAATCATTGGCAAGTGTTCAATGGTGACAACTGAATCATTGCCTTCTTGGAGCAAAAAAATAGCTTTGAACAACTTCATTTTGAAGGTAGTGAGCCTCAGAAGCTTGAAATAGCCCTTGAATCAAGTGCAGATGCAAGTGAAGAATGCTTGCAAATTAAAGGGAATAAAATTCCCAAATGATTGGTTTCCCTAGAGAAGTTGTTTGACAAACATGACAGGTTCATCAAACAGTAGCAAACGGATTCAAGCTCCTCCCAAGAGTTTGATTAAATAAATCTGGGCACCAAGGAAAATCCCAAGATGGTGAACATTGAGAAGTGTTACACTCAGGAAGAAAAGTTTAAGTTCACTACTCTGCTCAACCAGTACTTGGATGTCCTAGCATACTCCTATGATGATCTAAAGTTGCTCAGGCCTGAAGAAATTTGCCATGAAATCCCTCTCAAGAGTGACTCAGTGCCTTACAAGCAAAAATCCAGGCAGTACAATCTGAAGATATCAAGTACTATTCTATCTGAAATACAAAAAATGTTGAATGCTAAGATAATTTTCTCAATCCATCATTACACATGGATTGCAAGCATAATACCTGTGAGGAAAAAGAATGGCAAAATTTACCTCTACGTAGATTTCAAAAATTTGAATCAGTCATCCTTAAAGGATAAATATCCTCTACCCATCATGGATCAAGTCCTTTAGACAGTGACTGGTTCAGAGATGTTATCAATGCTAGACGGTTTTTCAAGATACATTCAAGTTGAAGTTAGTGAAGCAGACCAACATAAGACTACCTTCACCACACCTTGAGGCACCTTCACATATTGAAGAATGCCATTTGGCCTGATAAATGCTAGCACCACTTTTCAGAGAGCAATGGACCTTGATTTCAAAGACAAAATGGGTAAGTTCATTGCAGTGTACCTGGATGATTTAACAGTCTTTTCTAAGCATCATCTTGATCATGTGCACCATTTGCAAAAAGTGCTAGAACGATGCCGCTAGAATGACATATCTCTAAATCCCAAGAAGTCCATTTTTGGAGTAACAGAAGGGAAACTTCTCAGGCACATTATATCAGAAGAAAGCATAAAGATTGACTCAGACAGAGTCAAGTCCATCCAAGAACTTACTCTGCCCACAAGTAAGACTACAGTTCACTCTTTCTTTGAAAAGGTGAATTTCTTATGAAGATTCATCCCTGAGTTTGTTAAAAAGACTCGCCACATTATGAACATGATGAAGGGAAAGGCCACTTTCAATTGGACTGAAGAAGGCAAATTGGCATTTCGAGATATTAAGATAGCTATTGCCCATGCCCCAATTTTGGTTTGTCCAGATTATGCCAAGGATTTAATAGTGTATAGTTATGCTTCAAAACACACACTTTCAACAATTCTGGTTCAACATAACCAAGAAGGTGTAGAATCTCTCATTTCTTTCATGAGTTGTCCTCTCAAAGCTCATGAGCTGAAATGCTCAAACATGGAGAAGAATGCTTATGCAGTGGTAAAGGTAGTGAAGCATTTCTACTTTTACATCCTGAATTCACACACTATTGCCGTGGTTCTTGACACCACATTCAAATCCATATTAACTTACCAGGAGTTTGGAACGAAAAGGGGTAATTGGATTGCTAAAATCTAGGAGTTTGATATAGTCATCAAACCAACGAAGCTAGTGTGGGGAAGGAGCCTCTGCCAATTGATTGCTGACAACAGACCAGAAGAAACAGGGCATGGAGAAGAAGAAATTGAAGACACACCAACAATTTTTTTTGTCTCCACCATGAATGAGTGGTATTCAAATATTGCTCATTTTCTTACCTATGGTGAGTGTCCTGCTCACTGGCCTCATAAAGAAAGGAGGACTGTTAGATTAAAAGCTACCAATTTTGTCTTATGGGACAACGACTTGTATAAGCAGAACCCTGATAGAGTGTTCCTTTGCTACGTGGATAAAGAGTAGCAAAGCCAACTTTTGAAGTCCTTCCATAATCTAGCCTGTGGGGGACATTTTTTTGTTCTTGTAACTGCCATAAGATTTTGTGAGCCAGGTATTACTGGCCTACCTTGTTTCAAGATGCATACAAATGGGTACGAAGATGTGAACTATGCCAACAGTTTGTTGGAAGACCCAAGTTAGCTGCTCTATCTCTTAACCCAGTAGTGATAGAAGAGCCATTTCAGTAATGGAGAATCAATTTCATTGGTGCTGTAAACCCATCTTCAAGTGTTGGACATGATTATGTCCTCACAGCCATAGATTACTTCACCAAGTGGGTGGAAGCTATTCCAACCAAGCATGCTACTTTAGAATTAGTGTGCAATTTCCTCAAGAAGAATATTATTTCCAGGTTTGGGGTCCCAACCAAGATTGTCACAGAAAATGCATCTTGTTTCTCTTCCCAAGAGATTACTCAGTTCTATTTTTACTATGGGATTACCCTCTCCCACTCTTCTGATTATTTTCCACAAGGGAATGGCCAAGCTGAATCAAGCAACAAGAACTTGGTGACTATCATCAAGAAGCTGGTAGATGACAACCAATGAACATGGCATAAAGCATTAGTTGATGCTTTATGGGCAGACAGAATTACACCCAAGAGGGCAATTTGTATGTCACCTTTCCAACTTCTTTATGGTCTTAATGTTGAGATACCAATCACCCTAGAATTGCCATCATTGAAATTAGCTAAGGCAGTCGAAGATCAGACATATGAAAGCTCCATCGATAAGAGGATCATATGCTTGACTAAGCTAGATGAGCAATGACCTATGGTGGTGGATCGAATTGCTGCGCATCAAAGTCTAGTGAAGAAGCTCTTTGACTAAAAATTAAAAAACTGTGATTTTCAGATTGGAGATCAAGTCCTGTTGTGGGACAATAGATGAGAACCAAAGGGAATACATGGGAAATTTGACTCCCTTTGGAGGGGCCTTTTTACTATCCATCAGCTCAAGATGACATAGATGATCTTATCTGATACTTCAATAGGAAAATAGTTTCATGTTGAAGTATCGAGATGACACGCATTTTTCTCTGCCTCACAATGGGCAGCATCTGAAGCACTTCAATTCTTGAAGTATCAAATAAGATCATCTATACATATGTATATTTGTATAGTCTTTAGTTCTATTTTGTGTTTTTCATTTTCATTTTTGGCACCTTTTTTTTGTGTAGCATGACTCCATAGCCCAATGGCATACTTGAAGGCACTGGATATTCTAGTTTCTACTCCCCTCAGTTATTCCAAGTTTTCAACTGAAGGAAGTTCCCCAACTAGAGCCAACTGTTGTTCCCAAAATTTGTCACTCATTTTTGAGACAACATATGAACTATTTTGGTCTTATAGGCCAAAATTATCTCTTCTCTTCTCAAAAATTGTTATGAGCATTCAAATTCTTCATTATTCAAGCTTTTTCAGTTAAGGGATTAACAGGTTCAATAGGTTTAATGGCTTCAATAGGCAAGTTCTCACAAAGGAACAAGTTCTCAACACTTAGGCAATTTCTAGATTGGTTCAACGCCTCGGTTCAACCAAAAATGTTCATCGACAAGATTCAAATAAAGGATTGAACCATTGAACCCCGCTTCCAAAAGGTTCAAAGGTTCAACGATGTCAGCAAGCTTAAAGAGTTAAGCGCTTCGGCAAAAGTTCAAAGTTCAACCACTTCAGTGAGTTCAATGGCTTCAAAAGACTTAGCAAAAAGAAGGAAGATTGAACCATTGAACCTTGAACCAAAAAGGTTCAAAGGTTCAACACAGTTGGTTCAAAGAGATTGGTTCAAGCGGTCAATTGAATGAGCAAAACAAAAGATTGAACTATTGAACCAAAGTTGGTTTAATCGATCAATTCAATCGGTCAGTTCAAAGGGGTCCCCCAAAGTCGAAAGGGCAGGTGCCCTTGCAGAGGGTAGTGAATAAAAGGTAGGTGCCCTTGCGGAGCGCAGGGAACATTTGCTCAAAGATCAAAGAGAAGGCCGAAAGGGTAAGGAATTCCGTCAGACTTTCTGTTTGAAGAAATTACCATGTAAAGGAATTGAAAGAATTCCTTTGAAAATATTTTCCACGAAAGAATTTTCACAAAGGCAAATCCTTCAAAAAAATTGTCTGAAGAAATTCTTTCAGACATTTTGCCTTAAGGAATGATCAAAAGCCCAGTGGAAAAGCGGCTAAGGCAAGGGAAGATTTCCTTCAGATAAAATGTCTGAAGAAATTCCTTCGAACATTTTGTCCAATAGAATTGAAGAAGTAGACCGCCCAAAGGACCCCGAAGGGCAGGTACCCTTGCGGGGGGATCTTAGTGACTAGAAAATGGACCTTTCTTAAAGACATGAACAGACACCTTCCCTTTGGGGTGTTCCAATGACATAGAGCTAAAGGAATCTCAAGGCTTCAAAAGACTTAGCCAAAAGGAAGGATTTTGAGAAAGAGATTGAACTGTTAAACCTTGAACCAAAAATGTTCAAAGGTTTAAAGAAAGCACCAAGCAAAGAAAGGAAGCAAAAGATTCCAGAGACTAGTTCAAAGAGATGGTTCAACTAAAGAGCAAGAAAGTGATTGAACTAGGGAAGCGATGGAACCAAAGAACCGATAAAGACATCCTGAACTGTTGAACTATTGAACCAATGAACTTTCAAAGGTTCAAAGGTTCATGGTTCAATATGGTTCAAACAACCAGCAACCATTGACATCCCTGTGGATGTCAAATTTAAGGTAATGGAATATCTGTTGATTTTCAAATATAGCACGGAACTTGGAGGATGAAGCAAGTGACCATCTGAAAGAAGATATCTTGAGAGCTCCAATTATAGCAGAAAAGAAGAGAAGGCTACAGAAGATATTGAAATATCTACAAGAGAGTTATTTTTGGTAGGTGAAATAGTCCACCGAGTAGTCATTTGAGCACACCAAATCATGGATGTGGCCTATTTTTATTCCATGAAGTAAAGGCAAAGTGGACAGTTGCGTAAAAAAGAAAGAAAGGACTAGGTGGCCTATACTTTGGAGGAGACATATGAGATGAATTGGCATGCCACAGTTAAGACTGATGCATTGTTCCAAGCATGGCCCCTTGATAGAATTGAAAAAGCATTCAATGTATTGAATACAGCATGAGCTGTTCCATGGAACAAGGCGCCAAGCCTTTCTTGATTGATATATATTGTAATCTCTTATCTTATGAAAATGGAGATCTTTTCATTATAGAAGCAAAACTCTGCCAAAATTGAAAGGCGATTACTGAGACTTTGAGGTCAGGTCGTTCATCATATTACTTTATCTAAATGAGAAAGCAAGTTACTTACAAACTTTGTGCTGTTATAGCTTGTGTTATTTTAAGAAATTATTCTTATGTCCATTTCTTAAGAGCATTCTTGTTTATTTAATTTAACAAGTAGAACTAGTTGAAGTAATCAGGAAGGTGTCCTGAAGCCAATTGTGAAAAGACTTTATGCTGTCATAATTGTCTTTAGTGTGTTTTTAGTTTCTTTCTGTGTAAAGGATCTTAGGATGACTTTGTGCCCCCATTATCCTTCATATTTCACTCTTTGGGCAATTGAGGTGGAGACTTTGTGTTACACCTCATTCTGTTGGTTGCTATGCCCCTTGTTACCAGTTACTTGTTACGTACCAGATAAAACTCCTATTATTTGTTGCAAGACCACTTTTGAAAGAAGAGAAGTGCTTTCACTTGGATTTCTCCTTTGTTTGTGAACATCATCTCTGAAAAAAGAGAGATGGATGGTGTTGTCCTATCCCTGAGTGTTATTTTATGCATACATATATAGTATATAGCTCCTCATATTTATAGGGAACCTCCCCTTAATGAGAGGAGAGATTTGTCCACTTTTGATTTGGTAAAACTACACATTTGACCGACCAATCTCCCTATGCTCTGGTTGAAGAGACCTATTTTGCTCATTAGTTAGCTGGTGACAAAATATTTACCCAACATAGAGAAAAGAAAAAATTGACTTCCTTAGTCATAAATGGAGAAAACATTAACTATCCCACTGAGTCTGTGGTTGTCACTAGAACTTGGCTTTGGTGATATCCTATAAAAAAATCAAATGTATGGTTTTTTGAAGACTCTAAAATACATAGGAAGATACTACACTATTCAAATTTGGTTCTTAGAAAAAATATTCAATTGGTCAAATATCATGGGATGCGATTAAACATGAATGTATGGAAATTTTGTAAGTCATACCATGAAGTTATTCTTACTATTATCAATATTAGAGCATATCCTAGTGGTTCGTTGGATTCAAATTCCAATGTATGTTAAGTTGTTAAATGTAGATGTATTTAATTTTACCAAAATTTATTGATTTTTTAGGTAGTACATATAAGTTTTATTTTTAATTACTTACTAATAATTTTTTTGTAGGATAGTGGTACCAAATAAGTTTCCACATTCATGTGGTTAACACTATTAGTAACCAATTTCATATTTTTGAAGCTAAGAGAAACTTAATATAAGTACTTAGTTTACAGAAATGGCATTTTTGAGGTCAAAATGGGTGGTGGGTCTCTCGACTAAGCATAATTGGAGGCCAAGAACCTAGTCGTAGATGTTATCCACCACTTGAATGTGTTGGAAATGTTAGTTTCAAGTCATGAAGCACTAGAAATGGAGTTCTCCAACTTTGACAACATTTTTTGTCAGTGTTTCCATGCTCCTGAATAGTAGTGAAAACATGTATTCGAGTGGGTTTGGAGGTCAAGGTCATGGAAGCATATGTCATTTGCCTATCTAGACATGTTCAAAGTGATGGACTTGCACCTAGAGGTCCCAAAGGTATAAATGTCAGTTGGAAGACAAGAACTTGTCTCTTCAATGCAAAAAAAGTTGCATTTAAAAATTTGTTACTACAATGTGTGCCACAAATTGGTCTTAAAGATTACATAAACATGCTCTAGGGTGAAATTATAAGAATTCAACATGCACACAAGGGTTATTTAAGTTCATGCCATTAACTTATAGTTTCTATTTTATATATGCCTGAAGTTAGGCTTAAAAAATATATCAGGAAGGGCATTCTTGAGGCCAAAATGGGTGGTGGGTCTCTTGATCAGGCGTGATGAGAGGTGAAGAACCTGGTCCTAGATATTATCCACCACTTTGAACATGTTTTTAGTGTCAATTTCTATTTATGAAGCACCGAAGGTGGAGTTCTTTGACTATCACTTCAACTTTGATAACATTTGTTGTCAGTGTTTCCCTGCTCCCAAACAATAGTGAAAACATGCCTCCGATGGGTTTGGAGGTCGAGGTCATAGGATCATGTGTAATTTTCATATCTAGAATTTTTTTAAGTGTTGGATTTATACCTAGATGTCCTTAAGGCATAAATATCAGTTGGAGCTCAAGAACTTATCTCTTCACTACAAAAAAGATGCATTTCAGGACATGTTACTATAACTTGTGATACAAATTCGTATCAAACGTTCCATAGACATGATCTAAGGTAAAATTATAGGTATTATACACACATGAGGTTATTTCGGTTCATGCTAATAACTTATAGTTTCTATTGTATGCACACCTGAAGTTAGTCTAAAAAACTACATTTTTATTATATTTTGAAGGGTGTTCTTGAGGCTGAAATAGGTGGTGGGTCTCTTAATTAGGTACAATGGGAGGACAATAAATTGGTCCTAGACATTATCCACCACCCCAAACATGTTGATAGTTCCATTTTATAGCCATGAAACACTAGAGGTGGAGTTCAATTCTCCAACTACCATTTCAACTTTGATAACATTTATTATCAGTGTTCCCTTACTCCTAAACAATAGTGAAAACATGCCTTCAAGTGGATTTGGAGTTCAAGGTTATGGAATCACATGTCATTACTTATATATATGAATTTTAAGTGATGTAATTGCATATAGAGGTCTTGAATGCATAAATTCCATTTGGAGCTTAAAAAACTTGTCTCTTCACTGCAAAAAAATTATATTTCAAGACTTGTTACTACAACTTGTGCCACAGATTGGTATTGAAGGTTCCATAAACATGATTAGGGATGAAATTAGATGGATTCAACATGGACATAAAGTTTATTTCAATTATTTTGAAAAACTTATGGTTTTTTTTATACACATGAAGTTAGGTTTAAAATTTACATTTTTCTTGTATTGGAAAGGGCATTCTTGAGGTTGAAATGGGTGGTAAATCTCTTGATTGGGTGTGATGGGAGGCCAAAAACTTAGTATTGGATGTTATTTTCCACTTTATATGTGTTGACATGATCCAAAATTTAGAAGCTTTGGTTGAAAGATAATTCAAGAAACAAGAACAACACAACTGTGATAATGCTATCTCTGAGAAGAGATGTTTTATTGCTCAAAATTACAGATAAAACATATGCCTATCTCTGGGAAGAGATGTCTGATTTCTATTTCAAGTTACATCTTGATTTATAAACATTTTTTAAGGTAGCAAGAGGATGTGGAATTTCACCAATCTCAAGGGAGGTTAAGTGGTTTGACTTCCATGATTTACAATAATACATAATTCGAGGAATTACTATTTTTATAAACTTACTATTTTTAGATTACACTACTAAAATTTAAATTTGGGTAAATTTCATTTGGTTTTTAAGGGTCAAAACCCACTAATAAAATCTTAGTTCCATCTCATGATGTTCCCCTCATTCTTAGCTTTCCAATGATTCAAACAGGGAGTCAAACAAAGCTATGGTGCAAAAGTTATGGCTCCTAGAAGTGTTGCCACCAATTGGGGTAGAAGTGTCACCTAAATTGTCACCTAAAATATTGCTCAAGTTTATAGTTTATAGCCACAAATCACTTGAAGTGGATTTCTCCAACTGTTGCTTCAACTTTGACAACATTTGTTGTCAGTATTTCCTCACTCCCAAACAATAGTGAAAAAACATGCCTTCAAGTGGGTTTGGAGGTCAAGGTCACGAGAACATGTGTAATTTACTTATTTAAATGTTATTGAAGTGATATAATTACACTTGGAGGTCCTAAAGTCATTATTATTATTTAGAGCTCAAGAACTTGTCTCTTCACTGTAAAAATGTTGTATTTCAGGACTTATTACTCAAAATTATGGCATTAATACAAGTTACCGTGTAATAAGTTATATTTGCTCAACTATCTATATTTAAAAATTTAAAATTATAAGTTACCATGTACCTTAGTGAGTGCCTACACAAATGACATTGTAGCCGCAATACATGTGTTTGTCTTAACTCATAGAAATGGAGGAGTATCCATATTGGTCATCAACTGAATAAACAAACTCGCTTAGTTTTCTAGAAAATATTGAAGATATATGGCAAATTTATCTCCTTTATTAAACCCATAATTAGTTAAAATAAATTTCAAAACCCTTTTCTCTTTATACAAATTGGAAACCAACAAGAAATTTAGCTAAAAAATAATTCATGGTGATATAATACAAATCCTTATATGAATTTTCACTTGCATAATCAAATGAAAATGATGTAATTTGAAGAATCGAGATAATAATTTTCCCTACCACTTCAATTCAGGTCTTATACTTAAAATTTTATCACTCTTAACCTTTGAAACTCTACTCACTTTCTTGATCCATTCCTTATTTTATATATATATATATATATACATACACACACACACACACACACACACACACACACACACATATGTATATGTATTGTACGCTTGTGCGTTTCTAAACTTCACTATCTAAAATGAAGACCCTATTGGCATGGAAGTAGACATATAAAGAGAATATAAATATGAAATAAAGAAGCAAAAATCAATGGAAAATTTTATCAAAGGGACCTAGGAATAAAATAGACCAAGAGCATATTATTTAATAGTGATGTACTTGAATTTTTAGATCCTCGATAAATAAATTTAACTTAAGATATTACATAACATGCATGATTCATACAAGGGAACTAACTTAAGGATTTGTAAGATAATTAGTGGTATTATAGGTAGCAATAAAAATATTTAGTACTTAAGAAACACTATGAAGAAGAAATGATAATCAAGAAACTTGTGAAAGATTAAAATAAGTTTGAGAAGGTGAAACAACCACTAATATGAAATTAGAAGAAATAGGAGGGGGAATATATATTTTGAAATTTTTTTGGAGAAAGACATCATTAGACATTGAAGGAGACTCTCTAGAAGGTTGATAATTATTAGAAACATTCAAAGATCCATTATTCACCCTATAAGATATATATTCAATTACGGGTTCTTAGGTTAGGGATTTTCTCTCTGTATCTTTCAACACATCTCACACATATAATTTGCATTCACAGATCACTATCATTCAGATTCAAATTTGAACATGTTTTATTGTTAGTTAAGAGCATAAATCTATATAAATAAAAAGATATATACATAGTATACTATTAACTCAAAACTACCTCTATATATGTGAACATTGGTCTAGTAACATTAACATATTCATTAGTAGATGGCCTAGAAACTATATATGCATATGTAAACATAGGCTCAACCAAAAATGCATTAGTGAACCATGAAGATGATGCCACCATCTCCTCCTGCAACATAAAAATTTACATATATATTATTCAATTTACGTGTAAATTAATTATTAAATTTTATATACAAATATAACTAAAATTTAACATGTCAAATATAAAAGATACTTGCATATGTCTGGTGATTGATGCATGTACATCAAATATACGTGCCAAAAACTCATAGCTCAAAATGATATTATCTAAGGCCTCATAGGAACCACTATCATCATCCAAAGGTCCAATGCATATAACACCATAAAATCTATAATAGTGAGGTTGGGTATGCATACTAGGTAGAGTATCTCTAGCATCAGTCTCATAAAGCCTATTCGTATAATGAATGAGTATGTTAGTAAGTTCACTGAACATATACAAAATGTCAATCTCTATAACCTCCATCATAGAGGGGATCTCAGATTGAAGTGGATTTTGGGTAGGGACCCTTGCAAGATGATTATACACATGATGTGTACCTAGTCTATCATGTGCAGAGCCTTTCCCTCTACCTTAAAACTCTGAGTAGTCAAAATAGTTAGGAATCTCATTAAGGACAAAATCATAGTAGAGTTTCTTAAAAAAATACAATGGGACCTCATGGTTGTTACATGGTGGGAAATGAAACACCATCCACCATTGATCCCAAAAAATATTTCTAATTAAATTATGTTGGCATCTATGGATCAAGAAGCATTTTTGTGGATAGTGGAAAGGGTGCATTGGTTGTTGGGTCAATGAATAAGGCACACATTAGGTCTTTTGATATTTATTTATCCTTCACATCATGTGCTAATAATTTTTCAACATGATAAGCCTTACATTTATCCTTATATGATGTCCATTTGTCAATTTGACTTGTTATCGAGTCAACTTGACATAATATTGACTCTAAGGTATTGATGAAATAGATGTGGGTGGTGTTGGTCTAAGTGGGGTCCCTCATTCTCTTAATTATTTATTCAATTTCTATTTTGTTTTCCACTATGTGTGCAGCTAAATCCTCATGATTGCCTAAGGGGTCTTGTGGAAATGTAGGAAGGATATGAGGGTTAGGAGGAGAATTAGTAAGTTGTCCTCTTGTAGTTGAATGAGTTGTTAAAAATAGGGTTTTAACAATAAAACAATGCAAATAATTTTTTTTCTAAAATCTAGTGTTATTAGGTTTGGTTTTTTATTGCTTACCTCTCCTCCATGGTGGCATTATCGATTCATTGAGGTAATGGGTGATTGTAGCATGTTTTCTCCTCCTCCAAGTGGAACACAATCATGGTTTAGCTAGAGAAGGGTAGAGTAAAAAATGAAATGAGTGAGAATGATAACAACATGGGTTTAGGCTTTTTTATGCTTTTATTTATATGTTGGCATAATATGTACGTGTTATGCTAACTATGCATAACACGTATGTGTTATGCTTATGGCTCGATATTTTTGAGCCTATATTGATATAACATGTACACATTATATATATAACACATATGCATTATGTATATAATGTGTATGCATTATAAACATAACACATATGCATTAAGTATATAATGTGTATGCATTTTAGACATAACACATATGCATTATGTCTATGATGCATATGCATTAGGGTAAATGTGCATGGAATTATCCCCCAACTTCGTGCACTTACCCAAATATTATTTTTGAACAAAAAGCATATCTTTTGAATGATGATAAAATCCCCTGATTAATTACCCTAAAATGATTTTAGGGTAATTTATCTTCCCTTTAATGTAAGAAAATAATCAAATTAATTTTCAAAATTCATCTCCAGAATATATTTCAATTATAATAGAATAACTAATGAAGTTATTGTATTCATATCTATAAACAATATATGAATTTCTAAATAAAATTTGATTGAATAGAGTATTTAGTTCCACCACAAAAACTTATAATTATATTTTTGTATCTTGTCCAACTAATGACACATCTAAACAATTAATTAAACCACCAATTTGTATGCTAACAAGAATTCAACCATAAGCTGTTACTATTTGTTATTGTTTATTTTTTTGCTTATAAAACAAAATTGGTGTATTAAAACTATCATTTCATTAGGAGCTTATTATTTTAAATGAATAAATTTAAAACACTTCAATCACCATATAACTTATGCAACCTTCATTATAAAATATGTATTTACTATATAATGATAATATTTGCCCATATTCACACATATATGTTGGTTTTGATATTTATAGTCAAGCAAATAAATTTGTGTTGTTTAAACAGTTGAATGAAACCTTTTTATAATTCAATATAATTTCATTAATGAATCAATATATTTACATATTCATAATTCAAATAATATAATTCAATAACTTTGCAATTTCAAATAAAATAATACAAATATGCACGAGTCATTTTTTTTACGATTTCAACTAAAGAAGAAGTTATCTATCTAAGTAACTCTTATCATGTCTTCGAATAAATTTCACCAGGATTGACCCAATTAAGCCCAACCATTGGTGGGTTTAGCAAGGCCCTACCTACCCCAACCATCATTTTAAGTGTGGAATACTTTTGGAACATGCGGTAAATGTTAAATAGGAAGAGAAATAGAGAAACTATTTATGAGTCTTATCTTATTTTTCATATTAATATATGGTTAACTTTCTTCACCCTATCAGTTTTATGTTTAGAATCACTATAATGATTATAGACAACCAATAACTATCTAAATGATAATATAGTACATAATATTGACCCAATACAAATTTAACATTATTAGTATGACTCACCAATGTAGGTGACCAGTATCTATTACTTCAAAAACTTACTGTACACCTTTATGAATTTGAAATCCCTGCATAGTGGACTTACCCATGTAATTTAGGTATTGGATGATTTTTAGGGTTATATACACCCATTATATTGATCTGGTTAATAGTTGTTTGTTGAAACAAGCCATACATGGGAGTACCCTATTAAACTATTATTAAAACTCTTTCTTAATTAATAATTATGTTTTGTATATTAAATATAAAACATAGTTTTAATGGATCTCACAAGACATAGAAATTCAACTAAAAATAATGCAAGATATAACCTACAAGGATTTTACTGGATCTCATAAGACATATACGTTTATTTGAAAATAACACAATTTATCTTTTCTAACTTAAAAAAAAAGTATGATATAATCATTAACATCCACAAATATATAAGTGAACCAAGGAGTTACGACGATGTACTTTAGGTAAAGAAGATGTTGAGAGATACCCAACTTTAAACTTCTCCTCTTCTTCCTCGCACTTCTACATTCAATTTACATAATTTTACAAAAACCTCCTATATTTTCTTCTAAACCCAAAAATACTCATTTTAAACTATTTTGAGGGTTTCTAGAACCCTAAAATTGTGCCAAGTTTGCCTATTAGTAATTGATAGGCACTTTAATCCATAAACATTGCGATCTATCCAATATTAAGTTATTATATGACATCTCCTTAATTGGTGGGAAAAAGAAAACATTTAAGGTACGTTATAATAAAAAAACCTCCATGATTCATAAAATGAGGTCAAAAACTATATAATAAACTCCTCAGCCTATCAACCTTAACTAATTATGATGATTCTAGGTTAGCCTTAACAACTCCTTTGACTGAGCAATCAATAATAAAACACTAGGGTTTTCTTTAAGTAAAATATACATAACTAAGCTTCTCATTGTTCCCTAATTTGTTGAGGCATGCCACTTAGTGGCTTTTATTCAATTATTATGTGTGTGTGTGTGTGTGTGTGTGTGTGTGTGTGTGTGTGTGTGTGTGTGTGTGTGTGTGTGTATGTATATGGAAAGTAACTATGTTCTCCACCAAAAAAGGTCTTCTTTTCTAATTGCTTTTACGTAAATTATTTTTGCATGGCATCTCTTTTAGAAACACGGCTTCACTCTTTACTTTTACACTGAAATTGGTGCATTTCTATGTAAGGTGTTTTATGCAAATAAATGGAGCACGATATTACTCTTGACAGGGACCTCTGAACCAAAGTGTGTCAATCCAATAGTTGTTAGGTATGTTACTTTTTAGGGTGTGGAGCTAAAAGCTTCAACTGTTTGCATACATAAGAAGAGGATGCTGAATAACCAGAGGAACCGGCATCGGTAGTATAACCGACGTCGGTCATAGACAGTGGAGAAGGAAACTGTTGACGACAGGGAATCGGCCGACGTCGGCAGCACCAGGCAAGTAGGGACCGACGTCGGTCGCCTGTGTATTTCCAGAACTGCTGTTGACAAACAGTCAGTTAAGTGAAGTGAGTGTTTGCATGTCAAATGACTAATTATAGTCACGAGCTGCATGTCTAATTATTGTATTTAGATTTCTATTTTTGTAAGCATGGGATCTTATTTAAAGACCCATAAGGCATGTATTGTAATGATCAAGAAGGCAAGTAAAAGTATTGAAGCAAGCAAGGTCAAGGAGATCTACAAGTGTAAGGTCAAGGAGATCAGCTAAAGCATTCAAGGAGGGATAGCAACTCAAGTTGTAGAGTTGGTTTTGTGTTGAGCAAGAGAGAGAGGGAAGAAGGTCTTGAGGTGTGGCAAGCCTTTGAGGTGGAGGAAGAAGTGGCATCTTCCTTATTGTATTTTCTTCTAGTAATATTTAATACAAGAGTGTGTATTGTCTCTCAAATTCTTTGTTGTCTCAAGTTTCTAGTTACTTTATCATTCTGGTATAATTCCGTGTTTAATTGCTTATAATAAAGTAATCAATTGTGCTTCCGTTGGATAAGGGGTCACCTAACAGTTGGTATCAGAGCATATTGATTGTTGTAGGTTCTCCTGACAAGTGGTATCAGAGCTACAATTTGCAGGAAGCAGGGTATTGTTTTTGATTACAGGTCATTCATAGGGTTTTCTGATTGAGTGGGAGTTCAGCAATGGCAGAAGAAAGTAAGCTACGAATGGAGAAGTTTAAAGGCAAGAATTATCAACATTGGAGGATGCAGATTGAGGACTATCTGTATCAGAAGGATTTGTACTTACCGTTGGGTGGGGTTGCATGCAAGCCCACATATATGAAGGATGAAGAATGGAGTGTTCTTGATTGAAAGGCTCTCGGTTCCATAAGGTTGAGCCTTGCATCGTCTGTGATTTCTAGCTTATCATAGTGCAAGACAACGAAAGAGTTGATAAAGTCCTTGGCAAATTTATACAAAAAGCCCTCGGCTTCTAATAAAGTATATCTTATGAAGCAGCTATTTACTTTGAAAATGCAGGAAGGTGGATCGGTACATACTCATCTCAGTGATTTCCATGGTTTGGTAAACCAACTAGCTTCAGTCAATATTGTTTTTGATGATGAGATAAAGGCTCTCTTGATTTTATGTTCTTTGCCTGAAAGTTGGGACGGTTTGGTTATGGCAGTAAGTAACTCTGCATCTGCTTCTAAAATCTTAAAAGTTGATGATGTTGTGAGTGTGATCTTAAATGAATAAATACGCAGGAGAAGCACAGGTGAATCATTAGGGAATGCTCTAAGTGCAGAAAGTAGGGGAAGGCAAAGGGAGAAGGTTGAGCAAGGGAAATCAAGGTCGGGAAGGAGATCCGAGTCCAAAGGTATTACCTGCTGGTTTTGTGGAAAGAAAGGACATACAAACAAGGAGTGTTGGTTGAGAGATAAAGAGAATCAACATGCAGGTACTGAAGAAGCAAAGGATGCAAATATTGTGATGCAGGACGCTCTCATAATTTCTTTGGATAGTCAGGTAGGATCATGGATTTTAGATTCTGGTTCATCTTTTCATGCATCCCCAAACAGAGATTTGTTCTATGAGTATGAACAGGGAGACTTTGGAGTGCTCTATTTAGGGGATGGTACGCCTTGTCAGATAGTTGGCAAAGGGAAAGTGCAGCTGAGATTGCAGATTGACAACACATGGGTGTTGAAGGAGGTCATGCATGTTCCAATTCTGAAGCAGAGTCTGATTTCTATAGAAAGGTTGGGAGATGAGGGATGCACAATAACCCTCATAGCGGACTCTTGGAAGGTTACCAAGGGAGCACTTGTTCTAGCAAGAGGTAAAAAAGTAGGTACTCTTTATCTACCTACTTGTATTACTAATTCTACTTTTGGTGTAGATTCAAAGATGTGGTCTAATAGGCTTGGTCACGTGAATAAGAAGGGAATGGATGTTCTTGATTCAAAAGGTATGTGTTCAGATTCAGAAAGCATAGATAGAGTTTATTGCATAAAAAGGAAATTTGATGCTTTTGACAGGAACAAAGAAGCCTTGGTGTTTATGGAGGAGATGAAGGACAGAGATCAGTCATAGGGGCTGAATAAGTCTGAGCAGGGCAGCATGGACAGAGGTTTGATCCAAGAAGAGCTCGTGGATGAAAATTTCATCACTTATAGGAACACACAGACACCGATGTCGGTCACTTGGGACCGACGTCGGTCAGCCAGATACCGACATCGGTCATGTGCAGACCAGCAGGGTCGGTAGGTCAGGCAGGAGAAGTCCGACGTTGGTCATAAGGACCGACGTCGGCAGGAGGGACGCCGGCGTCGGCCAGGGAAATGATGTCGACAGTCAGGGTCAGTGCAGGGAACCGACATCGGTCGGGAGCAGACTGGGAGATGGCTGAGATCGATCACTGGAACGGATGATGGGTGGACAACTAGCTGTCAAGGAGTCTCAAACACCCATATGGAGGTCAGAAATGGTAAGTGAACCTCATATTCGTTGTTCACCTTCTTTATATTGCTTACTGATAGTCAAAGAACTAGGAAGATGGAAGTAGCAATGCAGGTAGAATCCAGAAACAGTGGGAGGTTGACATGGATGAGGAGTGTGAGTCCTTGGAGAAGAACCAAATAGGTATTTGTTGGTAGAGTTGTCAGCTGGAAGAAAGCACTAGCTAGAGGGACGGATTCCCATATTAGAGAAGAGAGTGGATGGACACGTGAGACAGAAGGCTATGATATATGGTCTTGATTAGGCTGTAGACAATGGAGGTTTGACCATTGTATTTTATCTTTACCAGGTTGGATAATACTAGCTACATTATCCTGTTACTGTATTGTGTTACTTGTTGCAGGGTTTCATATACAGGGAGTTTTCTGAGCTAAGGGTAGAGTTGGTTCAGAAGTATGTCATGAAGAATTTGGGAGCAGCAAAATTCTTTTGGCATAAGTGACAGGTATAGCATCACAGGTTTGCGTGGTGGTTGGTCTTCAAGAGTGACTTTGAAGAGGGATACAGGGCCAAAGGAACAAAATAGATGGTGTACAGGTACAGGTATAAGTTGCAGCTGTTTATCTCCAAGTGGGAGATTGTTAGGGTGTGGAGCTAAAAGCTTCAACTGTTTGCAGACACAAGAAGAGGATGCTGAATAACCAGAGGAACTGGCATCGGCAGTATAATCGACGTCGGTCACAGACAGTGGAGAACGAAACCAGCGACGGCAGGGAGTCGGCCGACGTCGACAGCACCAGGCAAGCAGGGACCGACGTCGGTCGCTTGTGTATTTCCAGAACTGCTGTTGACGAACAGTCAGTTAAGTGAAGCGAGTGTTTGCATGTCAAATGACTAATTATAGTCACGAGCTGCGTGTCTAATTATTGTAGTTAGATTTCTATTTTTGTAAGCATGGGATCCTATTTAAAGACCCATAAGGCATGTATTGTAATGATCAAGAAGGTAAGTAAAAGTATTGAAGCAAGCACGGTCAAGGAGATCTACAGGGGTAAGGTCAAGGAGATCAGCTGAAGCATTCAAGGAGGGATAGCAACTCAGGTTGTAGAGTTGGTTTTGTGTTGAGCAAGAGAGAGAGGGAAGAAGGTCTTGAGGTGTGGCAAGCCTTTGAGGCGGAGGAAGAAGTGGCATCTTCCTTATTGTATTTTCTTCTAGTAATATTTAATACAAGAGTGTGTATTGTCTCTCAAATTCTTTGTTGTCTCAAGTTTCTAGTTACTTTATCATTCTGGTATAATTCCGTGTTTAATTGCTTATAAGAAAGTAATCAATTGTGCTTCCGTTGGATAAGGGGTCACCTAACAGTTGGTATCAGAGCATATTGATTGTTGTAGGTTCTCCTGACATTACTCAGGAAAACTTATTGCATAATTTACCTAAGATTAAGTTGGACAATATCATAGCTTATTATTTATTTCTCTATATTTCACATATTTCTTTTTTGACAAAATTATTCCAACAACCTTTAAAAAGCAAACCTAACTTCAATGGCCACTCTTGACACTTGCAAAACAATACATAAAACTCAACAATATCTACCAACAGAATGTGCTTTTATTTTTATTTTAACTAACAAATGTTGTAAAAGTATTCAACTAGAACAAAGAAATTTGTATAGGTGTTTTAACATCACAAAAAGATTGCAATATAACTAACATACAATTTTTTAATCAAAGTCAACATATAATTAAATAAAAATATGTAACCAATGAACTTGTATCAAAGGTACAATGTTTCCTTAAATCCATCCTATGAAAATAATTTTTTTTGTTAGAGTTCCATAAAGTAAAGAGAATGTTATATTTCCTAATGAATGTTTTAAGGCCCTTAGGTAGTTATTACAAAAACAAAATTAAGGTTCTAAAATAGGGATATGACATCTTACCCCCTTGATAAAGCAACGTCTTGATGCTAAAAAGTAGAGGAAAATTACTATAGAAAATACTTTCATTTTCCCATGTAACAATTCTTTCATTTAATTTGTTCCATTGGACCAATACTTGTTGTATTTCCTTATTATGAAACTTGATGTTGTGATGAGCCAGGATCTGAATCGATTCCAACTTAAGTTCACTCCATCCTCTACCTATAAATTCTACCAATTTAGAATGTGAGAGGCATAAAGTATATATTTTATAAGTAATTGTAGACACATAAATATGGTCCCATGTACATGACAATGCTAATTATTGACACATCCTAAACCACATGAATTGTGCCCAAATACATTAATCTTATTCACCATTTATCTATATGTAGGATTGACCCTTTGTTTACCATCATTGATATAAGGAAATATCCAAGTCAAATGCTCAAAGTCCCTTATTTTGTTAGACAAGGTCCATGTTATGCAGAGTGGCAGGAGGGGTTAGATGTGAGATCGATGATGAAGAAGATGAAATTGACATGAGCAGTGAAGTGAAAAGTGATGATGTCCCTGGCAAAGACCTAAACATAGGTTGTAAAAACTATGTGTCATGATCTTTGACACATCCAAAGGGAGAATCAACCATAACTTGATGATGATATGATAAAAGGATGCAAACTTTAGACATATCCTAGGCAAGGACACATGTTAGGGAGAGATGTAGACCAAGATGATTGATAGAGAAGGTCACGAGCTACCGATATATCCCAAGCAAAGACACATGCATGGGAGAGCATTGGGCCAACATAAGATGATGATTCAATAAGATTAATAGTGCATGTAGCTCAAAGTTTAAGTCGAGAGATATGATGAAGGATATAAAAGAGAAGAGATAATATGAATGAGTTACCAAAAGATGAAGGTTAAGAGTTAGTCTATAATGTATTAAATCAATGAGATAAAATGTGATTAATAATGCTGATGCCCATAAAAGGGATATATGCAAGGGAATGAGAGATGAAAATAAATTTATGGTCCTGATCATGCCCCACTCAAAGGAGGGGACCATAAACTTTAAATGATGAATTAACCAATCTGTGATAATGGATGATTGATGGAAGAAAGGATGTATGTTGTGATTTATTGAGTTCAATCGATAGGTGCACATGATTGACAAAAATATTAGGAAGATGATTGTGTGGATGGTGATTGATTAATAAACTGGTTGATTAATGAAGATATTATAGCTCACTATTTGATTGATGCAATATTTAAGGATGATGAGTGGAAAGAGATATGTGATGATGAAAGAGGAGAGAGTGGTCAAGCTAACCTTAGGCATACCATGCGATTGAGTGCTGCCTACATAGTCTAAAAAGACCTTAGGATACTGTAGTTTAGACTAGATGATAGATTATAAGATAGACTAGAGAAAGAGGATGAAAATGACTATTAGACATGTTAGTTATTGTCTAGAGGATGTGACTCATATGGTAGACATGAAGATAAAGGACTAGGATAAATGATTAGATATTAGATAAGTGGACTTGGATGATCGACGTGAGGATGGGGTTAAGATGATTAGATAATTTATATGATTAAATAGGTGATAACATATTCCTAGATTAGCCCTAGACCTATCCTAGAGCCTATTATCACACTTTTCCAACCTTTGTTTGGACTACATGCATCCATAGTCAACTTAAACACAATATTAGACTCTCATTTCATGATCTTGGCCCTTCGTGCCCAAAAACCTACTAGCTGGACATTAGTGCCACATTAAGGACACTAGAACCATATGGCATTAATGTCCCCTAAATGGTGTTAACGTCTTTTACCCTATCTTTCTCAAATATATATATTTTTAGAAGCAAAACCCTCCTAAAGTTGGCCTAAGCATCTGTTATTATCTGCACAAGCTACATAACACTATAAATACATGACTTTTAGACATTTATCCATTAGATGGAAATTAGATGCAAAATACCTATTCAAACATGAAATAATTTGAGCAAAATTAGGGTTATTAATCCCTATTTTGCCCTACTTTTGCATACTACCATCTACAGCTCCCCTCAACTCAGATTTTTCAAATTTCCAATCTCAAACACACTCAAGGCATTCAAGACCACTATCATTCAATCATCACTTGCACTTGCACTATCACTTAGGTGGGGAGAACTACATCAGGCTTGATCCCTCTTTGGAGTATTGATATGTAGGCAACTCTATTCACAATGAGGTTTTGAGGATATCCAACCTATCCTACTAAAAAACACAATTTTCAACTCATTGCTTACTTGCAAGGAGGATTATGGTTTGTATCATAAATCAATTATTACAAGCATAATATAAAGTTATAAACTTCATTTGCATAGGAACAAAACCCAAAAACACAAGTGCAAGGGCACCTAGAAGTTTAGAGTAGTCCTGCATAGAGGACATTAGCGCCATTTTTAGGACACTAGAGCCATATGGAGCTACTATCCAAATGTGGTGATATTATCCAGGAGGGGTTCTAATATAGGGATCTAGTTAATGACACTCAAACCTATTCATATCTCAGTTTTCAACACTTGGATCTTTTATATTAGGTGTCTTCCAAATAAGTATTTATTTGTACATATTTATTACTATTTTTAGAAAGTTAAAGCTAGTCAAAATATGTAATAAATCAATGGTTATTTTATGCATATTGTTTCATTGATTTAGACTACTCAATCCTTTAATCAAACATAAGATTTACATAAGCTAAACCCTAAAAGGTTAAAACATTTGGTGAACCCAACTTACTTTGATTATTGCACAAACCCTAACTCTATATGCTCTTAGGGTTTGTATACTTCTTTTTCATGTTTTCATTAGCTGTTTTCAATTTTTTAAATTTCTTATATTCCATTTTAGCATCTCTATTCCAGTTTTTTTACTATATACCATCTAAAAAAGCTATCTCTCTTCCATTAAGAATAAGTGTTAGACTAGGTGGCAATCCTATAGAGCATATTTAGATTCTCATTATTCAAGCCTATAACATGGATAAGGGACCTATTTTAACTCTAGTTATTGACCCTTCACACCCTGATTATGTGGATTTCAATTATAATGCATCTGAAGATGAATAATATAATTAAGAACAAGATGATATACAAATTGAAAAATTGGGACGCTCTCCCTCCATTTAACAATGATAATGTGATTTTCAATAAAGATGATATATTAAAAAGATTCATAGATAGAATTAGAGAACAACCCCTTGATCATGCACAAATCCTATAAACCATATTGGAAATTAAAAAAAAAACTAACAATGGTCAATCTTCGACTCCCTTAGCTAATAACATGGTCACACCTACAATGGGGCCAACTTAGCTAGCACAACCTACAGTTATAATTCAACAAACCTTCAGTGATAGCTACACCTATTGTGACTAGTTCCTCCACTCTAGATGTATAATCCCTTATGATTTAGATTCATACTCTGTAGGCTAAGGTGTTACATCTTGATAAGGAAAAACTAAGCTATCACATGCCTTAGATTTTAACATTCTCTTACATACACCTTTAACACATCACACAGTGGAAACTCCCTTTCCATATAGATTCATGGCACCTAAGCTTATATTATATGATGGCAAGGGTGACCTAGAGCATCATCTCTGAGATTTTCATGCAACATGTTTGGACTATGTGTCCAATAATTGGTTTCTCATAAAGTTGTTTTCATGTAGTTTAAAGGATTATGCCCTATAATGGTTTTATGACTTACCAAATCAATCTAGCACATCATTCAATCCTTTGGTAGACATGTTTTTATCACACTACTCCATCAATATCAGTGAGATGATATCATATGCCCAGTTGGCATAGTTGAAACACAAGTCAAATGAACCTATCGTAGAACATGTATTACAATACAAGACTATATTATTTAAATTGACTAGCCCCGTGGTAGTCAAAGAGCTTCTGGACATCTTTAAAAAAAGTCTTTTACTAGCATTACATGAATATATCCTGTTTAAGAAGTTTCCTACATTCACAAATTTGTGCCAAATAGTAAAAGAAAGAGAGGTCAAACTTTTAGCAATGGGCAAACTAAAATATCCCAATGGATCAGAATCAACTATTAAGAGTTCAAATAAGCCTTCATACAAGGTAAAGTCCACCAAGAACAAGAGTGATCAAAAGGCCATAGTTAACGTAGCTTTTGAGCCATCTTTTAGATTGGTTTTATCTATTCCTTAGCATTAAATCTCTACCAACCTTTGAGAGTCACTACCGAGATTTTTATAGTAGCTCTTGGAATGCAATGTCATATCTTTCTTTCTCATTAAATAGTTTGATATGCCATGACCTCTTCCAAATAACTATGATTCTAATGCAATTGACGAGTATCACAGGGCACCAGGCCATATGACAAATAGATGCATAAGCCTAAAACATAAGATATAAGATTTGATTGAGGCTAATATTATTGATGTGGACACACTCATAGAGGGACCAAAATTAAAACAAATGGAAGGTACGCCATTCAAAATATTCTCAAATCCATTTCTAAAGCACACATCAAAAGAGGTAAGGAGCACATCAGGTGTTCACGACCACCAACTTCATATCATACTATTACATAGGAGGCACACCTATTACGCAACATCATTAGCATGTACCACATTATAGTTTCAGTTAGACCACTCATCACCTTCTCAGAATAGGAGATTGTTGATGATTATATAGATTTACATGCACTTTTTATGCGAGCATACATAGATCATCATCCTATCTAGACTATTATGGTTGACATTGGGTCAAACATTAGCATGTGCACTATGACACTTTTACAACATTTGGGATATTCAGAGTAGGATATATTCCCCAAAAACATAGTTATTAGTGGATTTAATGGTCATGTTCAGAGATAAATTGAGGAGATTGTGCTTCTAATATAGGTTGGACCAACACATATAGCCACTCGGTTCTTCTTAGTACCTAGTGAAAACATGTTTGATATGTTATTGGGTAGGCCATGGCTATAGTAGTTATGAGCCATCCCATCTATAGTGCATAGATGTTTGAAGTACGTACATTCAAATCAGGTGGTCAAAGTTGGGGGTTTCCCATATGAGTATCCTCTACCTATCCCATAAGAAATTACAACACAGTCACCAATTACAGTTCCAACACCATTACTAGATATAACATAGTTATCAATTTCAGCTTATAGTTATTATGGATATATTACAAACTTTAGTAGAGCTACCAGTGTAGGCAAGGTCTACTCCTACCATATCAAAATGTATGCGGTACTCTCCTATGGAGACCATTTTTAGAGACCCATGCATTAAATATATGTCATAGATTTTAAAGGGCCTTCCTCCACCCAGTTGATGTTAACATTAATATCATTGAGTTCTGGAGGTTCTCAACACAGGGCACCTACATCACCTATGGCTTATTTTACTAGATGGGTTCTTAAGAACCCTACAGTTCACAGGGCATCATAGTCATTGCCATAGATTCCTAGCACCACTACACAGGTAGATGCATATAAAAATTACTTAGTACAATAGATTATGGCATCACATTTGCCCTTTCACACAACACACATAATCACAATTCACTTATTTGACATAGGTCACAATGATAGTGAGTTTCCTATGAGACTTATCAGTTAGTATGGTTCCTACCTTCTTGCACATACTTTCCTTCTCTCTTATTCCTTACACATAGTTCATTTTAATATTGCTTATACATAACTTATATCCAAAAAATAAAAATAAAAATATAACATACCAAAACACAAAAACATTCAAATATTACTCCAAAAACACAAAATTTATGAATTATATGCATTTTTATGTTTACATTTCTTATATTTTCCAGACACTACATATGTTATCTATATTGTTATAATTGGTTTTATCATACATACATGTTTCACTTGTTCTCATTAAGGGCTTGGAGATTGCTTACAAGACTCAGGTCCACTGCATTGATCCAAACTTGCTATAATCTACCCACTAGGGGCATATACACCAATTCATGGTTATTCATTTGACACATTCTCCCATTTGGGGAATTTTATACACAGTTTCTATTACTAGGTTCTATCCTTACATTCTAGTTTTAACATTGTTGCATCTTGATATTGACCATTGTTACTCATACTCAATTTTTTTAAAATCAGCTATCACTACTTTAGACTCAACATATATACATCCTCGCTCTTACAAAAAATTATATTACATAGTTATGCATGTTTTCATTTCTAGATTGCGTAGTTTAGACTTGATTGTATTTATATGCTTCTTCTATTCAAGGGAATTTGAATATGCCATTGTTCTTTGGCTCTATGTCATTTCTATTCACAATATTTATACATTAGACATTTTCTTGTATCCCTTGCATGTGTTTTCCTTATTGTGTATCCAGACATTTGAACATGTCCTTCTATGTGGTTCTAAGCTAACTTGATTTTTACTTGAGTATGTGGACATTTGAACATGTCTTTTTATGTCTTTCTTAGATTTAGTGACATGTGCCCATGTCCCTTGTGTTGCGGCCCCTTGGCCTATTTTGCGTGCCTCATGTGTTTCATATGTATGCTTTCTTATATGCATCATGGCCATGACACTTTTCTTTGCTTATTACACACACTAGTTCTCGATGCCATGAGGGACCTCATGCATCTACCCTTCCTACTTGGGTACCGTGATGGACATCATGGTCCATCCCCCTAGGTATCTTCTTAGTTCTACTCAGATATGTTGTTACATCCATTGATTACATCTATATTTACACTCTTATGCAATGTTATACATGACATACATCTTACATTACATACTAATGTTAAGATTCTCTTACATTCTAATGTTATGTTTGCACATTATATTAGATTATAATGCAGTTATCATATGTTCTCTAACTAACACACATTTTGTAGAGCTATTTATTTTGAGGATAGTTCTTGCACAGGTTCAAAAACTACCCTCAAAAGAGCGGGCATTCACAGGGCTTTGTCGCATAGATTAGACTCATGTATTGCATTCATAGAACATTTTTTATTGCACAAGCTCAATTTTTAAAAATCAGACACAGGTAAAACACACAATAAAAAATAGTGACTTAGAAGTAGTATAGTGACATAGAATTTAGACTAGATAGACATTAACACACAAATAGTGACATTAGTGGCATATGGAGCTATTGTCTAATATATGGTGCTACTATCTAGTAACCCCAATTTTAAGACAATTCATATTAGCTAGAATAATACACCAAGTATAGTACATGTTTACACAGATTTAGATACAAGTTTGATAATTATGCTTAGATTTTGCTCAGATTCACATTAGCTCAGCTTAGATTCATATCAATTACTCATATTGGGGGCATCATGCACAACATGATTATCCCCATATTTAATTTAGATACTCAAATATAGTTATTATAACTTAGTCCAAAATCAATATACTTAGATATCAGATTGGGGGCATGTGCACAACACATTATTTCCATAGGCTCAGTTACAATGGAAAATTCCATGTCATTCTCTATGTTGTATACACTTGACATAATATTCTAGGTTATCACTAGTTTCATGCCTTACTCCATCTGCAATGGTTGGTATTGTCGAGTGGCCTAGAGCTACCTAATGTACCCAAGTGGACATAAAATTGACATACATAATTAGATTATACTCAGATATTTTTAACACTCTACGTAGTTCAATTTTATATGCATCTATTACACATGGGTGAGAAATGATGGAGTCATAGCCTATTTGATTTATTGAACCACCCATATGAGAGGGTTAGACACACTATCAATCCAATCCAAGATATTCATAAGTCATGATCCACTAAGTAGGGGTGGGTAATGATGGAGTCAAAATTAGATTGAGTTCTTGATCCACCCACACATGAGTATTGAGCAAGTTATCAACTTAATCCAATCTATTCAATGATATGATCACTATAAACATGCACACATAAAGGTTGTCATCAGGTTCATGCATTGGTTCACATACCCAATAAGGTGTACTCATTCCTTTCCTCTTTCCCATATCTTTACTCAATTTTACTCAGTTACTTCTATATTCAACACAATATTTTACTTTTGATATCTCTTAAGTAAGCATTGATTATGCATGTTTCATTTACAGGTCATGCTTTGGATCATGATTCACATACGCAGGCCTAACTTCACATACTTAGACTCAAATTCATGAGCTTCACTTCCTAAGTAAGTCCAGGTAAGTTTTGATATTGACTAAAAATCATAATGAGATAACTAGTTTTTGATTCATCTTTGAATAGAAGATCTGGATTTTAACATTTTGCAATATTTCCCTATAAAGTATGCTTCTTTTTCCTTTATACTTGTCATTTTGCTTTATTGCATTTATAGCATAAGGGGGGGGGGCAAGCAAATGTAATCACCAAAAAGTGGTATTTGAGTGCCAAGAGTGCTACTTGAGATAACCTATTCCTGAGTTATCCCTAGACCTATCCTAGAGCCTATTATCACACTTTTTATAGCCATTATACGGACCATAGGCATCCCTAGTAAGCTTAAATGCAGTCTTAGACACTCATTTTTTGATCCTAGCCCTCTGTGCTCAGTAGCCTGCCAGTTGGACATTAGTGCCATATTGAGGACACTAGATCCATATGGTGCTAGTGTCCCCAAAATGGCAATGATGTCCTTTACCCTATCTTTCTTGAATAAATATATTGTTAAAAGTAAAACCCACCTAAGGTCAGCCTAAGCATCTTTTATTATCCGCACAAGATACATAACACTATAAATACATGACTTTTAGACCTCTATCCACTAGATGGAAATTAGATGAAAAATACCTATTCAAACACAAGAAAAGTTGAGAAAAATCAAGGTTATTAATACCTATCCTACCCTACTTCTACATACTACCATCTACAACTACCATAATCTCAGATTTTATACATTTTCAATCTCAAGCACACTCAAGGCATTTAATACCACTATCATTATAGCATCACTTGCACTTGTATAAAAACTTAAGTGGGGAGAACTACATCGAGCTTAATCCCTCCTCAAAGTATTGGTATGTATGCAACTCGTATCACAATGGGGTGTTAAGGATGTACAACTTATCCTACTAATGAACAATTTTTTTAGCTCATGCCTTAATTTCAAGGAGGATTAGGGTTCGCATCATAAATCAATTATTATGGGCACAATATAGAGTTGTGGGCTTTGTGCACATATGAATAGAACCCAAAAACATAGGTGTAGGTTCACCCATAAGTTCATATTAGTCTTAGATAAAGGACAAAAACACCATTTTTAGGACACTAGAGCCACATGGTGCTACTTTTCAAATGTGGTGATATTACCTAGGAGGGGTTTTGATATAGGGATCTATTTGATGACAATCAGACCTATTCATATCTCAGTTTTCAACACTAAGATCTTTCTTATTAAGTGTTTTCCAGATAAGTATTTATTTACACATATTTATTACTATTTTTATAAAGTCAAAGATAGTCAAAACTTGTAACAAATTAATGGTTATTTTATGCATATTATTTCATGAATTTAGATTACTCAACCCTTTAATCAAACATAGGATTTACATAAGCTAAACCCTAAAAGGTTAAAACATTCCTTGCATGTTGGCATGTATGTCATTGTATGTTGTTTGTACCTCTGAATATGTCATCTTATGTTATTTGGACATGTGAATATGTCGTTACCTTTTAATTGTGTGGCATCTGAACATGACCCTTGTATGAGGTATTTTGGGACCATTATTTTGTATTATATTAAGTGCTCATGTGTGTGTGATTGATTATTTATTAAGCTTGTATTGTTACTCTTTAGACGTTGTCATGATACATATCATGCATCTTAGGGCTTGATGTGATCACATGTTATGCACTTCATTGATATATCTACACAGACATATTACTCCTATATGTTACATGATTCATACACAAATTATATAGTTGCCTTATCCTTTTGAGGTAAGTTACCTACCATATTCTATTTTCCCTCACCTCAAAAATTGAGGGCATATCATTGGAGGCATGTCATAAATGCATGACCTCCACATTTACATAATTTATAGATTTTAGTGGGGGCATGTTATAGATACATGATCTCTACACTTACTCAGTTATTAGTACCTATAAATTTTAGTGGGGGCATGTCACAAAGACTTGACCTCTGCACTTGTATAATCTCTAGTATAGTTATATTATTCAAATATACACTTGGGTCAAAATCCTATACATTACACCAAATTTTCACAAATTTGGGACATAGCTTTTCATATCTATGGCACTTATGTTATACATAATTAGAGACTAGAGGTTATATTTTGACAAATACTTTAGATTGAGACACATTTGAGGTGCGTATGCCATACTAACACACCAAAAATTACAAAATTGACCAATTATATCTCCAAATTACTATCACTGGGAAGCACCACTTTATACTAGGAAGTATTATTATTGAGCCTTTTTTTGTCTACAGAATTTGGTTCTCTTTATAGGTTGAATTGATTAAAATATTCAACCTCACCAAATTTATAGTTTGGGTTGATTAAATCACCCAACCTCACTAGATTAATAGGATGAGCTGATTAAATCACTCACCCTCACTAGATTACATATTCACACTAGAGTTGTGTGATTGAGATTTAGTGACCTCGATGGTTGTGTAACAACTCATCCTTATGCCTAATTGGGGGCATAATATCTTCCAATTCCCCCCTTAAAATATCTAAGGTTCATAATTGGACCTCTCTCAACTTCAATGCTTCATAAGGAATCATCTTTACCAAATAAAATACAAAGGGGAAACATGCTTGCATCAACACATAGGTGTCCTGTATCTCTTTCTTTTCAAGCATTTCAATTATGTCAAATTTCAAATTATATTAACTAATTTATACTATAACATGATCTTGGTTACAGTTCATACACCAAAAAAACACTCAAAGTGGGCTCAAGCAAAGGCAAGGTGTGTTGTACAAACCTAGGTGCACATTTCTTTCCTTTAACCTAGTAATTTCATCCTCATGTATTATTAGATGCTATAAATAAATATTTATAGCATCTCAATCTTGTATATTTGACAAATACCAATCAAGGCTCTATTCTTTAGTTATAAACCTTCCCATTGGCAAATGACTTGCATTCACCATCTCATTGTTCCTAAAGGCTTATCTTATAATACAACCCATATCATTTTGATGACTCCTACAACCTATACATTATAAAAAGATCAAAACTTGATATATATCTTTCGCTATTAATTAAAAATCCATACATGTTTTTTAGCCTTTTAGACATTACTAGTTATAGAGGGACACTAACATCGACGCTAATGTCAAGATATTTATATAGTGTCCACTACTCAAAAGTCATCCAAATTGCAAATTATTCAAAACCTATGGGTTGGCTTATTTTAATTAATAAAAACTACGATGAGATATTTTCAAAAGGCACATTATAAATACAAGTATAATCCTTCTCATTATGGATCAATAAAATACCAAGTAAGCACCTGCCAAGGCTCATTCAATCAATCACACAACTAGGTTATTATGCCCTACTTATCCCTATTTCTTTATCGATCATAGGAGTAGTCATACAAAAGGTCTGAAGCATCTAAAGAGTAACCCATGAGTGGTATTTTTCAATTTATAAGCTAGATCATTACATGAATCTACATATAGCATATTACATAATTATTCACACACAGGGGAGAACTACATAAGTCTAAGGTCCTCTTTGGAGTATTGACTATGTAGGCAGTGCTAATTGATAAAGTGGTTTTTGAGGTCAACTCAACACCGTGAGCCCATTAACCCATTTTTTGGAAACACATCCCAAGGATGAAAAAGAGTGAATAAGGGTGAAAATATGGGGTTTGATCCATAAAGAGACAAATACAACATATGTTCCTAATTTGAATACATAAAAAAAAGTGATAAAAAACCTATAACAATGAAGTTAGTCACATCCCAATCTAATGCATATTATGTGCTAGATAGTAATGTTGCATCATAAATAGTAGCATGAACAGTAGTTTCCTAAGGTCGATGGTAGTGTTCACAACTCCATAAACATCATTTACAGAATCTGATGACTATCTCATAATTTAGATCTTGCACAACTCATATTTGCTTGTGTTATAAATCTAGCTAAGCATCATTTCTCTATAGCATTGAAATCAATAGAACATCTTTCTAATTTGGTACTTTCTATATTTAGCATATCTTAGTATTTTAATTTAGAATATTCATTTATCTGAGTTTGTAATCAATTGGCCTACTCTTAGAACAACGTACTCCAAATTGATTAGGTTGTTCCTCCTTAACTCTTTCTAAAAAGGTTTTAAAAGTTCCATATTCTATTATAGGTGGTGTATGTTTGATTCTAGTAACATTAAATGGCTTTGGCATCACTTCTAACAAACCCATTGTGGTTTTGCCTTTTTAGGTTAAGTACATTGGGTGCATTTCCCCATTCATGAGAGTTGAAATATGCATTTTTCCAACTCAAGGGCTTTATTAATTACTCAAAATTTAGACTTGATCACTTTCAATTTGCCATTGGTTTAAATTATCCAAGTGCTTCAACAAGGCGACAAATTATCCATCATCAGTTATAGGTTACAAGGAAATTTGGTTTCAGTAACATACAAGTATACTCATTCCTTGCTCTAATTTCAATTTTTCAATTTTCAAAGTTCAACTTTTTCAAATTTAAAATATGGACAAATAACTAATTCATGTGTTGTCATAGGGCTTGCTAAATTAGAGTGCCCTACATAAATGGATTATACTCTCAAAGATAAAGTGCGTTGTACACACATGGGTTCAATTCTTTCTCCTTTACTCTAACAATTTCATTACTAGACTAAAGCGGGGAGGGGCAAATGTAGACACATAAATTTGGTCGTAGGTACTTGATAATGGTAATTATTGACACATTTTAGACCATATGACTTGCTCCCAAATACATGTTCGTTATTTATCATTTCATTTAAGCCATTTATATATATGTGAACTTGACCCTTTATTTTTCATCATTACAACACAAATTTTTTTGAGTTAAATGCTTAAACTACTTCATATTATCCTCAGACTATCTCCAACTAAGGATAGTTCTCCCTAAATTTCTGGGATAAGTATGTGTTAGGCAGAAAAGAACACTGCCTCTTGCATATCAACCTAGAGCGATCGTGTCTCGTGCTAAATAACAACTAGTTTCCAAATTTTGAAATAATCTTTTAGGTCTTCCCATGCATTTCACAAGTCTGGCTAAAGGAATTTATCAAAAGGTTTTCCTATAAATATAAATAAAAGGCCATTCATTACCCACACTTGTTATCACTTGGTTCTTAACTTACACATTTTTGCACATTGAGAAAAATTGCCCTGTTCTTTACAAATTCCATATCATTCATTAGGACAGACTATTGTCTACTAGTGGAAGGATATGCAGGATTGGCCCATGGGTGGATCTTTGGAGGATAGGAGGGAGTTGTCCTCCATTTTGGTTGATAGAGTTTGTTGTTCTCTCCTAGAGCGGGATGTGCTGGCTTGGGGTAGTGCTGAGGTTCCTTGGTGGAAAAATATTTGGAATAAATTCTCTTGGCCAAAATGAAATTTCTTTTCTTGGCTAGTGGTTTATGGTAGGTGTTTGACTTGGGATAATCTCTGTAAGTGTGGCTTCCAAGGCCCTTCCTTATGCTTCTTATGTTGAAAAGATGTTGAGATATTTTCACATCTTTTCTTCCAGTGCCCTTTTGCTCAGACTATTTGGCATTTTTGGTGGGGAGCCTGGAGTTTGTAGTGCAGGCACCCTTCTTCTCTGGAGGAGTTTTGGCAGTACTTTGGGCCCATTCTGGTGAGGACTTCATTTCTGCACATAGTTTAGCCAATTGGCCCTAGTCTGATTATATGGCACATCTGGTTGGAGTGCAACTACAGGGTATTTATGGATAAGAAGTTACTGGTGGGTCAAGTGTGGTCTTGCATTCTTGGGGCTTTGCAAGAGACCTTATATGTTAAATGTGATATGTTAGCTCTAGTGGATCCTGGGGATATTCAAATAATTCATAATCTGGGGATTCTTGTTGGAGGTCTTGGAAGGCCCAAGATTGGGTGGAGCAGGTGTTCTAGAAGGAAGGTTTCTAGGCAAGGGCATTGACTACCCCCTCCCACTGGAGTCTTGAAAATCAATACTGATGGGTCTGTAAGGGGCAACCCTGGGCACGCTGGCATTGGTGGGGTGGGTAGAGATAGTTCTGGAGTGGTTGTGTTTTTCTTCTTAGAATATAAGGGGTTGCACTCTAATAATCTTATAGAGGCCTTGGATATTCTTTTAGCTTTGAAGAAGGCATATGCCCTTGGCTGGAATAAGATTATCTACAAGTCAGATTCTTAGGTGGTGATAGACTTGATAAATAGAAGGCAGTTTGAGGATGTTAGTTGGCAGTTGGCGGTGGTGTATAAGCAAATCACTAGTTTTGGAGATTTAGTTGATTCTATTACCTTCTCTCATATCCCTTGAGAATGGAATAAGGTGGTTGATGGGTTGACCAAATGGGCTTCTGAGAAGAAAGGGACATGGCTGGTGGATGATTGGGACATTTTACCTGGGGATCTTGCTTAGGATTTGGTGGATTTGGTCACGGAGGATGTGAGATGTTGCATGACCACTTCTTGATCTCTAGTTTGTTGTTTCTTGGCTCGTTTGGGCATTTTGTTGCTTTTATGTTTTGTATTGCTCTCTTGGATTAATAAAGTTTTTACCCTCTTTTAATAAAAAAAAATATCATTCATAAGGAGCAACCACATGTCAAGTCTAAAGCATCTAAAAATAAGTCAAAAGCTATCATTGGCAAATATTAAAGCCATATTTCTAGCTACATACACAAGATCAATGAGCATAATTACACAATCACCCCAAGTGGGAGAATAATATGGGATTAATTTTACCCGCCACGGAGGATGTGAGATGTTGCATGACCACTTCTTGATCTCTAGTTTGTTGTTTCTTGGCTCGTTTGGGCATTTTGTTGCTTTTATGTTTTGTATTGCTCTCTTGGATTAATAAAGTTTTTACCCTCTTTTTATAAAAAAAATATATCATTCATAAGGAGCAACCATGTGTCAAGTCTAAAGCATCTAAAAATAAGTCAAAAGCTATCATTGGCAAATATTATAGCCATATTTCTAGCTACATACACAAAATCAATTATCATAATTACACAATCACCCCAAGTGGGAGAATAATATGGGATTAATTTTACCCCTTAGATTATTGGATATATAGGTAATGGTCAATCATCAGGGAGTGTTGAGGTCAACTCATCCCATTACACTACCATTTTTGTGTAGGTTTCAAGATTTTAAGGTGTCATTAGGGTTACAAAGACAAATGAAGGAAAGCAAAAAATTCTACGATGCAAAATTTGAATCACAATATCCCAACCTACTCTACAAACACAAGTTTAGAAGTCACTACAATTATCTTTTCGTCGCAGTGAATGCAAACAAGTCCACCATCAACATACTCAAGTGGCATGTGTTGTTGTCCTAATATAGTGGTCTTATCCAAGAATATACTTAGATTTTGATTATGATATATCATTATCTACTTTTTCTATCTTTTTCCTATCAATTATTAGCCACAATCAATTGGAACAAGTTTGCAATCGATAAAATCAAGCAACTTATGCTACAGTCTAGAAAAAATGGTCATGTCTCGTAGTAGTTTCATAGTTTTTCATGATACTAAGCATGCAAAATCTCACTTTTTTATGATTTCCACTTTAATATACCTTAAAAAATTAACATAAATCTCAAGTTTTAGTGAAGTGTGTTTGTTCCTAGTGTTTTCTAAAAATAATAATTTTTCATATTTATCAATTTTCAAAATCAGAATTGTTAATTATTGTACATCTTTAGCATTATGATATCTATCAAGTTTTACACCTATTAGAAAAACACATTTATTTTTAAATCAATATATGGTAAAACACATTGATTTTAGCCACGACATTCCCAATATATCATTTTAATGAAACAAGGATGGTGTAACATAGAATAAATTTATACATGATCGAGAAGCTACAAATGTAGGTAGCCTAATAGTTCACATGTTATTGGATTAGGTAATACTTATAATAGATTTTCAATGACATATTTAAGTGTATGTAATAAAGAATGACTCAACATATATTTAATTGTATTATCAATCATAAAACCATAGTGTTGTTGTCCTTCCATTGAAACACCAATGACCAAAGGTGTTGTAAACATAAAATGTGTCAATGAATAATTATTGGAAACCATACTCAATAAATTACATTGTGTCAGTGATACCTCATTAGGAGGTTGGTTTAATTTGTGGAAAGTTATATCTTCTTCTTTAGGATTTGAATTTTCAAGTTTGATATATCATAGTCAACAAGATATTGAATTTTGTTATGCAAAGCAATACACCTTTTTATCATATGTCCCTTGATTCTATGTTATCCTGAAAAGGCATTATCTTTGTAATATCTTTGCAACTGTCACAAATTGGGATGTTAAATGGATGGTGAGTCAATCAAGTACATGTTTAATAGTGTCTTCAATATGGTGTCTTGATTCTTAAAAAACTTTAGAGTATGTTGAGTCATAAAATTTGTGGGAGATGCATTTCCTTCACTGGCTCAATTTGTAGATGTATCTATAACAGGGATATGGCTAGTTATAAAATGTGAATCCTTAGAATGAGAAGCCTTA
Organism: Torreya grandis; assembly: GCA_037957365.1. NCBI lineage: Eukaryota > Viridiplantae > Streptophyta > Pinopsida > Cupressales > Taxaceae > Torreya > Torreya grandis. Next base: position 792,820 of record JARHVA010000688.1, on the reverse strand, counting down.
TGTTGGGTTGATATTTCATCCATAAATGTGGTAACCATATAACAAAGATAATTGAATGATTGAAAAGCTTTGTGAAATAAACTATATTTGAGAGGCATTAAATGTATATTTATAAAGATGTTTTGGATTCAAGATCAACATGTTGATAAATTAAGGAGTGGATATGACATCAAAATATAAATATATAATCATAAATATCCTCTTTAGGACTTCGTTGATGAAATACTCTCAAATGTAGCACAAGGTCCATTATTAGTGATGAATGGATTTAAGAAAGCTTCTTGTAAGCGTTGGAAATAATGTAAAGATTCATATGGTAAAACATTGAACCATTATAGAGCATTGTCAGTTAAGCTTACATGAAGTAACTTAAGTAATATTAAATCATAATTTTTATAGTTTCTAATAGAGTAAAATATTGTGTAAAAGTGTGCATTGGGATCTCCATGGCCATCAAATATTTGAAAGTTTGGTATAACTAAGATATGTGAAAGAGGTATGTCAAGTATATTTCTAGGAATAAGATGCAAAGATATAGAATTTAAAGGAATCCTGACATTGAAAGATTCAAAATGAAGGGATATATTACACAATTATCTTTATAAATCACCTATAAAATCATCGTAATCACTATCTCATGTGTAGGAATAACAAAACACTCAAGAGGTTCATTCAAAGGGGCCAATTGATTATTCATTTCAAACATGGGCACACTAGAAGAGATATGAGTAGTAGGTGAACACTTGTTATCAATTGAATGTGTATCACTATCCATATGAAAAGAAACGAATTCATTCAAGATTTGTATAACTTAAAAAGAAAAGGACTTTGTATAATTTATTGTTTAAATTGATCAACTATTTCCTTACTAATCTTAGCATCATCTGAAACATCAAGATTTGTAACATTAGAAGATATATCATTTGCATCACATGAATCCATATTTCGAACATAATCCATGTAGCAAAATAAGAAAGAGTACAAGTTATAAATTAAGTGAAGAATAACCTTAACTAAAAATGTGATACAAATCATAACTAAGATAAGCAACCCAACTAACCCCAGAGGAAAAGATGTCACAAAATATTTTGTTGAATGATACATAATGCTAGGCTTTCCTAAATATGAGAAACATGTGTAAATCTAGAAGAAAATGATAGCTAAAGTTATATCCAATGAAATAAATCTAAATTTTGGCATGAGAATAAAAAAACCATATCAACGTAAGGGGATGAGGGTTTGAAAAACCCTAGGTCGCATGCATCTATTTTTGAAAAAGTGGATGTAAATATAAAAGTAGAAATAGACGAGATAAAAATACTAAGCTAAATCTTGATCAATATAATATAAGATGCATATCTGAAAATCATATTTGAAAATGTGAAAATTAAAAATCAAATTCTAAGGGAAAGCCTCAAAAGATACATGCATTCAAAGAATGGAGTGGTTCACCAATTAGTTTAACTAATTTGGATACGAGGACTATAAACCTAATGAAAATTGAAGTTAAAAGATGACACAAATGGAATCTATGACAAATTAGTCTAAATAGTAAATCTAGAACCCTAAATGTTACTAAAACATGAATAAATTGAATAAGCAACAACAAACACAAGCAAATAATAATGGAAAGATGGAGTAGGAATCTGACACACTTGGGGAAAATCTTGAGATTTTGAAGTTGGATCAATGATTTGGAAGGGATGATGTAGGCATATGTTAAATCTGGATCTCTGACTGTCAAAGGATGAAATAAATGCTTCAATAAGAACTACTGATTTTGCCTAGGGCAAATTCAACAAAACACCTCTACAACAACCAAACTTGTTATGAGCTGTCAAATTTATACCAAACTTTTTATTATAGATTATGGATTTTTTTGTACAACTACACTGTCAAGTGTCATATAATTTTATGCAACCACAATGTAGAATTGATGGGTATTTTTTTTATTTGTCTTCTTTTCGCTCCTTCACCTAACCCTTATAAATAATAGTCAAGCAAGTGTGTGCAATGTAGTTGACTCAAGCTATCCCTTGAGGAGTTGCAACTACTCATTCGCATGCTTAGCATCAGAGTCAATATAATTATTTTGTGCATACAAGTAGAATTTCAAGTGAGAGCTTTTTGTCCTCTCCTTAGTGAAGTGCAACACAAACTACATGAACATTTGCCTAAACCCTCTTTTGGTACAAGTGGATGATGTCATAATAGTTTGAAGAACGCTGAAGTATCAAGGTGCTAACTCCATTGCAAGTGTAGTGATATATATGATCAATGAAGACTCTAATTAAATTATGGAGAAGGATTTACTCTTTGGTCAATACTTGAATGATACTTCACAAATGATTAAGGATGACCATGTATATATATGGTTCTCTAGGATATGACACGTGCTAACAATCATGGAAAATAACAATAAGTGAAATCAAAGGTGCAAGAAATTAGTGGAAAATAACAATAAGTGAAATCAAAGGTGCAAGAAATTAGGTCAAGGCAAAAGGACTCATAAAATACCTCTCTATATAAGGTAGAATTGATAATTCACGAATAACCATTGAATTTATTCTTGAAAAAAATAGATCTCTGGAATGAAGGACAAACAATTATTTATATATATATATATGTTTGTCCTTTGAGATATATATATATATATATATATATATATATAACTTAAAAGCCGAAATAAATGAATATTAAAGACATCAAATAATTTAAAAGGAAGAAAATATAATGTACACAAATGAACAAACGAGCAAATATGTAAAAATAATCAAATATACATAAATGAACATTATAATTATATATATATATATATATATAACTCAAAGGACAAACAATTTTATATATATATATATATAAAAATATATATATCAAACAATTTTATATATATATATATATATATATATATATAACTCAAAAGACAAACAATTATATATATATATATATATATATATATAAAATTGTTTGATATATATATTTTTATATATATATATATATAAAATTGTTTGTCCTTTGAGTTATATATATATATATATATATATATATATATATATATAAATAAAAATAATTCAAAAGCTGAAATAAATGAATATTAAAGACATCAAATATTTTAAAAGGAGGAAAATATAATGTACACAAATGAACAAATATGTAAAAATAATCAAGTATATATAAATGAACATTAAATTTAAATATTAAGAATAATAAATGCTTAAAACTATTTATTTTATTTTATTTGTTGATCATTATTTTATGCAATAATTTTAAGTTAAGAATCAAAATTTAAGAAATATCTATTTTACAAAATTTATCTAAAAAATAATTCTAAACTCATCCCTTGAATCGAAATAGTATTTTACTATCAATGATGACCACTATGTGAACCAAACATCTCGCTCAATTAAACCAACACCTTAAATGATATGAGTGGGAATATATTTTATCGTTGCCGACCAACCCTACCACACTTTATTCCACAATTATAAGTCCACGTGGTATTCAAGACAACACGCAGGACCGGATTTGTTTTTTTTTCACATACAACCAAATATCCCGTAAAATTATACCAAATTCCAAAATCCCAAAAAGCGTCTACTGGCAATAAAGCACACGCAAATCAATTTTCTCCATATTTAATTTTTCCCCTGCTGTAAGAGATCAAAGATTTTGTTTCCCTAATCTCATCCTCCACATTGATTGAATCGTTTGTAGCTCCTGCAGTTCGAGTAAGATTTTGTTAGTATTCTTGTATTTATTATTTGTTTTAAAAATTTGTATTCCCATGGAAATATGGATAAATTTGTGACTCTAGTTATTAATTTGCTTTCAAGATCAGAAAGTATCTCTCTTAAAGAAGGGATTGTTTAACAGACTTAATTCTACATGATCGGAAAATTAAGGAGAAAAGAAGACGAAGAGGAAAATTATTTGTTGCGAATATTTGATGTATCAGATGTTAGGAATTATGATTGCAACTGTCGATGTTTACATTTCGTAAGGAATCGCAAGTTTATCAAAGGCATGGTGCATATTATTCAGATTCCTTTTTAAGAATTTGCTTCTATTACTGCAATTTATTGAAAATTATTGTTTTCAGGGTTAGGCAGAAGCTTCTGAAGCGTTATTGTCTGAGCTCTGTTGGCAATTGTTGTGATTAGTGTAGGTTAGGGTTTGCGTTGTGGCCATTTTTTAAGTTTTTTTAGTAGTTGAAGATAAGGATATAGTTGGGAATTTATCATAGGCATCTCAGACATTTTAAGCTTCCACATTTCATCATTATTGAAAATTAGATTTCTGGAAAAACTATAATAATGATATGGATAATGGAGGTTTTGGACAATACTTTGCGATCCGTCATAGCCATATTTTGAAATTTTTATATATGAGGCGTGGTAGCGGCCTTGCGGAACCTCCTCGAGCATTTTTTGGACTCTTAGAATTCGTTCTTAAGGAAAGACAGCTTAGGGTTTGAGTTCTGGCCCCTCTAAATATAATCGTGTAAGTGATTATTTTTTACGTTCCGGTACGTTCCATTTTTTGGGTGGATAAGGAAGCACGAGAATGTGGAAAGGGCACGCCTAGAAGTACCCCAAAATTCCAGATATTCTATTTGGATAGGAAAATGGCACGGGCACGGCGACCAAGGGATGCGGATGCGTCCTCGTGGAACATTTTAAGATCACAACTAAAACTCATAAAGTGAGATATTGTGAGGTGATGATGTAGGCTGGTGGGGCCAGAATTGTGATTACGATGGTTGAGCTTTGCCTTATGTGAGAGATGTAATTAATTACTCACATAATGGGACATAAATATTCAGGACAGCAAACTCGAGCCCTCAATCTTTCCGGCCTATAAGCTGAATGCTTAAAGGTCCTAAAGTTGGTTGAGTGCCTAAAGGCTTCCGTGTTGATTAGCCAAGGACTTCGTGGTCAAGCCCACATGCACAATAGAATAGATCACCAAGAAAATGAATGAATGAAGGATTTTAATAACGTCCATTAGGTCGCAGCAGCCTATGGGACCCATCGGTCGTGCAAATCCCCTTCAAAACGGGACATCAACCACAAAACGTTCCCTAAGTTTTCTGAACTTTTTTTTTGAGATCTTCCTTTCTGCTGTGAAGTTTGATCACGAGGTTCGCCGTATTACCTAGCCTTGTCGCTTCAAACAGGTTGTCAAGGTTGGCGATTTTCAAAGTTTCACCATAACTGTATCGGATGTCGTTGTATGCCTCGCACTCCAAGAGAAAGTGTCGTTCTGTCTCCACCACGCCTTTGTTGCAAAAGAGGCATATTCTCTCCTCCCAATCCTCTTTAGGAGTTAGCCATCTACCCGTTTCACACCTAAGATGATGAGAGCTCATCCTAAGTTGGGCAATCAACATTTTCACTTTCCACTTAATGTCTGCTCCTATATAGGCTTTTTCTTTAAAATCACCTGTGGGGTTGAATTTTTTGAGGTAGTATTCCTTTTTACGGCCCATTTGTTTTGTCCACATGATGCACTTGAATTTTCTTCTCACATTTTTTTATTTCTTCATTAGTATTTGGGCACTCCGGCATGCTAATATCCCACCTCTTTACCCATTTGTCATTTTGCTTCCTCCAAATGTTCTTTCTTCTAGTTAGCTCTTCCTCCATAATTAGTCTAGGCCACATGTGTTTCTTCATGTTTTGAATCTTCTTGAGGTAGCTTAGTAACCGTATCATCGCCGATGCCTCTAGAGGGAAGGACCCCGTTTCAGCAAGTAAGATCTCATACGGCATTGAATTCTTGACTTTGAGACTGCTTATGATGAAGTGTTTCTGGATTCTCTCTATTTGTTTCCATTTTTGATCTGACATACTGCTGCCCCAAATTTCACACCCGTAAAGAATCACTGGGATAACCAACAAATCGAAGAGTGTTCTCTTGGTCTTCCAATCCCATAACTCCGCAATTTTGCACATATTTTGAAGAGAGTACAACGCTTTCCATTCTCCTTGAATTCTTTTTGCTCTACACGTTTCCCAACTGAGCTTGTGGTGAAAATCAAACCCGAGGTGCTTGTACTCCTCAACTATCTCTAACGGGCTGCCTTCAAAGCTAAAGGTATATTGTTTCTTTTTTCTTTTCGGAGAGAAGATCATTTCTTTGGTTTTGCTTGTGTTCACCTGCATTCCAACCTCTTGACAAAAAGTTTCAAGTGCTCTCAAATGTTCCCTCAAGTTGCTGGCTGTTCTGGCGATTAAAATGAGGTCATCCGCATAAAGAAGCAATTTTATAACATACTTAGCTAGTTGAATCCCCAACCCAATATCTTTATTTAACCATTCTTCTAATTTATCAATGTACAGTCCAAATAAAGTTGGTGAAAGCGGACAGCCCTGCTTGACGCCTATATAGCTGCCAAAACACTCTGACATTCCATCACTAGCTCTGATTTTAGCCTTTATTTGCTCATATAATCAATGGACAGCAGTTCTAAGCTCATCCGAAACCCCCAGCTCCTTCATCCCTTCCAAAGTTTGTCACGGGGGATCATGTCAAAGGTTTTTTGAAGTCGACAAAGCAACAAAAGGCCTCGTCTCCCTGAGTGTTCCATATTTTTTCAATCAAGAACCTAAGTGTAGCTCCATGATCAATAGTAGAGTGTTTCGGTCTAAATTCAGCTTGGCCCTTAGCTCTTTTTCTTTTTTTTCTGCCCACTTGCTGATTATGTGCTTTATCATGCTTTCGAAGAGTTTACCAAGATGGGGATTAACCATGATAGTACGATCATTTGACGGGTTATTGGTATCCCCGCTTTTGAAGATAGGGATAACCACACTAGTCATCCACTCTTTCGGGAAGCCCTCTTGGATGACCCTATTGAAGATGTGTTTGATACGAGATGCCAGTACTTCAGCACCCCACTTTAAGTACTCCGCTTGCAGCCCATCAATATCCTGAGCTTTTTCACTTGCTAATTGTTTTATGCCTTGAATGACGTCTTCGGTGTTGAAAAGTTTGTATTCGCAAAGATTATTGGGGGTCTATATTTATCTTAGTCCCTCTCATATAGCAACTTTGCATACTCAAGCCATTGGTTTCCGGTGATAATGTTTTTTGTTTGTTTCTTCTTTTGACGTAGCTCTTTCCAAGAGCTTTTAGGACTATTTTTTCTGAGGGCAATCAGCTCTATTCTTCTACTGTTTACATACTTCTCTTTCTTATTCCTTAGCATCTTTTCGTACTCCTTATGCTCTTTGTCCATACCTCTCTTTCGCAATTTTTTTTTTTGATATCTTGCATTCCTCGTCGAACCATGGGTTTGCCGAGAAACTATTTCTTGTTCCTCTCTTGGGTCTAGCTCTCTTACAACCATTTAAGGCCTTGTGCATTAGGGGAATCAGCATGTTCTCTCTGAGAAACTGATTCTTTATGTTAGCTGTTTTTTCTTCGTGATCTCTAAACAATTGTTTGATTGCAGCTCTAAAGATTTCTTGATTCTCATGATTTAGAAGGATTTTACCTTGGGGAGTATCCTTCTTTTGGCCAAAGTGGACTTGTTCTTCCTGTTTCCTTATGAGAATGTGAACTTTAATATGAATTGGATTATGCTCTGATTTCAACTCTTAAGACATTGTCCCCAATCATAACCTCCATCAACTTCGAGGTGTAGCTCTGCGAGCATATGACATAATCTACTACACTTTGGCCATTGTACGTTTTGCATGTGATTTTTCTTGATTCGAGCCATGCTCTCATACCGTTGCAAATGACCACGCTATAAGAGCTACAAAGCCCTAAGAGTTCAGTCCCGAAGTGTGAGACTGCACCTTTGCTGTCTTGTGAGACCCTTTCCCAAAGTTGGTCGTTCTCTTCCTCTAACCCTAGGGGGTTATCTTTCTCTATGTTGTTTTTCAGATTGAGAGCTTGATTGTTTGCAATTTTTGCATTAAAGTCTCCAATTATTACTATTTTTCTCATGTTACTAAAACAAAAATGTCTTTTTTTAGAGCTGCAAATGGATCTTCACGGTCTAGATTCTTTTTCTTATAAAATTTTGATCCTTTTGGAGCAAAGTAGCATGCTGTCATCCTTGTTGTGACTTGATTTTTTGTAATTTTAAGTCATATGAACTGCTTGTTTAGATCTTCTTTCTCCACTTTTATGAAACTGTCCCATTCCTCTTTAATTAAGACTATCATTCCACTGTGTCCCTTGCCACTATTAGTTCTTTCATTCCACACTGACGTCTTTTTATACCCTTCAAAATCTGAAATCCTACACCCATCATGTTCACGAGTCTCAATAAGGATGATATCCTTTCCCTCTGCTATGGGCCCCAATCCAGGACCTCTTCTCCATGGATACCCTCTGCAGTTCCAACTCACCACTGTTAAATACTCCTGGGGGGCCCCGAATTTCTATTTTTTATGTGACGCCCTATTACCTATTTGAGCTTTGTCGTTTTGTAGCCAAGCCCATTTTCCTGCATTTCTTGCCGCCTTTACTTTCTCCCACTCTTTCCTCCTTTCTTCCTGTTGTATTATAGTAAGGTCCTCATAAATGTAAATTTGCATGCCTTTAAGGAATTTATTATTCCTTAGTATCCTGTTTTTGTCTTTTATGTTCTTCAAGGTGACTCTCACATGTCTGTTTTTGCCTCCTCTCTATCTTCCTATCCTATTTGCTTGTTGTATGACTTTTGTCCATTGAAATTGATCGTTAAGAAAGTCTCTTGCCAACTCCTTCGTGATTTCCTTCACACCATAGTCTTTTAGTCCTTTTATAATGATATTGACAGCACTGGCATTTCTGTCCTTCTCTTCCCTTATCTGGTTTCTTGACCTATTTTTCTATGAGTTCTCTTTGCGTGTCCGAAGGTCCTTTCACCACTTGAGACCAGGATTTAGCCTCATCTATTTGTTCTCTTCGTTGTTTTTCTCTTATCTCCGTGCTGGCCATCGCTGATTGGATCTCTTTTAAGTGACAGTCCTTGCTTCCTTCCAACACTTGTATCTTATCTTCCTCTTCTGTTTTCCTTTGGTCTAGTCGCTGCCTTATTTCTCTCAACTCTAGCTCACCTCTTGCCATGGAATGTTGAAGCTTATTTATCTGCTCTTTAAGCATTTCATTTTCCCTGATTAGTATCCTCTTAGCTTCTATTACTTCATTCCACTTGTTATCCTCAACTTGGCTTCTTTTCTCATGGGACTGGAGTCTTTTTTTCAAGATCATTAACTCGCTGACATACAATTCTGATGACCACGTTAGTGGTGTTGTATTAGGATTATAAGTATCATTGTGATTATGACTACCTTCAGTCCTAACTTTAGAGCTTGCTGGTTGGTTTATGTCTACAGTTTTTTTGGTGTCTTCTCCTAATCGAGACACTGGGTTCTCCTTCCCTTTTCTTTTATCTTGTTCAGTTTGCTCTTCTCTTGTTTGTTGATTTCCTATTGTGCTTCCCAAAGTCTTGATTGCACTTTTGGGTTAGATGGTTGTGAAATTTTTCTTTCTTGCAAGTTTCCGGATTCTGTTTTTTCTGTGTCTTAATATCCCATTGTATTGCTTCGCATTTACATAGATGCATTGTTCTCCTGTTCTTGAAATGTTGGCATGAGGGTGCCCTACCGCATAAGCCCAAGCATCCCTAGTTGCTCCAGCCTGAGCAAAAAAGCTGGAATAAAAGAGGTTTCGTGAGGGATCAACGGGGAAGTGTGATGAGAGATTAAATGGTATAATAAGCCTCCTTTGCGTTAACCTCTCCGTCACAGGTCTTTGGATGTCCCTACTTCCCTAAATCTGCATTATTGTTTCATCATTCCCTGTGTTACCTCCCAGCGAGGTTGGAATTTCTGTCTACTTAGAGCTATTTAAAGTTTCGAGCCTCTATTTAACTTCCATTGGGTTTCCCAAGTTTGCCGGGGCAATGTTATAGCCTGTGATCTCTATTATACGGCCCCACCCCTGTTTTGAAGCTTAGCTTTCCCTGAGAAGGACCCCATTACAACCTGTCGATAGTTCTTTCTTTACAGATTGGGTTGCAATTTTCTTTGTTTGAGATTCCGTTGCAGTTTTCAACCCCGTTTTTAAAAAAATGTCCAAGCTTAGCTTTAACTCGAGTTCAATCCAATACCCAAACCCTAGCTTTAAAAAAACTTTGACTCTTGAGGCAGTATTTCATACCTGCAACCGGTTGGCTTTGGGGCCCGGGACTTGCTTTTTCTTTGTTATGGATTTTTTTTCCTGCTGTTTTTGTGTTCTGGTTGCGCTTCTGCTGTTACTGCACGCTTACAGGTGTCCAGTTCCTGCGTTCACTGCCTTCTGCCTCTGCCTCTGCCTCTGCTTCTGACTCTGCGTGCCTCTGCTTCTGCGTGCTTACAGGTGTCTGGTTTTTCAAATAACATTTGTAAAACATCCATAAAGATCTCATGAGACAGAAATCATCTGTAACTTCCCAACACAATTACATTCTAAAATAGAGGCGTTTGATGCTTTTCTAATTACTCTGCTAAAAATAAATACTATGATTGTTAGACTTCTTTATTTTGTACCTTATTCTCCAACGCTATCCTCTATCCTCTATAAAGTTGCTTCACCTGAGAAGAAATCTGCTTTTCTTGCTTTCTAAGAGATTAAAAAGACTATATTCAAATACAAACCCCCCCATCCCACTGCATATTGCATTAATAAAAACTTTTAACCGTTCTAACCTTGATTTAAGGAGGTCCAAAATATTAAGAACCTTTCTCTTTTCTTTGTTTCAGTTTTGTATTATTTGTGCAAATCACAGTTTTTGGCACAAACATACCGACTCTGCATTTTTTTAAAAGATGTTTCTGTATCATATGAAAATATTTATATTGATTGCTTAAGGAATAGTTGCATAGGCTTCAGGCCATGGCTAACTAGCAACTCAAATTTGTTCATCAGTTTTTTATTTGTAGTAGTTGAAGTCACGAATTGGGATTTTGTCGCAGTCCAACTAATGTACTTAAATCTGTAGTGAATATTTGTGTATCAGGATTTAGGCCAAGATGAAATTGTGGAGGGCTTCTGATTGTAATTCCGCAGGAAAGATAGCTCAGTGTTTGAATTTATTGTTTTTACAGGTGGTTATTTATATTTGAATAATTAAAAATGCCTAAGAAAATGGGAGTAAATACCAAGGCTGAGGAAGCCAGGGCTCGGAAGAATAGTGCAGAGACTGAAAAAAAGGAAAGAGAAGCGCGGCAGAAGGAAGATCAGTTCTGGAAGGAGGCTGAAGGTTCTAAATCAAAGGCTGCCAAGAAAAAGGAAGAAGAATCTGCAAAGCGTGTTGAGGCTGCAGCTAAAAAAGCTGAAATCCGTAGGCTTCAGGAACAGGAAGAGAAAGAACTAGAGAAGCTTGGTAAGAAAGTGGATAAAAAGGCAACCAGGGTCTCAATCCCTGTTCCCAAAGTTACAGAAGCGGAGCTTGCAAAACAGAGGGAAGAGGAAAAGAGGCGGATTGAGGCCCGTGCTGAGGAAATAAAGAAGCGTGAGGGCAGGATGGCAGATGAAGAAGAATATGAGAAGATTGTTGCAGTCGAGAATACAAACAGAGATGATTCGTTGCTGGAGGCTCATTCTGTTGAGGAAGCTTTGACACAAATGACTGTTACTGCTTTACCTCCAGATCGACATCCAGAAAGACGACTCAAAGCATCATTTAAGGTAAGTGTGCGTCTATTATTTATCTGTCTTCAAGGATTTAGAGATAAAATGAATGGGAATAATGGTGAAGCTGAGTTACGTTGTTAAAGCCTGCTACATCTTATGGTTTTGGAGCATTTGCATTGAAACTCACAATTATTATCCAGGGAACTGAAATAGTTGAGAATTTTTTTTGACCAAAACCATCCTTTGCCTGTAGATCAAAATGACTTTCTATCCACAGAGAGTACATGTCAGCTTAGTTTTTAGTAAATCTGTTTATTTTGTGTTAAGCCTGATTTATGCTTGTTCTAATATCCATTGTAGTTCAGAAAGTCAAGTTAATGGATTCTGGTTTCTAATTTGAATGTAATCATCATGCATTCATAACATCATAGAAAGGGAAGATGTAGAGGCATGCATAGATATGTTTATGCATGGTTAATCTCTATACCAGTGCATATTTGTAATTTGTAAAGGGTATAATACATGAGCAGTGCAGGATCACTAAACTTTGATCCCGTTTGCAGGCATTTATACATGCATTTCTGACGTGATCTAGTGAGGAGATTTCTCATAAATCCAGGGGATCTAGTTCTTAAAAATGGTCAAGCATTCCTCCTTTTTGGCTTCTTTTATCTCCACCTTAGAATGTCCCCAGATGTGTTGTTGTCCATGAAGGCCAGAAGCTCCATCCCTGGCATAGGCTACACATCTCTACCCTAATCTGCCAAACTACATGTTTTGCCATCCTACAATGCAATCAAGAGTCAGATTGCACATTTTATTACTATGCGTAAGAGGGTATGAAAGTTGGATTGCTATTTTACACTTTGTTTTTCATCACAAAATTATTGTATTGTGCTTCACACAGAAACATCAAAACTTTGTGTGTGGAGATTTGGGAATGCCATCTTACAATTGTTTTACAAAAAAAAATGTTATTTATATGCTTTTGGCTGTGCAGATTTTTTATTTTTCAATTTCATATCATTTTTAATGCAACTTTTCTTATAAAATGAGGTTGTGTACCATTATTTGGTCATGTAAACTGTTATATACATTATATTTTCTGAAAATTACAGGGCCAAAGTACTAATGACTTGAAATACTATTTTGTTTTATTATTTTTTTTGGCCTGATGTGCCACCCTATAAGAACTTACTGGCCTTTATCCTATCTGCAGGCGTTCGAGGAAGCTGAACTCCGTAGACTGAAGGAAGAGAAACCTGGTCTTTCACACAACCAATACAAAGATATGATATGGAAGTTGTGGAAGAAATCACCCGACAATCCTCTTAACCAGGTAGAGAAGAAAAACGATAATCAGCAAATGAGAAAATTTAGCATAGTTCATGCATGCAATAATTATAAATGAGCCGGAGTTAGTGTCTGGTTGAAACTCTGCATGCATCTTGCATTATTGATATCCTGTGTGGGTTTGCTTAGCATTGCCTCAGCTTTGATAAAACATGCATGTCACTTTTTGACTATTCTTTGGCTCTGTGCTTGGAAAGGTTGAAGTCTCTCATTAATTTGCTTCATGCAGTGATGTATGTTGTATGTGAGTTTGGTGCAACATTTGTAGCATTCTTCTGATATTTCAACTGCAAAGCAAAGAAAGAAAATTACTTAACCACTAGATTTGAATTCTGGTTAAACAGTTGATGTTATGATGACGTCTGTCCAATGTTCTTGTTTTTTTTTGGGATGATTGATGTGCAGGTGGCAGAGTGATTTTCTTTCGAGAGACAAAATTCATGAATTCTCAAAGCTTTCTGTCTGGTTGGATGTAATTTACTACTGGAAGCATTAGCATTCGCAGTTTCTTGTGGCCTTCTTGGGTATTCAGAATGTGCTTCTTCCTAATTGTTAGTTATCTACAGAGATGCTGTAAATACTCACATTTTATGCAGAAAAGGGTATCTTGCTATTTTAATGTTGTTTCCCGTAAAGGAGATAATTATAATAAAACCTGCTATTTCTATAAAATGATTATGCAGCTTCATTAACTACTTGCTTCACTTGTGATGGGCAGTATTGGCTAGAGTTATTCTTATGCGACTATGTTTGAAATTATGTTTGGAGTTATCATTTTCTATTATTTTACTTTAGTTGCTAACACATTCCTCCTAATGTATCTTCCTGGTTCCAAGAGTCTTTAATGCTTATATCCGTAGTCTCTCTGTTCTAAACCTTTATTTTTTGTTCTGATGCCTGTCTTAGTGTTTTTCCTGTACTTGGTTTCTGTTTTGATAGGTGTAGGACAAATGTCTATAATTGGAGGTTTCCAAAACTATAAACTAGTACAGATATCTTAAATATATCTATCTGAAAAATGCTGAGATGTATCAATCTCGAGACACCTATCTTGGATTTGTCACATAGTTTTTCCCGTTGAAGGTTTCCACATTGATTAATGATTCCATCATCTTCCCTGCAAATTTTCCATTGACTGGTGACAGATGGCCTCAATCTAGCTGCACCAATGCATCGGGCTCGAAAAAATATTTCTGGAAAAAAAAGATGCTCCAAATTCCACTGTATTCCCAAAATGTCATGATTTTTTGATTGCTTTCTCTAAGCAAGAATAAAAACTGCCCTATGACGATCAAATTGATATCAAATTTAACATAGGCAATTTTATTGACATCTCACACTACTACAGTTATGTCTTCCACCCCCCTTGTCTATTGTTGTAGTTATGCCTTTCAGTGTAATTATTAAGAACATGCTAAAAAATGGGCTGAGAAGTCCCTGCTTCTCATAAGCAAACCTTAAAATTTACTCTTAAATTGCGGCATGACAAGAAACAGCCGAACCTTAAGATATTAACCAAAATGAAACTTTTGCAGTATACCCAAAAATATATGCTGTTCTACTTCTGCCAATCAAAACTATCTATGGCACCTTAGATGGCAACCATAAACAAAAACATAGACATTTTCCCATTTTCTTTGGTTGCTCCATTTTTTGCATTAGTAGCTTGGGGTTTACCCCAAAAGTTTCTCCACGGGATCCTCTAGAGGAGTGGGTATGCGCGGGCTAGGATGACCAATATAACAATTCTCTTACTCTCTTTAGACTATGATACAAACAAGAGATCATAACATAGAGCTGGCATATACTTCGATGGTATAGCAACGGGACTTGGGGTGGACGTAAATCTAATAGAGGGTAATCCACATTCAATGTGAAGGGTATAGGGTATCAAAGCTTATGTCTAAGATATGGGGTATTGTTTTAACTAGATCTCAAGATAAATAAATGATATAGCAATGGTAACAAAGCTCAAGATCCTAATCTTGTAGCAACTCAAAGAAGCAGCGTCTATTCAAGTTTTCCCTTCAAGTTTCTTTTTCCCTTTTCCATGGTAGTCCGCAACGCAGAGTAGAGATCCTCATTGATACATCTTATAAGAACAAGTGTAATGGTACAGCCCCCTGAGATGATTTGTCAATACCCTTAAGGGAACCAAATTCAACTTTTCCTTCTCTAGACATAGTTATTCGGTTGATAAAACCAGAATTTGTTACCTGTGCTCACGTTTATGATCGCTTGCTTTCATCTGTAAATGAACCTATAGGGCTAGAGCTTTAAGACTGTGTGTGACATTTTGAACAGGGGATATGGCCTTTGAATTTGATGTAGGTGTCTATTTAAGGACCCCAAAAACTGATTTACAAGACAAACTGGTACCATAAGTAGAGTTCCGAATAGTAGGGTTGACAATTTTGCCCTGTGGAAGAATTGTCAACAAAAATTGAATATAGAAAGTAATTTCAGTTATCCAACCACGACTAGCAAAAACATATAGCCACTATTGTCAATGTATAATAAATAAATAACTACATTTCATCAGAGATAATGCTTTAATAATACTAAATATATTGCAATGTATAAGATACAGAGACAAGGCTCCATGGAGCATGAGTTCCCCGAACTCCAATATCCATGGTGATTTCAAGTGTCATCTCCAAAGAAGTATTGTTTTGGGGAGGGAGAGCATCATCCTAGCATTTTTCCACATCAACCACGAACCATTGATCCCCCACATGATCCCCCATCAGGGAATGACCATTCCTTCACGGATGAGTAGATAGTGACGATGTGAAAATTCAAAGAGACAAGCTAGTACCCATGCGCTGTATGACTTCTAATAACATGCAGTGTACCATAAAGAAATTCGTTCTAACTTGATATCGCACAAACATGTAAATCATACATATGAAATGACAATGTTTAACAAATATTATTTTGGTCAAAGTTTTTCATAGTTATCAATCTATAGGATCAGTGAAATTCATACACACCACTTGATCGGATTACTTTCATCTGGCATTGGTGATACAAGTACGTTAGTGAAATCCGTCTCACTGCTTAGTACAAAATGCAAGATTTGGTTAATACAAATATAACCAACATATTCATACATATTACTTTCTACTAGCAGGGATAAATCATGCTAAACACATGAATAATCCTAATGCATACATTTAGTTTGTCAAATTTATGAATGAATCAACGCAATATTATTTATCTCATAATTAAGCATAACAATTACAATTTATACCAATCGGGTTTAATCTATATTAGACTGCATACTCAAATTTCTATAAGTGGATGCAAATGGAGTATTTTCTATGATAAGCACTAATATAACAGTCCACCATTTTATGTACACACTACTCAATTTAAACAACTAGTTATAATTAATAAAGTCATAGTTCTCACAAACACATAACATTTCATTTTAACATGTTATGTTTTTAGCTTGTCGTATGCATGTATAAGTAGGGTCCTATTCTTCAAAAGTCTATTGCTTAGTTTTGAACCATCAATGGAACTATAAATATAGGCAATCATCACATGCACTGCTACATATGTATATACACTCGTGCATACTAGTACACTCATGATATGTATCGTTCACAAGTTTTCAATGGAACAATGTACAATATACAACCAATAAATCTTAGTAAGTATTTGTGGTCTATGCTACAATATACTAATCTTCTACAATACACATAGTCCGTAAATATACTATCCATTAATGGAACAATCATAGCGTATGTTAACGACTAACTTCTAGATCAGTTTTTAGTATTACTTCATGAGTTAAATTATCTAGTAATACCCATGTGTTTATGAATGGAGAGTTTATAAATACGACATATTAAGCAAAGATGGTACGATCAATTTGGTTTTTAAAATAGTCCTTGTACCCAGTGAACTCATATTTATATATAGTACAATGAACTCATACTTATATATAGTCAATTTGGAGTGTTATCACACATAGTACCTAAAAATATAAACGCACTTGGCATGTTTTCTATTTTACTCCTTCAGTCGATATCTTTTTACATACTTCATTGTTTATATACATTGCTTGTTCAATATTTATCGATTCACTTATAATTCCTCATGTATATAGTCAATAAGTTTATACACTATTGTGTAGTGGAGAATTGTGTATATCCTATTAGGTAGATCTTTATAATTTCAAGTTTTTGTGTAATATTTACACACACAGCCCACCTATGTATATATATTCCTATATATACCTTGTATGTCAGGGGTACACTAATATTTTTATATATGTGCCCGATTTCGAAAGAGAAGAAGACACAGACTTTGTGGTTCACAAAATAAGATATTGGTTAAGCAATATATATACCGACTCCTCATATTTTTTAAAGTAGAATTAAGGCATCGTGTTAATATCCAATCTCATTCTGTGGAGCAAGGCGTCGAATATACTGCACATTATAAAGTTGCAGTTTACTATGCTCCGTGCGTCCTTACGTAAATCATGCTATTCGCTTTATATCTAATGGTATAAGATATATATGCATATTTATGAATTGCTGTCCATTTAATAGTGCGTTGCATACCCACGTCGCGCTATATATATATATATATATATATATAATCTTACGAAATGTATACTCTTACATCAGATTTCAGTTTAACATTGTAAGTAATATATATGAATAGATATAGGGTAATACATGACATATATGGCTTATGTCCACGGAGAATTGGAATGCCATAATGAGTTATTTGATTATCCCAGAAATTATATAGTTTGCTTATTACACGGTTTGCTGCATAGTAATTCAATAATATCCCGATATGAAATTACACAATGTTTAGTATTTCTAGGTAGATCGACCACCTCCATAATAACATATTTATAATGTTATACAGTGATGTAACAATTATAATGATCAGAATAACTATTCTTAGAATAACAGTGATGTAATACAGGTATGTTTCATGACTCCTAATTATACAGGGAATATATATGGTCAACGATTTATACACACTATTATACACTTAGACTGTTGTAAATCAAGATCAGAGTATTACATATATATTTTTTATTGGTTCGCTATGCTATATATATATATGGAATATATATGGTCAACGATTTATACACACGATTTTACACTTAGATCATTGTAAATCAAGATCAGAGTACTACATATACATTTTCCATTGGTTCGCTACGTTATATATATATATATATATATTGTTTGCTGTTTTTGGATGTCAATCTCACACAAAGTTGGTAAATGTACTAATTTAGTTCGTCGTACCCTTATATAGTTCGCTATGCAGATTGTTATGTATTTTTAGATTGCTACATTGGAATGGTATTGTCCCTAAATTGCTTTATCGGGAACCAATGTACTCAGTTTTACCAAACCCAAAATACTCGTAGCATGGTTTAATACAATCATATTGGTATATTGTCAATACATTCAACCACACGATTTATATGAGTATATGAACACATATACAAATTACCATTATGACACACAATTCACATAATTTTAATCACATTGCCTACCTTGAAAGTGTCAGATAATACCAAATGTGCCCTCCCTTTTTCCCTTGCTCCACTTCTTTCCTTTGTTCCCTAAATTCGTGCTCTCCTCTTCTTCTATACTCCTCTTCCTCCTCTCCTCTATGCCCCATCTTCTTTTATTCTTTTTAGGTATGATTTTCTCTCTTTTAAAGATTTTCCTCTTTTCTTAAAAAGCTTGCCCCTTCTTTTAACTTGCCATTTTTTTTTCTATTTTTTTTTAGCTTGCTATTATTATTTTTTAAAATATAAATATGTATTTTCTAATTAATGCCTTATTTCTTAAATATAAAAATTAATAAAATTATTTTATCTATTTTATTCTCTTTTTTTCGCATTTCTTTATTTATACATTTATTAGAATATATTTACTAATTAATAATAATATGACTTAATGATATATTTCATTTTAGTACATATAACTAATTATAATGACTTAATATCATCAAGTCATTAATATTCTTTTAATAAAAAATGGTATTACACTTATTATTATTCCAATCCAAACTTATAACAACTACAACACAAATTTCACAAGGTTAGTTTCGCATACACATAAATTTGACCTAAATTAACACAGATTCAATCATCTAAATGCAAACAGTCATCAATAAGTACTAACGCTAACCATCAACTATGCATAAAACATGTACTAACTAATGTGGTGTGTGAAGGGTTCTAGCCATTTCCCTATCGTCCCTCAACACCTCTATTTATGTCACCCTCTTTAATGATGCTCTCTCCGTTCGTCGAGCTTTGAGGGATGAATTTTTCCTGCATCTAACTCACGACAAACATGTAGTTAGTCTATACATCGTGATATATATATACATAACAAATCAACATGATCATAATGTAAAAATATACACTACAACTAATTCACAACAATGCAATCATGTAATCAAAACAATATTCAATTGCCCCATAACAGTATATGATTTACAACTAAATCAAAATCAAATCAAATCACTAACTATAAATATCCATGGATAATTAAGTAAGTTTGTCTATCGACGAAATCAGGATGTAACATAACATGTTTGAAAGCTATGATGAACATGAAATAAAGATGGTGGGAAAGATTTAGAAGCAAACCTACTTGTTAAGGGGAAAAATATAGGGAGGGAAAAGAGGGCATCATCAAGGCAAAAACATGGTTTTTAACAGAAACAAGATACTTTAATCATGTTGGCAAGACTAGGTAATTTCAGCATCAATGGCCTTAGAGAACCATACCTAGCAAGCGCAAATCTTGGGCTAACTAATGAAGTGTAAAGATCATCACATCAAGGCTAGTATGCGTAAAAAGAAAAATGATCCTACCTTCCCATGATGTGTTCCTCATCGAACTAATATGAGGATTAGGTACTTGCGTAAGAAAGTAAGTGGCACCAAAATGTATATATGTAAGTATTAGACTTCCTATCCTAGTCTACTAGCCTATTGCATCTCAATGGACCTCGACTTTATCATGAGGCCAATATGGAGTTTGAGCTTCGACTAGAATAGGGGGTGTGCCAAAAATAAGATCATGTCTTTTGGTGTGATCCAAATTTTAAAGATATATTTTGTTGTTTAACATTGTTTTTTCATAAAGTATGGCTTTTGATATTTTTGGCTTTTTTTGTTTTCCTCTTTCGTACGGATTTGGAAAAACCAACCATGGGTGCTAAAGATGACTAACACAAAAGAGCTTACACTTATCTGTTAAAGAGGAATCTAGAGACAAAGATGCCTAAATAATCATAGAGTTGCACCTTAGAAAAGAGTGCAATTTTGAAACCGGCCTTGGTGAGCCCAAAAGGAGGTGAAAAATATGGAGAAAACATGGAAATGAGCATAGAATGATTGGGTTTCCCCAATTGCAAAAAATGTATAAAAGGAGATGCTACAATGACAAGGAGGTTGACGCTGCATTATAAGAGGGTGAAATATGAATGAAGACATGTAGATAGACTACTATAGTTTTACCACAAGAGAATGTAATTGACTCTAAATGACAAAACACTATTATCGACCATTGCCTTATGTTTCTAAAAAGACACTTAGTTAATGTTGGAATGAAAAAATGCTATGAAACAAAGTGAATAATGATGGGCGTTTGTGAGGAGGGCCTAATTGATTCCCTAGGTCTTACCATGCATCTCATAAACTAAAAAGGCCAAGAGGCACAAGTAAGATAAAGCTATAGAGTGTAGAAAGATATGAACATCCATAAGGGTATAATGAAGATAAAAGATACCAAAGAATCGTAAAGGAAACAATGGCAAAAAAATAGAAAATGAAGGGCAAGTGACTGTAAAAGCATACTAAAGAACCATAAGGGAAGCAATGACTAAACCAAAAAGAAGTGTAACAAAAGGTGAAAATAAAGAGGATGGGCATTTGTGAGGAAGGCTTGGTTGATACCTGAGGCCTTACCATGCAACTCACAAACTAAAAAACCAAGAATTATAAAAATAAAAAGAGACATAATGATCAAAAATAGGTACTAAGACTGATGCTAAGAAACCTGAAGGTATAGGTAAATCAAGACTAAGCTGCAACACAAAGGCAGAAGAAAAATATGCAAGAAAATGTTAGCATGATACAATAGAATCTAACTATGTACAAGAAAGAAACTATGTGCAATAAATGAAATTGGCAGGGATAACATATGGTTACCCTTTTGTAAATTTCTCGAAGTTCGATTTGTTTAGGAATGTGTAATGTGAAAGTAGAGCAAGGATCCTAGATGCCCCAAAGGGTAATTTGATATAAGGATGGACATTGTAAGATGCCCCAAGATATGAAGTGAGATGAGGATGGGTATCGTAAGATGCCCCAATATGTGATGTAGGGTGAGGTAGTGTAGGATTATGTTTGATAAAAAACTCAAGATCGACATTTGGAGTACCTTTGTTGTCAAATTGTCTAAAGATGCCTTACCTCGAGAATTTTAAGATCTTGGGTAATTTTGGAATCTTTGGGAGGTGGTTTGAATTTTTTTTGTACGATATCAACCAAGCTAACACAGTTTGGTGTAGCAAAATTGTGCTGAACTATATCGGGCAGGTCAATATAGGCAAAGACATCAGGGATGGGTTCAACTGTATCATGTAGGTTGATACAGTTGGCTTAAATAGAAAATGATGGTTGATACAATTTTGATCAGAGGTGGAAGAGGGTAACACTATATTGGCACTTTCTAGGTTGTGGCTGATATAGTTGGAAATATTGGTAATATTGTATCAACACCATTTGAGTGCTGGTTGATACTATTAGAAATGTCAATAGGCGGCGCTACAATTGTATTGGCATTTTGTGAGTGCTTGTCGATACTGTTAGGTGGCTGAAATTGAATTGTATCGGCAATGTTGACATGGTCGCTGATACAATAGGGAAAATCTGGGTGTTTCTAAACTATATCGGCTGGCCAATATATTTAAAAAGGCTTGAATCATTTTGAACTCTATCAGTTTTGGATGATATAGTCAGAAAAAGTGGAAACATTCTAAAATGTATTGGCCAAGTTGATACAATAAAAAAGACTAGAATGCTCTAAAATGATTTCAATGAGTGTTAGTTACTAAGTTTCCTAGGAAAAAATAGATATTTGCTAAAGAACCCTTTGAATGTTTTCCAAACGTGGATTAACGAAGGGGTCATATCTTCCTCCTCTTCATCACTTGAATCAAAACGAGGAGAAAGGTGGACTGAATGAACATCTTGAGTAAATGCATGGATTCTAGCAATAGACTTTTGATATTGTAGTACATCAAGGTTCCGTGATTGGGCTTGGGAAACTATATAATCAATATTACAGGATGAGGATTTATTACCTGCATTCGTAAATTGTTGAGAGTTCTCATTGGGAGTATCCTTGGTGAACACACCAATTTGCCTCAAGGCTCTTAGAGACAATAATAAGGGATCTTGAGAGACCTTGGCTACCCCAAGGTCATCACATGCGAAATCATCTTCTGCATAGGAAGCTTCATTAGCATTGCAAGGAGGTGGGCTTTCACTATTGTCTTCGAGGAAGGGAAGGGTCCTATATCATGGTAGAAGAGTGGAGGATGCCTTTCCGCTATTTAAGGAGGTAATATAGTGATATTACAGATGGTTTGAAGTTCATTGGGTTTGTCATCATTAGAGTCAACAAGAGTGATTTGTATAACAAGATGCATGTTGAAGAACTCAGGTAAAAGGGGACTATTAATGCCAATAATAGTTGGAATGCGATATTGAGACTTAGGGTTAAGTAATTTGAGATCCCACGGGTTGGGATCAACTTCACGCTTGTAGTGCTTAGCATCATAAATAAACTTTATGCATTGGCTACGAGAAGAAGTGATAACTCTTATGTGGTGAGTCCAAGGATGATCTAAAAGGAGATTATAAGATAATGGAAGATATAAGACCATAAGATTGGTGCATACTATTTTAGGTCCAATAATAAGAGGGAGCCAAATGCAACCAAGAGGCTTTTGGTTAGTTTTATCAGATTCATGGCATTTAAGTCTAGTTTGCTTAAAGTCATCTTTAGAAAATCCTAGTTGTTGGATTAGCCAAATGGAGGTATCATTGATACTTGAACCTTCATCCATCAAGACTTTCCTTATTTGGACATCATTGATCATGATTCTAATAAAGAAAGGTGGGTCATTGGCTTGAAAAAAGAATGTCATTAATCATGTCATCCCGAGGAAACTCTATGGAGAGTTTCTTAGAAGAGGGAGGATGAGAGATGGTTTCAATGGTATGCACTTTTGTAGGTGTGAGGCCTTTAGAAGGTTGAGAAGATGGTTCAGGTTTGCCAGATGGGGATTCCTCTCTACCTTGCAATTGTTACATGAGAAATTTTTGATGATATGGTGATGTTCTCATGAGCTCCTTTAAAGGAATCTTGCAAGGCATGGAGTTAAGTTCATTTAGGAAGCTTCATTGTGATGACTTTTTATATGAACCGTAAGGGTACCCAAAAGGGTTTGTAGTATTGACCTTGGGAGGTAAGATACTAGAAGGATTTGGGGCACTAGGTTGAGACTCCAGTGGAGTAGACTCATCACTAGGCATCAAATCGGGAGTAGTAGTAGTGGTATCCTTAAGAAGAATTTCAACAGGGGAAGGCTTCTTAGGCTTAGTAACGAGATCTTTGTGAGTGGGCTTATGATGGTAGTTATCCTTGGTTGCATTCACTTATCAAGAATTAATATAGTATTGATCTTAGTTGGCATCAATAGCACGTGAAAATTAGTTGGAATGCTATGTATTGGGATTAGATGTTTGAGGGTTTTTTGAGATTTTTGATTTTGGTATTGAGGTTTAGATTGCTTAGCTTGATGAGAGTGGTAAGAGCCACTAGATTGGTTTGCTTGATTTTTAGAGGCTTTTTGATATTATTTATAGCACTCTTTAGAGATAGCTTCGTGATTGAAGTTTTCCCATAATAAAGAATCAAAGGCAAGTTTCTTGAGTCCAAGACATGTCTTATGAGAGTGACCAATGTCGGTGTGGAACCAACAAAACTTGTAAGGATTATGCCATGGTGGTGGTGTAGAAGTATGGACAAAAGGTCTACATGGTGATAACAACTTTGTAAGTTCTTGCAAACTCAAGGGAGGGCAAGCGGGGTTTTGATTGCTTTGATTGAAGGCTCCTACTTTAGATTCATGAGGCTTACTTTGAGATGTATTAGTGTTAATTACATTAGTTGAGGTTTGAAAATATTCCTTCTTAGAACTTTGAGATAATTCAACTTGGCTTATAAGGAAATCTTGTCTTTTTGCTTGATCGAAGGCCTCTTTTAAAGTTTGATGAGAGAAGATCCTAACTTTGTATTGAAGAGGGGACTTAAGAGCAGTAACAAAGAGTTTGAAGAGGTTTTCATCTCTTATGTTATGGTCCATTTTATGCGGAAGGAATTTTCATCACTTGATGAAATCATGGGCAGATTCCTTAGGTAATTGCTTAGCATTAATGAAGTTTCTAATGCTATTCTCGAGAAGTTCATTAGGCTGGACTAAATCCTCTAGCTGTGTAATGGAATGAGTTGGGAGTTGATTATACCATTCTAATGCATCTCCAACTAATGTTTTGGCTAGAAGCTTGGTAGTTGCATAGGTGTTAGTTTGAATCCATTCATTACAGAGATGACTAAAGGCTTTAAGATGTAAGGTAGGATTGATGGTCCCGTCATATGTGATGGTCGGAGAAATGCTTCCAATAGCCATAGACACAATGAAGGGAGACAAATTTTCATTTTGAAGGTGTTGAAGCATCTTTTTTTGGATTGGAGGTTCAGGGATAAGATTTTCATTGGAATCTCTAAGAGGAGGAGGAATGTAATTCTATTTGGTTTTTTTAAAACAATTTGAGGAGCTTGATTAGCCATTTGCAAAATGTGGTTTTGCATTTAGAGTATTTGGTTGTTGTTGAAAGCTTGCATAAGAGCCATTTGTTTAACCACTTGTGCAAGGACTTGGGAACTATCGATAGGGGATTTTGATTAGAGTTGTTAGAATTGTTGAGGGGAGGAGGACCACTAGGGGGAGGATTACCAACATTGGTGTAAGATGAGGACCATTGTCGGTTGCCCCAATTGTCATAGTGGAGGGGTTAATAAGATTAAGACTCCCATTCTTATTTGATGTGTAAATGGTTTTGGTGTCAAAAATTTTGATATGTTGATTAGGATCTCCTAGGCCC
This sequence comes from Torreya grandis, assembly GCA_037957365.1. Taxonomy (NCBI): domain Eukaryota; kingdom Viridiplantae; phylum Streptophyta; class Pinopsida; order Cupressales; family Taxaceae; genus Torreya; species Torreya grandis. The sequence continues at coordinate 767,607 of JARHVA010000688.1, read as the reverse complement.
GAAGTTGGGTTGATTTGAACCATGTTACACTCGGTAGACTTAGGTTGAGATTGAGAAAAACTACACCATGAGGAGTTGCCATCAATGGTGGGCATGGAAGGAAAGAAAGAGCAACCCATGCAAAATCTAAATGGGTTGAGACTCACTAGAAAGATCCTAAGAGGAGACATTTTGATAGAAATACTGAAAAGTAAGATATAAAAAATAAAGATATCATAGGAAGGTTAGCAAACTGTATCGGGTTGGATGATGTAGTTGGAAACACAAAAGTAACAAAAAAAAATTGTATTGGGTTGACTGATATGATAAAACAAAAATGAGAAAATACTTCGATACAATTGGGTCATAAAACAAATTATATTGGGTTTGCTGATACAAGGCGGAGATAGAGAACTGTATCAGATTAGTTGATACAATCACAAACAATATGAAACTGTATCGGGTTCGTCGATGCAATTTTAGACACAAGGAGTTAACTATATTGTGTTGGCCAATAGTTGAGATGACAAGAAGCTTCACCAAAGTGTATTGTAATGTTTCTCTTAGGGAAAAATAATATAATTCTGGAATTTGCAGCAATCTCAAAAATGAAACACCAATTTTGATTGTGCTGATTATGCATGAAGATAATTTTTAGATCTTCTAAAAACCCTCATGTAAATTGTAGAAATTCAATATATTTATTTTACAATAAAGGATCTAATTTTTAGACAAATTTGAGTCCTGAAAATTAATATAAAATATTGCCAAACAAATGACGTGAGAAACTTGAGCTTTCACCCACCAAACAATGCTAAAACTGGAAATCAAGCTTCCAAGCAAGTTTCCACCCCTCCAAAGGCCTAAAAGGTACTGTGTTGACCCACAAGGAGCTGACCTACTGCTGCATCTAGCCTCCCAGGACTGCCAAACTAGTTTGCCTCACTCCCAAGGCTGCCCAAACTGATTTGATCCCCTTCACAACTGCGCCAACTTATTCGCCACCCTCCAAGGTGACCTTTACACCAGAAAAGATGAATTGATGCACAATGTGACTCTTAGATGAAGCCACCAGTTGAGTATTGAGGGTTTTTGTCCTCTAATAAAGCCAATGAGGGTTTCTGTCCTTAAGAGCTGAGAATGCAAGCAAGCATGCTTAACTTTAGAGAAAAATAATAGATAGCTGATCATGATCTTAAAATTAGATCTCTCTACCTTCTTTTATATCCCCCTTTTCCCTCCAATTCTCCTCTCAAGTGGGATGCTTGACGAGGGAGGGAAAAATAAATATTCAAAATCAATTTCATTATAATTTCAAACTAAGGGCCGACTTACATCAAATTATAAAGCCCCCTTTCTTTATTAAAATTAGATTAGAATAAGTTATCAACACAGTTACTTTTGGCAACTTGAAAAAACAAACCATGTTTCCTTTTTTTCTCCTTCCCTTAGCCAATGAGAAACCAAAAGAGTCGACTAAGGGTCTCCAAACTAATCTAAACTCAAGAAGGGGAAATTACAGTCCTCTCCTCTTGAAATTGCTTGCCCTCAAGCAATTGCAAGCTAAGATGTTGCAAAATAGCTGCTCCTTTCCTAGTGGCATCCTCAATGGGCAAGTCCTTCCAACAAATCAAATACTCCATGATGCCCTTGTTCTTTAGCATCCTTTCTCGAATCTCCATGATAGTTTCCAGAGTAAAAAATAACTTGCTCTCATCATCTAATGGTGGTAATTCTTTTGGAATGCTATCAAAAACCTTGGCATGCTTGTCAAGGCTGGGATGAATATCCTTATGATACTACTGCTATCCTACATTTTGATTTGTAGAACTCACAAAACACTTGGCTACCCAAGCAACCTGCCGTCTATGGAAGCCCTTTCCATCCTTTTTGCTATCACAACGAAAGGAGCCCCATTGACCATACCACACAACACTATCTTTTTTACTGGTTGATTTGAATTTTATCTACAATGTTTGGTAGTTTTGGGTGAATTCTCCTAGAGAATGTAGCCATTGTACTCTAAAGACTATGTCAGTCTCTCCAATCCCAACCACATAGAAATCATCCTCAATTTTATGCCTTCCCAAAGTGAGAATTAGCTTTTGTATTTTTTTGTGCAAGGGATGGTGAAGCCATCCGCCATGGTCACACCTTGAAACCCTTGAAATCAGTAGTTGGCAGCCCACATCTGGATGCCAAACCTTCATCAATGAAGTTATGTGTGTCTCCACTATCAACAAGACAGTTTACCTTCTTACCTTGCAATTCCCATGTCACTCTAAATGGTGTGATACGCAAGAGCACCATATGATGTGGCAAGGGTTCCACCCATGTTGTCACTTTCTTATTTCATCTCTTGCTCCTCTTCATTAGGCCTGCGTCTTCTCCTTCTCCATCTGAAACTATCTCAATGTAATGAACTTGCCCTTTGCCAAGGCAACAATGACCTAGTGTCCAAGGGTCTTTACATGTGAAACACAAATGCCTTCTTCTCAATTCATTCCTTGATTCTACTTCCCTGTTTGTCCTTGGCATCTCATTTTACTGCCCAATGCATTGTTGGTAAGGCCTTCTTTGCTATCCAATTGGGGTTGATTTTTACTACGTAAGAAGTGCCATCCTAGGCTGCCCAAAAGGTATCCTTTGTTGTCCAAAAAGAGGTGTTTTGTTGTTCAAAAGGCAAAAATTTGTCCCTAGGTGCCGTCATTTCAAGATCAAGAACCCTTTTGATGGCTTCTTGGAGGGAACAAGGGTTGAAAGCCTTGAGCAAACCCTTGAGTGGGTTAGCCAAGCCTTCTATGAACAAATCCACAAGCCTCCTTTTGGAAACATCTGGTATCATCATCGAAACCCTCTGGAAATCAGCCACATAATCATCCAAGGAAGTCTTGATTCAGTTGCGCTAATTCTGTAAAATGAACTTCTGGAACCACCCTATCAAGCCTCTCAATCAACCTCCTGCTGAATTCATCATAAGAGTTGATGAGGTTGTGCCCTTGTGTGATTAGACCATGATACCAAAACTTATGTGTGGTATTCTTAAGATTTAAAGTGGCAAACTTGATGGCCTCATCCTCCATCATAGGCTGAGGGGATAGGTAGGTATTTACCTTTTGGATCCAAGCTCGAGCGATACTCTTGGTAGACCCATTAAAAGTAGATAAAGTGAGCTTCCCAAACACATGTTGAAGATCCCTCTAATTATTTCACTATCTAGGATCAGCCCTGGGCCCTTCTTTGTTTCTTTTCATTTGCATAAAATTAGTGAGGGTCATTTCTTCATTGATTTTAGGTGGAAGACTCGTGTATTCTTCATAACTATCATGAATATCATCCATCACTGAAGGTTGAAGTCCTACCTCTAGGATGGCTTCCTCTTTACGGATGAAGTTAGGCTGAAAAGGCATAGATGTAGATCTAATGGTTACCTTCTATGTAGGAGGAGGGTTAAGGTTGGATCTTGAAGCATTCCCTTCACCATTAGATGGATGAAAAGTACTCATGTTGTGCAAGGTGTGAATCATCTCAACCATCATATCTGTCATATGCTCTTGATTTTGGTCAAACTTCTCAAATTGAACACGATTTACATCCGAGTCATCCATATTGTTGTGCCCTAGCTATTCAAACCCTTCTCATTGTTGTTCAGGTATTCTTATTTTCTTTCCCTCACAATATCTAACCTTTCTATCATTGTTTGGCATGTAGGCAACCCTAAAAACAACTCAACCCCACAACTGGCAAGAAGATATGCTCTGATACCATTATAAAGTCCCTCTTAGGGAAAAATATTACAATTCTAGAATTTGCAGCAATCTCAAAAATGAAACACCAATTTTGATTTCCCAATGGCGCTCTTAGGGCAAAATAATACAATTTTGAAATTTGTAGCAATCTTAAAAATGAAACACCAATTTTGATTTTTTTAAATTGAAACCCTAACGCAAAATTAAAAGTGCAAATTAAGCATGAATATAATTTTCATATCTTCTAAAAATCCTCATGTAAATTGCAGAAATTCAATAGATTTATTTGACATCAAAGGTTCTATTTTTTAGACAAATTCAGTCCTGAAAATTAATATAAAATATTGACGAACCAATGAAAGGAGAAACTAAAGCTTTCACCCACCAAACAATGTTGAAACTGGAAATCAAGCTTCCCAAGCAAGTTGCCACGCCTTCAAAGGCCAGAAAGGTGTTGTGCTGACCCACAAAGCGCTGACAAACTGTTGTGCCCAGCCTCCTAGAACTACCAAACTAGTTTGCCCCACTCCCAAGGCTGCCCAAACTAATTTGATCCCTTTCACAACTGCCCCAACTGATTCGCCACCCTCCAAGGTGACCCTTGTGTTGGAAAAGATGAATTGATGCACAACGTGACTCTTCGATGAAGCCAACAACTGAGTATTGAGGGTTTTCATCCTCGAATGCTAAAGCCAATGAGGGTTTCCATCCTCAAGAGCTGAGAATGCAAGCAAGTGTGCTTAACATTAGAGAAAAATAATAGATAGTTGGTCATGATCTCAAAATTGGATCTCTCTACCTTATTTTATACCCTCCTTTTCCCTCCAATCCTCTTCTCAAGTGGGATGCTCCAAGAGGGAGGGAAAAAAAAAATTCAAAAGCAATTTCATTATAATTTCAAACTAAGGGCCGACTTACATCAAATTATAAAGTCCCCTTCTGTATTAAAATCAGATTAGAATAAGTTGGTGACATAGTTACTTTTGGCAACTTGAATAAAAGAATCATGTTTCCCTTTTTTCTTTTTTCCTTAATTAATGAGAAACTAAAAGCGTCAGCGAAGCGTCTCCAAACTAATCTAAATTCGAGAAGGGGACATTACATGCATGATGGTGGTGAAGATAATGCTAAGAAGTAAAAAGAAAAAATATGAAAATGATCCAACCATTGGCGGGATAATATTCACGTTAGGTTCACCAAAATGCATGCACGGGCTAGTATGACCAATATAACGATATTTTCTCCCTACAAACTATGATACAAATAAGAGATCATAACCTAGAACCTACGTATATTTGGATAGCATAACAATGAGACTCGAAGTGGACGTAGATCTAGTAAGGGGTAATCCACTCTCAATGTTAAGGGTGTAGGGTTCCAAAGCTTATGCCTAAGATATAGGGTATGGTTCTAACTAGATCCCAAGATAAATCATTGATATAACAATGGTAACAAAGGGTGTATCAAAGATATAATAAGGAAACCGCACGGAAGGAATTGAGGAACAAGGGTGACCTAGAACCAAGATAGCAATAACATTGAACTAACAAGAAATAAGTGGTATGATGGTCAACCATAAGTGGTGTATGCAACCTAAGGTGGTAATGGAAAGCCTAAGCACCCTATAATTTTACTAGCGTATTCCATATAAGGAGAACTTAAACATGGACAACAACATACATCTACTATAACAATAAGCAAAACAAACCTATATACTAAGTAAATGAATGAAAGAAAATAGGGATAAAGATACTTACCTTTGGGCTGACTCGTCGGTGCATCAATCTCCCCCTTGATTCTAGTGGCAATTTTCAAGAGATATTGTAGGGCAAAGACCTAAAATGACAAGAAGACGACCTAGATGTCCTTAGTTTGGGACTCCAAAAGACTATGGGGCACCTCCTTAGTTCAACTAATCCTATTGAGCTTCAAAGACCTTGAACAAGACTTGACCTACAAAAAATAAGATTTTATCCTCTAACTCCTTTTACTATTTAAGGGCAGTATTGCGAGCACAAGCAGAGTAGATGACTGGTGTGTGTTGGGAACAATAATTATAACCCTTATACATTCAGCTACAAACCCTGAAATAACCTTGAACTCAAGTTGACTGATGGTATTGGCCAAGCCGATATAGTTGAATGGGATGTCAGTTGACTCATAATTTTATTGGCCACACTAATATAGTTGGGAAGGTAGGGATAGACTTATAATTGTATATGTTTGGGATAAATAGGTAGGAAATGGACTGTATTGGCCTGGCCAATATAGTAGGACTAGAGGGTGGCTAGCAAAACTGGATGTAAGGAGATAGAGAAGGAAGATGGAAAGAGACTTAGAGGAGGTTCAGATTGATAATAGTGATGGTATAATAGAATTGTATGCAAACATCTCTTGCAAAGTCCCACAAGCTGATCCCATCGCATTCCTGGTGCACCCCTTAGGACGTGCACTTATGGATATTGATGTGCCGACAAGCCCCTGCAAGAGAAACTGTTAATAAAGTGATAAAAATGAAAAATATCAGGTGTATACAAAGTGGGACTCATAAAAAGTCCCAAAGCATGAGAATTTTTTTGTAGATTATTTCAAAGGTGTTAATCTTACTGGTTAGTAGTTTTGGACATAAATGTCTTGTTTGGGTAAATAACTATTTGTGAAACTCTTTAATGGAGTTGTTTGAGCAAATGATTGATATCCATCATAAAGTAGACATACATTACAATGCCCCTGCCACTATCTGGACATTTCTTCTGATCCTAGTAGCATCATAATTAGGCAGCACAAATTTAGCAAAGTAGCTCAGCAGGGCATCTTTTTTCCTCTGATCAAGATAGAATCTCATGATTCCATTCCCTGTTGGGAAATGGGAGGGTTTTGGACTCTATTTATTAGTTGCTCCTTGAATTTGCCCTCTAGAACCATCGTGGATCCCTTTTTGCTGACACCCACACCCTGGAGAATGTCCCTCAGATTGTCTAAGGTTTTTTTTATAAGATGAACATATTAATAATGTTACACATGAAATTTCTTTCTGATATTAGGATACTGAGGTGGGTTCTCGATTTTCTCTTTATGCCTAGCATCAAGATGAGGCATTTTGTCTGCAGACAGGTTCAATAGTCTCATCCTAACGTTATTTCATAGCTCAAGAGTCCTTCGTGATCTTTACAGTCATATAAGAACAACAAACCTTCCTATACAAACATGATGTCTGAGACTAGACTTCTTGTGGGCTTTCTCCAGATGACACCCAGAAATGTTAAATAACTAAACAACACCTAGATGCCTCAAAGACTCGACAAAACCTAAATTTTTCCAAAGTTGTGCATATAGTTGCTCAGGATTTGAGAAAAATAAAATTGAGGTCTGACAAAAATTGAAAATGGATATAATGAGCATCTCAACTGCGTCGAAGAAGAGATCTGACATTTCTCCCTATAATTGCCCATGACCAAAGCTAGGACAGTTCCACACCTCAAGTCATAATTTCCCATGCCTAAAACAACTAGAATATTTGTTTTCAGATCTCTCTTTTATGTTATTTCTTTCTATTTTTGTAGAGAACTTTGTTGGTAGGAAATGGTTGGTGCCCAAAATCATATCTGGGTTTTCTGAGACCATAAAACCAGCGAAATATTGATACTTATAGAATGTAGTTTATAATAGCCTATGTTTTAACCCCAAGGTTCATGTTGATTCTTGTATATCTTAATAACATAGTTCAAGTATTTATGAGCTTGCCTTAAAATGCTAGTTTGCAGGGATTTGAATTTCAAGATTATTTTTTCCCTCTCCTCCTGTGGTTAGGCTGGCCATATCTGATTCTTTCAGAATGTTTGAGTACATGTGAGGCTAAGGAAAAGTTGTTATTTTTAATAAGTTGCATCACTTTAGGCTAAATCATAGCTGGTTTTTTGCCTTATTTTTCAGAGTCTGCAGTTATTTTTTTTGAAGATCCTCAAATCTTAAGATACACAATGGATAGATCATGAAAGCACTAGTTTACGAATACTAATTTCCCAAGATATTTTGAGCATATCGCAGATGGGTTTCAGATGGCAAGTTTTTGCATTTGGATGTGGAATTCATTTCTCAACTCATTAGCATGGCGATTTGGTATTTTTGGCATGTTTTAGTAAGATTATAATCCACAAGTTTGAACTACTACATCATAAGCTATTTGGCTTTTGATCATCCTATTTTTAAGTTTGAAAAAATGGATTTGTATGATAGGAAAAAAAAGTTTAATTTTTATTTCAATAGAAATATAATAGGACATAAATTAACTAGGAAAGGAACCTAAGAAAGGATGTTGCAAGCATGCTTTATAGCGTGTAGAGACCAGCTTGCATACAAACATTAAGGGGATTTCCCTTGGCATTTTCCATTCTAATTAAAGTTTAACTGCAAGGGTTAACCAAGGATTTACTTTGTACTATGCTGCAGCGAGTGACTACATTTGGATTTCTCTCATTCCAGAAATTATTAGCATCTCTTGTTCTTTAAGGTAGATTTGTTTTGATTTTTTTTTTGACATGCTTCTGAAATTATTGTTTTGTTTGTTGTCTTCTAATGTTTGTTGCTGGTCATTTGACTTTATTGGGATGTTTTCTTCAAATTACACTTCATGTTCCAATAACTCTCAAGATTTTGAAGGGACTTGGTTATAACAAGTTTGGGTTGTCCTCTTTTTTCTGGGGACCATGTGCACTCTTTTTTATCTTGTTAAATAGCATTTGAATTCCTTTACATCTCTTCACATTTCCATTCTTGTTTGGCTTGGGGATCTCTCTGTGATCAACATTTCTTTTGATTTTTTAGGACTTGATTCAAAGCAACTCACCCATTTAAATATTTCTGTAACTAAGAATGCAATCCTTAATTGTCGCATATTTGAAAGTAGGAAAGGGTCTTTTCTAAGCATTATAATTAAAGGTTAGCAACCCAAATCGATTATAATAAGCACCAATCTCAAGTGAAGTGCCTTAGAAGAAACTAGCTTAGATGTCTTAAAAAAACCTTCAAATTCTGAGCAAATAAAGGACAAGCCCTAAGGATTGGATTCCAATAACTAAGTACTCAGAAGTTGCATTCTAATAAATTGAAAAAGCTTGATAGTAGTAGTTGTATTCACGCTGGGGATTTGTCCCTTTGCGCATATACCAAGCTAATTTTTTTTGATATTTTCAGCTAAATTTTACTATGTTTTCGAATTCAACACCTTTAATAAAAATTTTCACCAAAATTTTGATTGTCAACATTTTTTTGAACACAAAGAGGCACTATGTTACTTCAAAAATGTATTTGCATGCTAGCCTTCCATAAAACTATGTTCAAAATTTAACCCAACGAAAAACCTAGGAATCCACACTAATCACCCTAGCCCTAATATTATCATAGTATCTAGTCGCAATGGTGAATTGGAAAAACACAGTCCATAATGACAATAAACCATTAGTAAATATATTTTATACCCATTTTCTTAAGATAAGGTTCAAATGGAAATAAAATCAAGCTAAAACATAAATTAACTATGTTTTGGTTAAACACTTTCAGTACCACGAACAATAGCATGAGTAGCAATATTGTTTGTTGCAGTGGTGGTAAGATTTGTCCTTTATTTTAGCGAGAAACCAATAGCAAATTTGATCTCCCATCCCATTAAACCAAGTATTTCCATAAGCTAAGTAAGGATTCGTGATGTGGTTCTCATGCAGGGACTTTTGAAGGTTGAGAATCATCTTATGTGTCTTCTCCTTTATCTCTATGATATTTAATAAACTCTTAAAATATTATCACACTAAATTTAGGACCCTATATTCAATTTTATTTCATTTTGCCAACCCCTTAAAATATTTTATTATCTTCCTCACTAGATTAGCCCTCTTCTCCACATGCAAAACACATTACTCCTTATCCTTAACGCTATAGTATGTAGTAGGCTTATATTTTGATCTTAACCACCCCCCATACCCATCTCAACTTGTTTACCATGATTCACATATTACCTTCATCCCTCACAATGTAGTGCACATGGGTGCTCCGTATGACCCCCTGCTTCCCTTTCAACACCAAATTTAGTTGGCTTGACATAGTCGTGAGAGAGAGAGCAATAGGTGACATGTAAGCCTTGATGCGACAACATATATTCATTTTTTTGGTGATAAGGATTTTAGAAATGAACTTGCCTTTGTTATTTACAAAAGGGTGAAGGCCTTGATATGATATCCATTTTTCCTTTTGGAGATATGGGCTTTAGCAATAGTATTGCCTTTGTTTTTGACAAGGGGGATGACATTGATAGTTTTTGGTTTAAAACCTCTTTGTTTTGGGCTTGAATAAATCATATGGGGTTTTGCCAAAATCATGTAGCTATCAACATTCATCTTGTTATGGGCCATAATATTAGGGAAAAACAAATGAATAACAAAAACAAGAATAGTAGCCAAGAATTAATTAACCCCTACAAAGTGTGCACACAAGGAAGAGATGATTGATAGGGTGTTGATGTTGTCTTTCTTGCTCTTCGATCAACACAAGGTCTACTTTGATGCACACTAACACCACAAATTCCTCACTTAGGAAAAATATGAAAAAAAAAATGCAATCATTTATCTATTCACACAAGTACACATGCCTCTAAGAGAGGGTAAACAAGAAAAGGGAAGAAACAAGACGATATCAAGGGTCCACAAGTTTATTGATCAACCCTCTAAATCCACACAACCTTGGTCATAATTATGTCCATTTCATCCCTTGACACAACTTCTTTTCCAAACCTTCTAGGTTAGAAATGTGTTTTATAAAATTTATGAGTTTCTTTACTTGGGATATTGAAGGTGGTTTTTAATTACCAGTCAAGCACTGCTTTAAACTTGTACTATTAGTATAATTAATATTTCCTAATTCTTAGGAGTAGTTACTCTTTTATTTTTTCTTTTTGTGTGTAGCTCAAGAGTCTTGTAGGAAAATATATGGACTTCTTAGTAGGTAAAGTGAATAGTCTAATTTTGGTTTCAAATTGTATTATTTTGTTTCCTTTCAACTTGAATCGTGAAATATAATTTCATTGTCATTCTTTCAGTAATCTTTCTAGCCTGTCACTGGTATCAGAGCTTGGATAAAAATATTTTATTTTTCTTTCTCCTTCTCTCCTGTATGATTGCATATCTCTATGCTTTCTTTTGTTATTAACAGCATATTAGAGTTCTGAATAATATCAAAATTTTATAGCAAGTTTACGAGTTGATAGTCTTGAGGCATGACATCTAGTAGATTCGTTGTGTAGTCATGAGTTTTCTATTGCTCGCTGTGTGACATTCTCTTTGAGGTAATTTTCCCTATTGCTAATTGAAAGATGTGGCAGTGTATAGTTTCAGTTGGCAGTGTATAAGATGCTTTGTTTAACCACCGTATCAAACCAATGTGGAGGTGTATCAACCATTTTGAAGGCATTTGGGGTTTGGTGACCTCGTTTCATTTTATGTGAAGTGTTGTCTTTTTCTAAGTTATATTTTCACTTGCTTAGCCTTGATTAATACTCGAGCCATACCTATCATTGATTGCATGGCATTTTGGCATGGTGTTTTTTCTTGTGGCTATGTTGCATATTCAGACTTGCATGCTCTAAACAAATATTTTCTTGCTTTTGTTTCATTTGAGTGTATAGATTCAGAGTTGGAGTGTGGCATTTCCCCTACCCTTGGAATCTGCAAATTTATTTTACATTATTGTGCCACGTTTTGATGAGTTGGAATTATTTTTTACCTATATTTTACCTACGCTATAGTTGGAATTGTCTTATTCTCTGGTATATTGGCTGGACACAACATATTCAATATTCATTTTTTGCTAAGTTGGAGTGTTGTACAATTTCATCCATTCCAATATTGGAATTATTTGACATAAGAGGAGAGAGGTATAATATTTTTTATGCTTTTTAATTTTTCAAAAAATGAAGTTTCAATTTTAAGTGCCTTTTCAAATTTGAAGCATTTTAAAAATTGGATTGTAGAGCAATTTTTTAATTGCCTTGAGCAAGTTACTCTTCGCAAAATTGGAAAACAAAAATCAATTTTTGCAAATTCAAGGATAAATAAAGGGAGCTACTCTTTTCACCCATTCGTGTTTGTCAAAAAAAGTAAAATTAGAAATCAAAAAAATTTGAGTATATTGATATATGAAGTTTTCTTTTTAACTCAGTGTTAATGCCAAAGCAATCTTTTTTAGTTCCTTTGTGTATATAAAAAAGGGGACCATTTTGGAGTGATAAAGAACTAATTGAGGTTAAACAAAAACTTAAAACCTCTAAAAAATCAAACAAAATGCAAAACCATGCATTCCGTCAAATCCATTTTTAACACTACCTCGATTGACAAATTCAGTTGGCTAGAATGGTCTCAACAAGTAGAAAACACACTCATCTTCAATGATCTATGGTTCGATATTTGTGATGGGACAACACAATTAACTGAACCAACAACTAATGCAAAGGACATATAGGGATGAAAGCAAAAAAATCAAAAGGCTTTGGCTATGATAAGGGCATAGTGGATGGAGATGTGTTTCATCATAGACAGGGGTACAATACACCATGGGAATCATATCAAAAACTGAAGGATCTATATGACTCCCATTCAGAGTTGGAATTCATTCAATTGTAGTTAAAATTTTTCAACTTAGATTTAATATATGGTGATGTGATGAGATTGGTTTCAGAGATACGTGCTATCATACATGATATTGAAGTAACAGGTGTCAAAATTGACATATACATGACCGCATTCATAAAAGCCCTTCCCAACTATTCAACTTGTTTGGAGTTTCTACAAATAAGCAATCAGTGGAAGACTCACATTTGACCAGTTGGTTGAAAAGATGATAGAAAGAGAAAATGCATTTGGAAGGAAAATAGAAACCAAAATAGGTGAAAGTGTGTGTTATGTCAAAACAAATTCTTCCAAAACATCAAACAAAGTCATATCTTCCAAAAATGAAGGCAATAACAAGTATAAGGGAAAAGGTGGCAAAAATGAAAATCATGATGGTTAAAATTAAAAACAAAATGATAAACAAAACCTCTATTGTGAACAATGTGACAAAAAAGGTAGCCATGAAACTCACGAATGCAGGATTCCATTGGAGAAAATTGAAGCATATCGTAAAAAGAAAGGGAAATTCAAAGAAATAGTCAAAAGAGTCAAACTCAGCACAATTCACTAGTGATTGTGTTTTTCAGTACAAATGATGAAGAAAATGTCTTGATCAGTTCCTCATGGTTTGATGCTTGGGTTCTTGATACTAACACCACTCAACATATGAATTTTTGAAAAGACTTCTTTGAGGAGTACATTGAAAAAATTTGTGGCTTAGTATACCTCGCAGATAGATCAAGTTTGTAACCACATAGAAGAGGTACAATTTGACTCAAGTGTCCGAGACTTCTTGACTAAAAACTTGAGAATGTTCTCTACCTTCCTCAATTGAAACAAAACTTGTTATCCTTAATGCTCATAAGGTAACAAGGCCATTCCATTCTATTGGATAATGGTGATGTCACAATCAGGGGAAAAAGTGATAATGCAGTCATCTTGATTTGATATGAAGAAAAACTACTCAAACTAAAGGGTGATCCATCAAATTCAATGAATTATGCTCATCTTCTGAAAGATGAAATGTCTCCAAATATGATGTGACATGATCGATTCAGGCACACTCACTATAACATTTATGTATTGTAAAAGAATGGTGTTGTTGGCATGTCGACATTGCCCACAAAATCAGACAAGAAGTGTGAAGCATGCATCTTGGCTAAACATGAAAGAGAACCATTTTCGAAGTCACAATGGAAAGTAGACAAAAAATTGTAGTTTATTCATTTAGACTTGTGTTCTCTTTCAATCCTTTCTGCTGGTGGTCATAAGTACTTCATGATGTTCATTGATCACTACAATAGGTTGACATGGATATACTTTATGAAAAAAAAATTAGAAGCCTTCAATACTTTTAAGAAGTTTCGAACAATGATTGAAAATGAAGCACAAACCCACATCGAGACACTCAGGGCAAATAATGGTGGTGAATTCACATCAAAGAATTTTGAATCCTAATTTGAGCAAAATGAGATCAAACACCATCTCACATTTCCTCACACTCCACAACAAATTGGCGTAGTTAAAAGAATGAACATAACTGTGATGAATATGGTTTGTGCAATGTTGTATTTCAAAGTGGTAAATTTGCACTTTTGGGTCGACGCAGCTAAAACAATAGCATACATTTGCAATAGATCACCATCAACAACTCTTAAATTAAAGACTCCATATGAAATATGGTGTGGTTACCTCCCGTTAGTGTGACATCTCTAGATTTTTGGATCCACTTGTTACACATTGATTCCAAAGGAGAAGAGAAACAAATTGGACCACAGGAGTCAAAAATGCAACCATTTGGGATATTTTGATTTCTCTAAGGCATTTAGGCTATACGATGAGAGAGAAGTTTCTTGTCACAAGAGAAGTTATCTTTTGAGACTACAAAGGACAAAAAACATATTGATTGGTAATTGAGTCGACTAGACAAATATGCAAAGTTTGATGTCTATAAGGAGAATGATTTGAATCTTTTAGACAATGAGTGGGGGACATAAAATTGGGAATCTAATGATTTTATATTGTCTCCCGTACATGAGCTTAAAACTCCTCTTGAAGGAGAGAATGAAACTTTTTCAGATATTGAATAGGGGCCATCAGAACAGAGGGCATACAGTGAAGGAACTTTAGAGGATGAATATGAAGCCCCTACAGCACAGAAAAAGATGCCTAAGTGGGCCACTCAAACACTAAAAGATGTGAGACCTGATAAAGTTGAGAAAATATGCACTCGAAGTGCACATGCAATCTCATCTCAACCAGACAAGTCTATTGATGAAATTCAAGGCATGATTAAAAAAATCACATTGGATGATTCTCAAGAGGAACTCAATGTTGTGTTTGATTCAGAACCAATAACTTTCAAATAAGCTGAGAAGCTTGACTCTTGGAAAAAATCAATGAAATATGAGTATAATTCACTGGTGAAAAATAAGACTTAAAATTTGGTTGATCCACCATATGGTTGCAAATCGATTCACTGTAAGTGGGTCTATCACAAAAAATATAAGGCATATGACTCACTTGACAAACACAAATCAAGGCTTATCACAAAGGGGTATGCTCCCTACAGTGAAATGGACTACCATCTGAACCATGTTGGCTCTGGCAGTGCACAACAGATGGAAAGTTCACCAAATAGATGTCAAAATTGCATTTTTGAATGGAGACTTCAAGGAAACTATGTACATGACACAACTTAACAGTTTTACAGTAAAGGGACAAGAGCACAAGGTATCCAAACTATAAAAATCATTGTATGATTTGAAACAATCCCCTCGAGTATTGTATGAAAAAATAACTGAGCACCTCATGAACATGAATTTCAAACATTTTGAGTTTGAAGAAGCAACTCTTTTCATCAAAAAAGTTGTATTTGTGGAGTATGTTGATGATTTGCTCATCACAGGGAACAATGAATCATACACTTTAAAATTCAAATCATAGTTGATGAAAATCTTTGAAATAACTGATTTGGGTTATTTTCATTTCTATTTGGGTATTGAAGTAATTTAGAAACCAAATTATTTCTTCATCACTTAGCAGAAGTACATTGGTGACATTTTGAGCAAGTTCAAAATAGAAGATTGTAAGCCTCTTACACGCCCATGGAACATAATCTCAAATTGATATCTAAAGATTCAATAGATTTGGTTAATGCCACTAAATACAAAAAACTAATTAGAAGTCTAATTTATGTGACTACCACTCGACCAGATATATCATATGCAATTGGTGTCCTCTCAAGATTCATGCAACAACCTAGGGAGAGTCATTGGGTAACAACAAAAAGGGTCCTCAAATATCTCAAAGGCACACAACATTTTGGGCTCAAATACTCCGGGACAGGAGACTTCAAACTGGTTGGGTATTCAGATTCCAATTATGCTGGTGATCATGAAGATGAAAAGTCCACATCGAGTTTTCTAATGAATTTGGGAACAACAGTTGTCAGTTGGAAATCCAAGTAGCAATTAGTATCGATAATTTATTCAACAGAGGTAGAATATATGGTTGCTTTAGAGGCAACTCGAGAGATCTTGTGGCTCAAAAGGGTTCTTTCAGATTTGCAGGAGCAACAAGCTTCATCAACACCCCTCATGGTTGCTAACACTTCTGCAATCTAGATGGAAAAGAATCCAGTTTTTCACGACCATATCAAACACATCAATACCAAATTTCATTTGATTCAACACTATGTGAAAGATGACAGTGTCAAGTTACAACATTGGCCGACAACAGAGCAACCAACAGACATCCTGACAAAGGCGCTTGGATGACAAAAAAATGAAAAGTTAAGAGGAATTCTTGGTCTGGCAATAACCCCTACAGATTAAGGCAGGGATGTACTATTAGTATAGTTAATATTTCCTAATTCCTAAGAGTAATTGCTCTTTTATTTTGTCTTCTTGTGTGTAGCTCAAGAGTCATGTAGGAATAGGAATGGACTTCTTGGTAGGTGAAGTGAATAGTCTAATTTTGGCTTTAAATTGTATTGGTTTGCTTCCTTACAACTTGAATTATGAAATACAATTTCATTATCATTCCTTCAATAATATTTCTACTCTGTCATAATTGTTCTAAATTAGGTACCCATTATAAATTTTTACATGTCATTGCCAAAAAAGATTATTCTCTCTACAATGAAAAAAGGAAGGCAAATAAAAGGTCCTTTTAAGGTTCATGATGTTGGATGTTTTGCCCTGGTTTGAAATATGTGAGCAACTCTAAAGGAAGGAGAACACTAAATTCATTTGTAGGTGGTCAAATGCCTTTGCTAATCACACTTTCTTCAATGGAATCTTCTCATGATATCACTTTAGTTGAAGTGAGGTGACGTGTCTCAAGTTGAGATGATTGGCTTTGGTACTTTTTAGAAGGATCACCTCTCCTTCAAGATAGCAATGATAATTGACAATACAAGAGGATATAGTATATGATATGAGTGCAACTCACATATCACCCATATAGTGGAGTGTTATGGTTACTGATGGGGCCCTTCAAGTCCATTGTAATTAGCTCTCCTACTTTGGGCATTCAAACAAGATTTGAGCTCTCAATACTCTTGATTTAACTCCATTTGATAGGTAATATGCGACTTTGTTGGCATCTCCTAGGAATATTGCACAACTATGAAAAAAAGGGGAACGAATTCGACGCTTTTTCGATGAATTATTAAGTTTCCAATTTTGCATGAATCCCTTCCTCACTTCATTGATAACAATTTTTAAGTCTCATTTAGTAGCCAATTATTTAGTGTCATGCATAGGTGCCAAGCTTATTCCTTCAACAAGACCTTGGGCTTAACCTCCTTTATTCATTTATTTGATCAATTTTGATTCAACAAGCTCCCAAGAGTCTTATGTCCAACACACACTACCCTGACTACCCTTGGAGGCACTATTGATCCTTAAAAATGACCAATGATGGGAATCATAGGTGTGCAACTAAGGACAACCTTGGATCATGGCAACTCCCCTATATTAATGCTATCCAAAATTTTTAGAGGAAAGTGGGGGAGCGGAGAGGGGGAAACCATAAAAGCTTTAAAAAGATGATGCACCAAGACGTGTCACTCCCAATAGAACAAAACATGCACAGAACATATGAAAATCTGAATACTTAACAAAATAGACAAGATGAAATAATTATGTTAGGAGAAAGAAATTCAACACTACAATGAGGCCAACCATTCATTCATACATAATGAAGACCAAAGGTAGAGAATTAGTGACAAAATCCTCATTAAATGCATATTTATTTACATCCACAAAAGAAGCAATGTAATGGAAAATAGTGTGCCATACGCACAAATATGGGTGGTACGAATAAATA
This sequence comes from Torreya grandis, assembly GCA_037957365.1. Taxonomy (NCBI): domain Eukaryota; kingdom Viridiplantae; phylum Streptophyta; class Pinopsida; order Cupressales; family Taxaceae; genus Torreya; species Torreya grandis. Next base: position 749,891 of record JARHVA010000688.1, on the reverse strand, counting down.
ATACTCGTTGGAAACATGTTGAAATCATAGGTAATCTTAACCAATTTATCCTCTTCTTTGATCTAATAAATAATCAACATTCCAAATCCATCCTTCAAAAATATCTTCTATGGAAGCTTATAAAAATGTTCTCTTCAAAGAATTGAAAGGTACATAGACCTTAAAACAAGTATAGCTAAAAATCTTTATAAGCTCATTTTATTTATTTCATTGTAAAAGCTTATAAAAAGATAACGAGCCATGATGTGTGTCACTCCCAATAGAACAAAACATTCAAGAAACATGTGAAAATCTAAATACTTAAACAATAGAATAGATACAACGAAATACTTATGCTAGGGGTGAGACATTCAACACTATAATGAGACTAAACCATTCACACATAATTAAAACTAAGGGCAAAGAATTAGTTTCAAATTTATCTTCAAATGATTATTTATTTATATACATAAACCAAAGGCAGTGGAAAATAGTGTGCCCCACACACAAATCTGGGCCATACCAATAAACGAAACCTTAAGTATGCTGAAATCATAGGGTAATCCTAACCAAATTATACTCTTCTTCGATCTTGTCATAATCAATATTCTAGATCCATTTCAAAATATATCATATGGAATTTTATATAAAAAAATATCAAAAATATTCTCCTCAAAGAAAAGAAAGGTATGCAAACCTTAAAAATGGTAAAGCTAAAAACTTTGCAATGAACTTTATAATTGAAGGCCATACATTTATTTCATTACACACAAGGAATATACCTTTACTTTTTAATTTAATGAGGCATTGCCTCTTATTCATTTTCCAAGAGAAATATCCCTATTATAGGGCCTAGACCTTTTAATTCACGAGGCCTCACTTTTTATTTTATATGATCTCCTTTCCTTGCTAAGAGGTATTGCCTCCCATCTTTATCAAGGGGCATAATAATGCATCAAGGGACGGATGTCACAATTTGGATCGAAGACGCAACCTTTTATAATATTCAATTTAAATCAAAGCATATTTCTTCCCATATAAAAATTTAAAGATGGAAAATTAATAGGAATTGGAAGAATTAAGTAATTAGTTTCAAGGTAATGAAAAATCACAACATTTACGACAACATCTTGGGGAAGCTTGCTTGCTAAGTTTCGAACTCATAATGCTTGGTTAATTTAAATAAGGTTATGGAGTTAAAAATTAAAGCTCTTCTGTTTAGTGTTGTCCTTTTATTATTTTTTTATTTTAGCACCAAAGCCAAGCACAATTTGAGGTCTTTGCGGCCATTTAAGCCTTCATGGTGAATGCCTTTTTTGTGAATTTTCATCACTTTTAAATAAGCTACAAAATCTTTAAAAATCAAGGTCAATGCCCCTTAAAATTTCCATTCACACTTGTTTGAGTACATTGGGGTCATATCCCCTTTCTTTATATCTAACTTCATCTAATGTTGGGGAAGCCTTGTTATGAAGAAGATTGTATGGCAAGGAAAGTTTCAACTAACAAGGAGGTCTAACAACTCCAAGCCTTGCCTTCTTATACCAAGTGGAGATCTGAATGGTGCCGCTTATTCATATGTTTTATGATGGGCCCAACCCACAAATTTTTATTTTTGTTAAGGAATGCCTTACAATTTTTTCTTGTGCTCTTTAAGATAACTTGTATCAAGATTAATGACGTAGGAAATTTTATGGGAATGTCACGCCTCACACCTCCCATGAATTTTCTCTATGTGGCATTTGGAACTCAGGGACAAACTACATTTTTTTATTGAAGGTCTTGTGCCTTAACTGGATTCTCACCTTAGGAAAAGACAATCTTGAGATCTACAACCACAAATCTTTTAAAATAATCAGACAATGGAGGAAACTTTGGGTTGACAACCCTTTTGACACCCTTTGAAATGTAGTTGATCATGCCAAGTGGAAAAAATGCAAAGTACTTTGAACAAACCTTTATAATGGGCCCAACCTACATCATTTTCATTAGGGTAGTTCCATAATTCCTTTATGCCTATAAGGAATTTTATAATACTAGACAACCAAATGCCATTAATTTTTTTTTAATGGATAACATCCATCCCTTCAAATCTACATGATGTAAAATTGGTAAGATACTTGGTGTAAAACTGGGGTATATATAATTTTGAACTGAATCCAGTGTATACAACGTAAAGAATGACATGAATTGCCATTCCTTCTATGTAATCTGGTAATTAAGCATATCGAGTTGTAATTTTGTAGTTATGCGGATATGCATTGTGCACACACCCATATTTATAATGTGTGTAAAAATGAGCCTAACTATGCCAAATGTGAACATATGTTATGCACATTCCCATGTTCTTAGTGATTTGTATAAACATCTACAAAATTTGAGTAAAATATCTGAGCTTTTATTTGAGTAAAACATTGTAAAAACTGTGATAGTTTGAAATGACCATTTCTATGCAAATCGAGACAATATTGTGTTTTTTTGGACAATAATGTAGGGTGTTACTATCTCTAGGGTGCAGACTCATTTGAGTATGAAATCTTGGGCAAAATCTAAAATCCACTGAGCATATATTGAGTAATTATGTCACCCTATATACACCCTATGTCATGTTGTACAAAAACTATGTATAAGCTAAATATAATTTGTATCAAATGTGTATACCTTGTGTGAAACTATAATGTACTAAGAAAAAATCTATATAACATGAAGCATGGTTTGAGTCATAACTAAAATGCATTGAGTAATCTGACATGTAGTGAGTATGTACCGATTCAACTTCCTCCTGTGTATTAGATTTGTATAAATGGTGCCTATGTATGCCCCTCTTTTAGTGAGGCATGAATCTGGTGTAAGTAAATTGAGCCAAAAGTAATGGATATAATGGCAATTATTGATTTAGTTTGTGTTTTGATAACATTTATTATCTATTTTTTAATATTAGTGATAGATTGAATTTAGATTATAAATTATACCGGTTCCCATAGCAATGAAGGAATTACTATGGAGAAACAAAGTAGGAGCTACTAGAGTATAAGAGAAATTATAGTGAGATTGAACCATAGGCAATACAGAATATTATGTGTTTATCTTTTGCATTTAAGAAATGGTGTTTGGAAAGGAGCTACGGATGACCATATATCCGTTGTTCATTATGGTAGGCTATGGATTTTGATAATGTTGACCTTCTACTATTGTAGTATGGCATGTTTTCCAATATATATAGAATTTTGAAATTTTAAGTTTTCAATTCATTAGAAAATTTGTAAATAGTGAAATCTTGAGCTTTGAGTTGTAATAATGCCTCAAAAGCGAGCTATTTCATGCGGTTCATTTAAGGAGATCGAGGCCTTTATTCAGGTAGAGGAGGATGTGGGGCTGGTGAATACCAAGATCAAATATTAATGTCTTTTAAAAAAAATGTTTACGTTATATTTATTTGATTTATTTTGATTTTAAATTTTTAAGTTTTTGAGTGTGGACCTATCCTTTACAGGTCGATAATGTCCTAACCTTGTGCGATTTTGTCAAAAAATGTGCGGTGTCATCTCGCGCTGTCATCCTGTAGGTAGCGGTTGCATCTAGTTTGTCTCTAATTTCCAAATAAACAAATGTATGTTGGAAATCATTACTTTTAGAATCATGTTTTTTCCATTTGTAATGTAAAATTTGCATGTTTTTCTTTTTGTAGGAGCATATTTGTTACAGAGAGTTACAATGGGGTTGGATAATGGAGATTGTTTGTGCATTATCTTTGTTCGATGATGAGAGGAATATTATCAAGAGAGCAGGTCTTAGTTATGTCGAGTGGTTGGATCTGATGCTCTATGATGTACACATGATGATTGCATTGGCTGAGAGGTAGGACACTAACACTTGCACTTTTTGGTTGCCTATAGGGTAGATGATAGTGACACTTGAGGATGTTTGGCGGATTCTTAGATTGCTAGTTACTAGGATTAGAGCTATGCTATAGGGTGGTATTGGGCTAGGATACAAGGATATGATCCACAGGTACTTGACTGGAAGCTCCTATGGACACTGACACAATACTAGAGATTTAGACGTGGTATTGGTTAAGATTGTTCTATTTGGTGTTCTGCTTGTGCAATTTTTTTTGGTTGTATTATTGGCATATTTTATAGCTATGTATGGTGGTGGAGTCTATATTTCTTATATGATTCATGTCATCATTCAAGATATTGAGGAGCATAATACAATGTATACATGGGGTCGTAATATGCTATCACATTTGTATCTAATATATATAGGTTTATGCTTGAGGAGTTCAATGGAGGGATTGGATTGACTGATATTTTGCATTGGTGGACATATGAGCACATTGATGTTACATGATCAATTGGGATGCCTCATGTGGAGTAGGCACACTCTCATATATATGCACAAAGATGGGTCAATAGAGGATAAGTGTGAGATCAAAGCACCATGAGGTTTAGGAGGTTAATGGACGAGTTGACTTTGGACTCGATTATATGGAGGCTATATAGAGGATTTATTGGGTGGCTCGAGGATGGCACATAGTTGCATCATATTTGCTTTAGTTGTTGGTATCATGGTAGGTGGACTAATGTTTAGGAGCAATTTCAATATGAGTGTGTTACTCGACAGTTTGGGATTTAGTAGGATGTGCCACCAACGTCATGGGTATGGGCACATAATGTTAGAATTGCAATGAGGTTGGGAGATAGAGGTAGGCCATCTAAGCTAGATATTACTCCCATACTTGTAGACAAGAGATCTAGTGGTATAAATCCCCAAGACATGATATAGGGTGTAGAAATGCCTATGTTGCATGGCGGGCCAAACATAGATGGTCAAGGTTATTTCCTAATAGAGGAGATGGAGCTATATACATTGTAGTACATGCATTACCTCAAGCAGCTATTGGTGTAGGGAAGGAAAATGCTTTATTTAGCTTCATTTTAATTAAAGTGTAAGTGGTTTAATAATAACTAATGTTTTATATCACTGTGTTTGTACAATGGATGAGGAGTACTAGATGATGAGTAATGAGTTGACATTACATGAGTTCACTTGAAATGTTTTGGATGTTGTTATGGAGGGTGGATTGATTGAGCGAGTGACAATAGTTGTAGGTGTACACACTCCATTATTTGATCGAGCTACTACTGCTTATGTTCAGGCTATTGCAGAGTAAGATGAATTGAGAGCATAATTAGAGAGAACACATATGCCCCACTAATTTGGCTCTTGCCTTAGGTCCAAGATTATTGGATGAAGACATTCACTTACAAAGAGAACAATATATCTGAAAGTTAGACTAGTTGTTTACGAGGACTGAGATCAGAGAGAGATCGATTTCGAGGAAATGAGGAGATCCTAAGGCTTCCACTTTTAGGGCTCCAATGTTTTTAGAGATAGAGGATGTTGAGATGGATGTAGAGAGGCATGTTGACCATGCTCCAATTATTGAGTGATCATGGATTGTTGTATTGTATAAATTTTTATTGCTATTTGAAAACTTTATATACTCCGATACACATCATAATTATAAAATGCTAAAAAATTCAAATATGTAATTCAATTAAAAACATACATTTCAAAGTACCACATGCCAAAATACATAAGATAAACACAAATTAAAAGTTTATATTAGTATATAAACTTTTAATTTGTGTTTATCTTATGTATTTTGGCATGTGGTACTTTGAAATGTTATGATGTGTATTAGAGAATCATGTAGAGAACTATTTGACCCCTTTATGTGCATTTGACCAACTTGGAGGGAATAATAATTGTGAGCCATACTAATCATTTTGCATATTGAATTTAGTGTACTTTGTGGCATTGCTTTGTTGTGAATAGACGTAGTATGAATTTGAATAACATCCGTCAATTTTTTTTTTATCAATTGTACTATCAATGTTGAATGATTCTTTTTTTTTGTATTACAAAACTATTATATGTTTGTTTAGCTTTTTGTACTGGCTTCCAATGTTGTTGAACTGGTGATACCACTGATCTCTCATAACAGTGTTCTCTAGATGCATTTCTAGCAACATGATGAGTGACCATTGGTTTCTTAGTGGGAATGCCTAGGATAACTCAGTCATATGATAGAATGTGATTTAGTGGAAGGAGGAGAGGGAGATTTAGATGTACACTTATCAATCATAATAATACCTCGATCAACATACTATTCAAACCCTGTCTCTAAGTGCACAAAAATCACTATCCCAATGATCATTAATGTGATGATAGTTTTAATAATGTCTATTTGTGATTTTGTCCAATCAATGTGGAGGATGATAATGATTGGGAGGAAGTATAATCATCCTCCTATCTAATTATGTCTTAATAATGTCATTAGGCTTATCTCTGAATGAATCAAATTGAATGGGACACTTTCTAACATAAGGTGCTTTAGTTACTGCTGGTGCTGATTTGAAAACTGACTCTTTCCTTTTATTCAATACTTTAACCTATGGTTTCTATGAAAGCTTTGATTTTGGACAAGGTAGATTTGGTTATTGAACAAAGTTAGACGACTCTAGTGGTAACAACTCAACATCAAAATTTGTCTCTTTAGTTATTTAAACAAGTCCCAATTTCTCATCTACTGCAATAGTCTCATAATAGAGATTTTGAAACGACTTAGATGTTTGATATAACAAATTTTCCTTAAGAGGAAAAATGATATCCCTAAAAAATAAGTATTGTGTCTCAAAATATATTGGTTGATAAATTAACTGTTGCATACATGTCTTGAATCATAAGATATAATCATAATTTGGTTCTGATTTTTTGTGATGTAATGATGGTAATTGCTCATATGTAACTCTGGGTCCCTTATTCTGGATAAAGTGCATAATAAAAACTTCTTCTAAATCAACATATATATGTAAATACTCACTAGGTAGTGAATGATAAAACTAATTCAACGCATCACCCTCTAAACTCTTTAGAAATAATTGTAACAATATCCAACTACCAGTACAACCATTCATAAATTTTCTGTAATAGTTGATAAGTAGATAAGGATCCGTACTTCCATTAAACTTATAAAATGTTGGTATTTTAAAATTACATGGTAGTGGGGCATATAAGATATCACACATTATGGGGTTATCATAAATAACATTCAAATCAACCTAACAATGATATGTTTTAATTTCCAATGTAAGTTAATGTATTTAATGTTGTAAAGCCCCAACAACATGCATTAGAGAAATAACATCTTGTAAAGGCATATTAATATCTTTAAGGGGCTCATTTAATAGTTGAATCTGATTATTAATTTTAGCCATTTGTACGCTATTTTTAATAGGAAAAATAGGCTTACGAATAGATATTTATCAATGAATAGTAGGCTTGGGGGATTCATTGGTCTTTGATATATAATTACATTCTACTGAAATAGAATAAATATCATAATTATTTTCATCACTAGAATCAACATGTTCACACATTTTATCTTTCAAATGAGAACTAAGAACATCCTCATGATACACAAAAAATTTATCATTCAGTGAACTATCATTTGGTGTATCATGTATTGTGTGATATATGATTGTGCAAATGTATATGTATAGCTAAGACATTAATTTAAAATTATTGATAATGGATGTCCTTGACCTAAAAAAAAATATATTCATACTTGGCTTATGACTATTAGAATGCATAAAAAATGAAATTGGAAGAAATATTGCTTTTTTGTTCAGTGTGTAGTAGAATTTTCAAGTGATTGCCAAATGTGTTTGGAGAAGCTTTGATGTGCTTATATAGTGGAATATTTTAAATATTTATGATAACCTACCTTGATAAAAATTCAAGACGGGGAATATAAAATGTTTTAGATTGATAAAATTATTGTTGAAGTGCAGGGGATAAGGCCACACTAGTGGACACGACCACAGTGTGGCCCTGTTCGACCTAATGCGATCTTGTCCCAAAAGGAGACTAATTTAAAAGGTTTGATAGGTGCCTATAAGCATATTATATATGTTTTAATGATATTCTAAATATTTTCAATATAGTTTGTAGAGTATTGCATGTTCTCGTAAAATTTTTAAAATAACAGAATGGTGAATGGGTTGAGCGAGGTAAGGATATCAAGATAAAACATTGTCAACCATTTAATGATTACTTTTATGTGTTTATAATAGCATGTCCACTACAATGAACCTCAAAAATTATTTTATGTGCTTTATCAAGAAGAGGAGATATCTCATTTTAGTAACACATAAAATTAGAGTTACTTTGAATTTATGATAAGAGAGAATGTTATGTTTAAGGACATACTCGAAGGTTTGCTTGCAAATTCAAGTGTTTTCATGAGAACCAGCTTTAGAGGGTATGTTTGATTTTCAATAAATTGGATGATATCCTTATACTAATGGATTTTTCATGTGGTGACAACCTTAATATTAAAATACCATAATCATCATTATGTGCTAAGATACATGGGTATTTATTCATGTGAATAAGATATTTATTGTCACTTGATACCTTATGTAGGAGAAAAATGGAGGCTAGAGAGGCAAGATAATTAGTGATACAATTTTGTTCTCATGGGATTGCCTCAATAGTGAAAGACAAATTATTTAGCAAGGGTTCTATAAAATTCATGATATGATTTAAGGTTTTCACTTTTGCATTGATAAGCACTATTGAAATGGTGATGTACAAGTTTGGAATCACCTAAAGTATGTAGATAATAACTTTCTAAAATGATGGATATTTGCATACAAGGATTAGAGATTTGTATTCAATCATATTTTTGGTAAAATTAAAGTTGATTAAAAAATATAGAGGGATAATCTTGCAAAAAGGATCAGAGAGGAGAAATCCTACCCTAAACCCTTTGAAACACTTGGCTTTACCAAAGTGGAGTATACAAGTATCCTCGTTCAATTCAACTATAGCTTTGGGTTGTTTTTATTATTTGGTTTACTTGGTAATTTTAAATTGATAGATTTGAATTTTAGGATCTTTGAGGGATTGGGCCTTGAGATTAGCCATGAAATTATGAATATAATATTTAAGAGATATGGCTTGATTAACAACTTTAATGAATATGGTGTATTCATTAGGAAGGGAATCATGAATATGCATTTCAGATTGGAGAGGTACAACAATGAGATAGTTAGTAATCACTTACCCCTTGATAGATATTTTATTAATGATATTAAGTTCAAATTTCAGTAATAGAGCCATCTATTTTCTAATTCTATCATCGAGCAAGGAAGGATTAGAAAATATATTATGGAGAGGGTCTGACTGGATAATGATGTAAGTTGTTGATAAAGCATATAATGCCAAATATTTTTAGTGACAAAGCAGATGGTGATACATTCACACTCAACATTAGTGTAGTAAGTATTTTTAACAATAAATGTGTAGCTAATGTAGTAGATAACATATTATTTATAGACTCTTCTTGTTACATAAACATTACCTCAATAGAGACAAGGATAAAAGATGTGTACAAGATGAGATGTGGTCATTGGATGGTGTTTTTAATGTAGTATGAGTAAGAATTTATTCATTTTATCGAAGGAAATTATCAATCCACTCAAGTTTAACACCATTCATGAGGATGGAATTGATCGAATGAGTTAGATAGGCCAATTCAAGGACAAATGTCTAGATTGCCCCATGATTCCAAAGAAACTTATGGATTTGAGGGATAGTGATTGGTCTAGGCATGGCCATGTTTTATTTAGGCATGGCAATGTTTTATTTGATCTTAAAAGGATCCACATCAATCCCTTGTCTAGAGATCAAGAACCCTCTATTTTTTCTTGATATAACATCTGAAACAGACTTTTTGTGGTTGATTTTAATGTTGATTTTAATTAAGTGTTTAAAAATGATTGATAAGTCATAATGGTGATCTTCAAGGTGCTTGGATTTTTATAGAAGATAATCCATATAGGTCTCAACTTCCTTGTGGATAATATCATGAAAGATATGAGTCATGGGATGTTGGTAAGTTGCCCCAATGTTTTAAGGCCAAAAGGAATATTAACATAGCAATACGTTCCCCAATTGATAGTGAATGTGGTATAATGTTGATATTTGGGAGTGATGTGAGTTTGATTCTATCCAAAAAAATTTCATGAGAGATAGCATCTCACAACTAGCTATAAAATCAACTATGGCATCAATTGAAGGAAGTGATAAATTATTCTTGGGGGATGAGATTATGAAAGTCGACACATATGTGAACGACAATGGTGACTTTATTTCAATCAATAAATATGTTAGTGACCCATTTGGAGTAATATAATGGCCTAATAAACATAACATTAAGGAGATTGATAATTCATTTGTGATAAAGTGAAGAGACTTCCTCAGGGAATTTTCATTGCTTTTTGCAGATGGGTGTCGTATCAGGGTAGGTGAAAAGATTATGAACAACAATATTATGGTAAATATTGGGCACATCCTCATATGACCAATAAAATAACTTATTATATTAATCAAGGACAACACTAAGGTTATAGAGGTATTTAAAATAAAGAAGATAAGAAATAATGATAGGATGAGGATTGTCATATGTCTTAAAGTTAACCTCCTTTATCTGCTTCATTAATGTGGCATTACCATCTTGGAAGTGATACGGTATAGGAGGTAAGTTAGAGGTGGGGTTGATTTTTGGATTAATGCCAACCGTTAAAATTTTGAAAATAATTTTTTTTTTGAAAATGTCCAAGTCTGCAATTTTAGCGAGGAAGTTGAGGTTAACTTGCATGAAAGATTTTTAGAATGGCTTCATAATAGGCTAACTTACATGAAAGAGTTATAAAATGGCTTCATAATAGGAATTGTAGCTAAATGACCATAATATTTGACAACAACCTCAAGATCAATATATTTAATACCTTTAATGTCATATTTTGTGTGAATCTATCTTACAACACTAGCATTGGCATCTAAGGTAATTTCTAGATCTATAGGATGTTTTTTTTTTCATTTTTGTTGTACGATATAAAATGGGCCAATGAAGTTAGGATATTTTATTATGTATTTGAATTCTTCAGCATAGCCAATGAAGTTTGATTGTTTTATTTTTTATTGACTTCATGAAAATTTTCATGATAATGGCCAACATTAGCATTCCATCAATGAAACTTATCAAGATTTTACCACAATGGAGAGGTTTGTATGGGTCAAAACTCATGGGTCTAGAAGGTGATATCCTTTTCTTGAATTGTTAGAGACTCAAAGGAGGATAGGTACTATTTTAATTGTTTGTATTTTTTGAAAAGGATACTCTTGATTTTGATTGTTAGGGAGGTCTAATTTGAGATGTTTTAGTGTTGATTACATTAGTTGTCATTTGAAAATATTCTTTACTAAATTTGAAAGAAGGTTAAAATTTGCTCATAAGATAATCTTATAGTTTAGCTTGATGAAAATATTCTTCCAAAATCTTAGGAGATAAAGACCTTACTTTGTATTTATCTTGAGACTTTAGAGTGGTAATGAAAAACTTGAAAATATTTTCCTCACTCTTGTCATGATTCAATTTATGTGCCAAAAACTTCCATCTCTTGATGAAATTATGGGTGGACTCATAAGCTAATACTTGGCATTAATGAAGTTGCCAAGGCTATTACTAGGAATATCAAGATATTAGAATTATTTGACTTCAACCTTCACTAGATCTTATCATTTTATAATTGAATGGGTTAAAAGTTGATTTTATTACTCTAATGCGTCTCTAGCTAAGGTTTTGGATAGAAGCTCTGTAGTTGCAAAAGTGTAAGTTTTAATCCATGCTTTGTAGAGGTTTATAAATGCTTTAAGATGTAAAGTAGGATTATTAGTCTCACCATAAGTGATGGAGTGATATTTACAATGTCCATATAAAAAATTTAGGGACTTAAAGGTTCATTTGGAGTTTTTGAAGATTTTTTTTTCAAAAAGTAGGTTAAGGAATATGATTCCATTAGCATATATAAGGGGAAGGGGGAAGGGTTTGAATTAGTTTGATCTATAAGAACTTGTTAATATCAATTCACCATTTGGAAAATATGATTTTGCATTTGGAATATGTGATTTTATTGATATCTTACATGAGGGACATTTGGTCTAGCACCTTAGTGAGAACTTGCATAGTATCTAGTGAAGGATTTTGACTAGAGTTATTACTAGGAGAACGACTACATGAGTTATTGTTTAAAGAGGGAAGATTATTTGATGTTCTGATTACTAATGTATACTTATTTATGTTTCTAAAGTTCTCATTCTTATTAGGATATAAATAAAATTTGAATCAATATACTTAATATGCTTAGTACTAATTTCTTGATCATTATCCAAAGAGATTGAAACCATATTGCATTGGATAGATTGAGATTGAGAAAAAATTCATCATGATAGATTTCCTTAAATTATGGGCATGAGAGAGATAAATAATATCAAATATTTGAGGCTCGTTAGAAACACCCTAAGAGTTGTAGACACTAAAATATAGTATTAAACACTTGATAATGTATGTCTTGACCTATTGTTACCTAACATGACTTGTGCATATGCACATGACTCTTACACACTCTTATCATATTGCCTTTTATGGGTCTGACATTATCGATTTTATATCAATCACCTACATCAATTCCATGGTCTATTCCTAACCTACTTATTTTCATACTCAAATTATATCTTTGTCATTAGATCATTGCTTCTATCTTTATGGAAACCTCCAACTATACACAATTGGATCCAGATTTTTGATACCACCCACCTCTAATAAAATAATTTATGTGCTAAACAATAGTCATTTTCAAAATTAAAATAATATTTATGGGTCAACTCATACATTTTGCATGTCGATGGGATGGAATGATAAAATACCCAATGATTCTTCTATTTATACATAATAGGTCTAATCATATTTCCATGTCTCTTACTCATCATGCATCTATCAAGTAATTACTAGGAAATAATATCTTATCACTTGAAAATTGAGAGGGAATACCTTAAATATTTTAAATAAAAAATTAGTCACAAGGAGTAGGCCCTAGCTAAGTTTGAACCACCTAAGTCAAGTCAAGTTTCCATTGTTAAGTGTTGAAAGCTAGATTACAGGTTTCATCCATGCTAGTGAATCACAATTGCACATATTCAATTAAGGAGAAGAATTATGTGTGGTTTTATATCCCTCCTTAGAGTATTGGATACATAGGCAACACTCAACCATTCATTTGGGACTGGTTGGAGCCATATCAACCCATCACTCTTCTTCATTTTTACAAGTGAACCTAGTGTCAAAAGTGGAACTAGGGTTTTAAAGTGGATGAGAAAGGTGTATAGACTTACAGACACAATGAGATACTAATATCACACATGAATATGATTTTAAAATAGATGTAGTGACTTATGTAAAAATAGTGGGGCATATGCTACAAGGATAAATAAAATAGAAGGCAAACACCTACGTCAGTCATAGGCATCTAAATCTTGATAGACTCATTCATGTAAATCTAGATATTTAGTTTCCTAATCTGAGTGATTCCTAAGCCATTTTCAATCATTCCTACCACATGCACATAGTCTTAGACTAGAAAATATCAGTAAAAAACTAAGTATCCTAGTCTTCTTAGTACTTTCCATAAATAGTAAATTGTAATAGGTCAATCATACTCTATTATGGCATTAATATTTACGTGTTATTTATATATATATTATAAAATATGAATGTTCAAAATTTTCATATTATTTACAAACATTACTTTAAAATAGGGTAAAACATATTGGTGAAATCGTTCCTTATATCAAGCATGTCAAATCCTAGATTTTCTATTAAGATTTCACCCTTCTTTATAGGGATTCAGATATTTGTATCTAACAATGATTTTAATACTTACATGTTATAATCCCATGGGTAAAATATTTGTGTAATAATTACATGTCTAAAATTAATCATGAATAATTTTTAGCCTTACTTATTTCATATTGTTTAAATATTCTATATGAGTTGATTATCATTACTACTAGACATAAAAGAACATGCTTTACTCCTTTTGTTCTTCCTCCCCCTAATCTTCAAGGTTGTGATAGCTACCATCTGACTCCCATTATTTTCCTTAATATTATATTAGATACCATAGTCCATACTATCACTACATGAAGAGGTCATGTGCCCCACCATGTACATTAGAATAGAAGTATTCAACATGTTCTTCCTCATCTGCATCCACCTCCCACAAGGCCAACCAATCAAATAAAAGTTTACGATATTTTCAACCAACTAAATAATGTTCACGTTAAGACTTATACCCTTAAAATACTAAAGAGAACTACTAAAGAGATCATCCCTATACAAGGCTATCCTATATGATGCTTTGTATGATACAAATTTTCCAAATGATATAGAGCCTACATATTTTGATTCCATTATGAGTGCATTAAAGAATGGTGAATAAATGATCTCCTTTGAAAAGGAATGTTTCTCATAATACACACAATAGACCAACATATCCCCTTGTTCATTTAAGTGAAAATATAAAATATGGGAGTAAAATGTGTCTTGATAGATAATGGATCAGGAATGAATATATGCAACATTAATTTCTTATAGACATTGGGGGTTAATATGGATACTATTCAAAAATTAAAAAAAAAGACAAGGATTTAATAATATTTTATGCCAGGGAGTTGGATCAATATCATTGGATGTAATAGTAGGACCCAAAACATTAACTACCCTATTTCAAGTCATGCCTAATCATTTACATTATAACTTATTCTTGGGTCGACCTTGGATACATGTTATGGAAGTAGTACCATCTACACTATAAAAATATTTTAAATTCATGCACGATGGGTATTTGTATACATGTCCTATAGACAATAATCCCTTCAAATATTATAAAATGATACAACCTAATAATTAAGGTGATTCAAATTCAAAATTAATTCATTATTACATAGTACCTCCATCACATATTATTCTAACAGATAAAATCCATACATATGAAGTTGGAGAATCAAGTAAAGAAAATGATAAGTGTTGGTTGAATATTTTGTCGAGTAGCGTACTGATAAACAAAATAGGTCTGATTAGCCAAAGTAGGAAGATTGGTCATCCAAATGTGTAGGTTTACCACATCAAAAGGGGACTAATCTCTCCTCTCATCAAGGGGAGGTTCCCTATAGATATGCTATATATATATATATATATATATATATATATATATATATATATATATATATATATATATATATATAAACAAAAAATTATACTCAAGGGTAGGATAAACCATCCATCTCTCTTTATTCAAAAATGATGCATGCAAATCAAAGAAAAAAATTCAAGAGAAATGACAGAAAGCACTCCTCTTCTTTCAGAAGTACTATTCAACAAACCACAAGAATACTCCTGGTAGTAATTACAAAATGTAACCAAGGACGTAGTAACCAACAAATTGAGATGTAGCACAAAGTCTCCACTTGAATTGCCCAAGAGTGAGATATGAAGGCAAATGAGGGCACAAAGTCATCCCAAGGTCCTTTACACAAAAACAAAAAGAAAACACACTAAAGGCAATTGTGGGGGCACAAAGTCTCTCCACAATTGGCTTCAGGACACCTTGCTGACTACTTTCACTAATTCTGCTTATTGAATTCAAGGAACAAAGAATATATTAAGGAAAAAGACATAAGAATAGTTTTCTCAACAATAAATATATCATAGCACAAAATCTAAAAAGTCACTTGCTTTCTTATTGTAATAACAAAATATGATCAACAATCTGAGCTCAAATTCTCAGTAATGCCCTCCAATTTGGGCAGAGTTTTGTTTCTGATTGTCAGAGAGAGATCCCTTTTATAATAACAAGAGAGTCCCTTATATAGCCTCTTCATGAAGGACTTTGGAATAGTAACATATCATGTTGCATTGAATTTTGTTAAGAAGACATGTTGGAATTTAGGGGCATTTACCCATTTGCTTTTCTCAATGCAGAGAAATGGGTCACGCTATTGAAAGTTTGCATCTTTCAATATCCACCTGGGGATATACTTCTAGAAACATATCTGATGTGCAAATGTTTCTGATCCTTCTTCATCATTCCTTCTTTTTTGGTTAATTGAATCAGGTCCTCAATTCAATTTGATGCTCTGTTCCTTAGTCGCTTCCTACTGATCTTGGCCTTAAAGCCTTTGAATGCATTTAGGTCCATAGATTTAAACCTACAAGGATCAACGAATATTTAATTGTTGCAACTTTGACATCTGTGGGCACGTCACTTTCCTTGACAATTCCTTCAGCTTTGTCATTTGAGCTTTCCCAGAGGGGACCTGCCCTTCAAGCCTTGAGAAATGATCCACTTTGGGTTAGGAAGAGCCCCTCGTAAGGGTATCTACCCTTCAGGTGGTCTTCAAATGGCCTTTGGGCTTCTTTCTTCCAATGGGTCACTAAGTTCTTTGGCTCTTCTTTAAGGCGTTTCAAAATCAATAGCTATTTTATGAACCTTGAAATTGACATTCGCACACCTGTCACTACATTTGAATTTCCAACAACTAGTTCACTGTTCTTGACTTTGATGTCTTCGGGCGCGTCACCCCTTGGAATTTCTTGGAATTTATTATTTTAGCCTTTTTTGCTACCTCTCAAAGGGAAGGTGAACCTTCAACTTTGGGGAAGTGTCCTTTAATTTGGTAATCAAGAGTCCCCCGCAAGGGCACCTACCCTTCGGGGTCCTTCAGTGGCCTTTTGTCTTCGGAGTCCTTCGGAGCTTTCCCACAGACTTTTTTTGCGAACATTTTCCCATGGACATTTTTCTGTGGACTTTTTTGTGAACATTTTCTCATAGACAAAAAGTCTGCAAGAATTGTTTTGGCTGCCTTGTCTTTGGCCTTCGAAAATTCTTTCAGGCTTTCCTCCCGCAGCTTCTCTGAATTTCTTCAGACATTTTGTTTGAAGGAATTCCTTCAGATAGAAGTCTGAAAGAATTCATTTTTTGCCTTAGTCTTTCCATTGAGGGAACTTTTATTTATTTTTTAGTCTTTTCTTTTGGTCCATTTGCCCCCTTTCTGCCCTCCGCAACGGCTATTTTCCTTGGTTTACCACCCTTCGCAAGGGTATCTGATCCTTTGGCTTTGGGTCAACCCCTTGAACCTAGTGATTGAACCAACTGATTGAACCAACTTTGGTTCAACGGTTCAATGGTTCATTCCCTTGTTTCTATTGACCGCTTGAACCAAGACCCTTTGAAGCAAGCCTCATCGAACCCATTGAACCTTTGAATCAAAGTGGTTCAATGGTTCAACGGTTTAATGGTTCATTCTCTGAAAATGACTAAGTGTCAGAAACTTGTTATTTTGATTGAAACTACCTGTAGAAGCTTTTGAACCTGTTGAACCATTAGTCCAACACTTCCTTGTTCTTTCTAAGCTATTTGATCTTCATCTCACTGGTTGAACCTTTGAACCTTTGAACTTGTTGAACCTATTGAACCTTTGAACCAAAGTGGTTCAATGATTCAACAGTTCAATGATTCAAGCCTTCTTCTCTTTGATAGGTGTTTTGAAGCCATTGAACCTTGAAGCGGTTGAACCTTTGCTACTGATGTTAAACCTTTGAACCTATTGAATCCATTGAACCAAAATGGTTCAAGGATTCAATGGTTCAATCCTTGCTTAGAAGCTTGCTGATGAACTCTTTTGGTTGAACCTTGACATTGAACTAACTTTGAAATTGCCTAAGTGTTGAGAGCTTGCTTCTTTCCTGTAAAGTTCATATATTTCAACCTGTGAAGTCCATTGAACTTGGCTTGTAGAGTCCGTAGATGCTCTTCCTGTAGAGTCCATAGATTCAAGCCTATAGAGTCCATAGATTTAAGCCTGCAGAGTCCATAGATTCAAGCCTGCAGAGTTTATAGATTTGTGAGAAGCTTGAAAAATGAGAAATTTGAATGCTCAGAATAAATTTTGAGAAAGGGCAAAAATTATTTTGGTTTGAAGACCAAAATAGTTCAAATGTTGTCCCAAAAATGAGTGATATTTTTGGGGAACAACAGCTGGCTCCAATTGGGGAACTTCTATCAATTGTAAAAAAGAATTGAAGGGAGTAGAATCCATAATCTCCAGTGCCTTGAAGTATGCCATTGGGCTATGGAGTCATGCTACCCAAAAATAAAGGCTCAAAAAATGGAAATAAACCAAAACAAAATAGAATTAAAAACTATACAAATATACATATGTATAGATGCAATAATCTTATACTTCAAGAATTGAAGTATTTTAGATGTTGCTTTTTGAAAGGTAGTGAAAATAGCACTCTATTTTGATAAACTAGCAAGAAGGCGTTTTGTCCCCAGAAATGGTGATGGGCGAATGGAACTCTCCACCAGGAAATCAATTTTTTGCATCTTTCTCTTGGTTTTTTCTTCTTCTTGCCCCATGGCAGGATGTGGTCTTCAATTTGGAAGCCATAACTCCTTGCTTTCTTGGCGAAGGGTTCCTTTGCCTGATTTTGATTTGCAGTAGCATGGTCCATTACCATAATTAGTTGTTCTTCTGGTTCAGTCCAATGCATGATTGGATTGTCCACATCAAACTCCTGACAAACTATCAGCTTAGCATCTCCTTTGATGTGAAGGAGTTTGATCTCTTCATCTTGAGCAATCTTCAATATGAGCAATAGCGATTCACATCCAGCTATGTTGTTAATGTTACTGAATTACAAATTACATGAAGGAAGAGTATCTCTTTGAGGAGATATCAACACAGTCCCAAATCCATCATTGGTAGAAGAATTACTACCATCAGATTCCAAGATCTAAGCATCATTAGAAGCTGATCTGCTATCAGATTTCTATTCATTAGAGATGGAAGATCCTTATTTATACTGCACCCTACCAATTCTCTTGACGCCTTGTTTAGATCAATTCTTAAATTTTTAGCTACATGACTTTCATTTATAGAAATATGAACATCTTCTGTGGTAAAGAAATAATTAGCCCTGCCTGAAGACTCAAACATAATTTATGTTGCAGGGGTCGGCGTTTGGGTGACCACGTATTTTGCCTCCTTTTCAGGGAGCAATCTCTTCATTACACCTTTGATAGGGAGTCTTGCCTTGGTCAGGTCCATGCTTAATTCTCCTCCCATGTCCTTGCAAAAATTTTGTCCAAGCAAAATGCCATAGGATGCTGGGACATCAGCCACCAAGACAGTCATCTTGATTCTCTTGTCTGGAAAGGCTATAAATGCTAATTGGGCATCTTTTATTTGCCCCAGCAGTGGTACTTGCTTGTTCTCCATGGAGAAACATCTCTCAAATGTCTTGCTCAGTGTGAGGCCCAGAGACTCATCTACTTTAGCAGGCATGACATTGTCAGATGTCCCAAAATCAATGCTACAATTGTTGAGTTGATAACCATTTATCAATAAGGAAACATAGAAAGTTTTTATTTTCCCAGGGGCAATTGGAGGAGTAATGACAAGATTATTTGGAATGGGTATGTTCTTTAGGGAATTAGGAATTATTTTTTTAACCTCTTGTCTTGTAGGGATGGTTTGGTTCTTGACACATTGGACCAACTTATCCAATTGATCAGGATTGGATTGCAAATATTTAAATTTAGACATTTGTATTTTGGTCTTCTTGACATGATCAATTATGTCAAATGGCTAAAATGGACTAGGAATAGAGGAAATCATTTTAACCTTTTGGGTTTTAGGAGGGATGGGAGGAGGGCTGGTTTGTGAAAAAGGTGAAATTGATGTACTTACTTTTTGGGTGATCACTGGATCTGTTGAATAGAAAGGCATAGTGGTTCCATGCTTAGCAATTGTAATTTTTGGTTGAGGTTGCTCCTCTATCTCTGCTTTATCAGCTTGCTGGACTGATTGGTTCTTAGACCTAGTAAACACTAGATATGATCCATCAATAGCTTCTCCTTTGCTTTTGGGTTCATCCTAGTAACTCAGGAAACCAATGTGGGAGTCGCCAGCTAATTTTTATTGATCTTTCGTGAAGATATCAACATCATTTTCTTACTCAAACTCAGGTTGGAAAGAGAACTCTAATTCAGCTTCAAGATATCCCATTACTAAATTGATTGGAGGAGCTTCCAGGACAAGTTTTCCTTGTGGGGGAGGAAGATGATTTTGTTGCCCTTGATTCCTAGCAGGATTGCCCTGATATGATTGATTTGTAAATGTCCTTCTTGGCATATCTCTATATGAAGGAGCAGAAGACATTCCCTACACCATTTGTCTTTTCAAGGCTAGTAATTCATTTGCCAGCTTTTGCACCATTAGATCTGTGGTGCCTGTAGATGAATATTCAAAAGATGATGAAGGTCTATTTTTATTTGGATCTTTTCTTATCTTCCTTGCTAAGATGAGATCATCTTCTACCTCAGTGGCCAAAATTTGAGCTGCAGCAAGATCTATTTGACTAGCACGTCTCAACAAAAAACATATTTTAGGTAACTGAGAATTAATGAAGAAGCATTTGAGATTCTCAACTGTAGGTCGAGCAATTATAGGAATTCTATTCCTCAATTTGTCAAACTTGGCTATGAAGTCCCTCATTGGTTCATGAGGCTCTTTTTTCATGTGTGTAAGTTGAGCCAGAAGTGCATGTGCATCTTCTATAAGTTTGAATGTGGCTTCAAACTTAGCTTTGAGGGTATTCTAATCAGTCACTGACCGAGCCTGTAGATGATAAAACCAATCTAAAGCAACACCTTGTAGGGTCTCCACAAAAATCTTGACTTCCACATCTTCGACTTCTACTCCAATTACTCCACAGGCTATGCTAAAGGCTGTAATGTGTTTATCAGGATGAACTTTCCCATCACCATAGAATTTGGGGAAATTCTTCCTTGAACTGCATGGAAGCTCATGTAGAGGTGGATTAAGATTGAGAGGACCAAAAGAATTACCCAAGGGGCCTTGAACTACCATTATATGACTATGAAAAGGAGGAATAACAAATCTCAGAGGGGTAATTATTGGCAAAGATTTATCAACAATAGAAGTGGATACTTCATTTGGCAATGGAGATATGACTTTAGTAGGAGGAAAGCTCTTGGTTCATTGGAGGTGAGATGGTGAAGGAAATAGATCAAAATTACTTTATTGTACCAACTTGAATACAGGGTCAACAATACCTTTAGCCCTTTGGCTTCGTGTATACCTTAAATCTACCAGATTGTGAAACAAAAATGGAAAAGAATTGACCTTGCTTCAGTTTGAAGCTTGAGGCTTTAAATTATGCACTCTTTCCCAATAGCTCTAGTTTTGTAGACCAAATAAAATAACAGAGGTGGAGGAAGATGGTATGGCTATAAATAGATAATGGGTAAGACATGAAACAGAGTCGCCAGAGTCTATAATGGATAAGGGTTATAATGATAATGGGTAAGACACGGGTGATGTTTCAATCTGAAACTTGATGTTCCAAATTGCATAAAATTATGTATTTTCCCAGTAGAGTCACCAAAAATTGCTGGTTAAATATTTTGTCGATCAGCATACTGATAAAAAAATAGGTCTCATAAGCCAAAGTAGGAAGATTGGTCGTCCAAATGTGTAGGTTTACCACATCAAAAGGGGACTAATCTCTCCTGTCATCAAGGGGAGGTTCCCTATAGATATGCTATATATATATATATAAATAGAAAATAATACTCAAGGGTAGGATAAACCATCCATCTCTCTTTCTTCAGAGATGATGCATGTAAATTAAAGGAAAAAACTCAAGGGAAATGATAGAAAGCACTCCTCTTCTTTCAAAATTACTATTCAACAGACCATAAGAATACTCTTGGTAGTAATTGCAAAATGTAACCAAGGATGTAGTAACCAACAAATTGAGATATAACCTAAAGTCTCCACCTGAATTGCCCAATAGTGAGATATGAAGGACAATGAGGGCACAAATTCATCCCAAGGTCCTTTACACTAAAACAAAAATAAAACACACTAAAGGAAATTGTGGGGGTACAAAGTCTCTCCATAGTTGGCTTCAGGACACCTACCTGACTACTTTCACTAATTTTGCTTATTGAATTAAAAGAACAGAGAATATATTAAGGAAAAAGACATAAGAACAGTTTTCTCAACAACAAAGATATCATAGCACAAAGTCTAAAAAGTCACTTGCTTTCTTATTCTAATAACAAAATATGATCAACAATCTGAGCTCAAAGTCTTAGTAATGCCTTCCAATTTGGGCAGAGTTTTGTTTCTGATTGTCAGAGAGAGATCCCTTTTACAATAACATGAGAGTCCCTTATATAGCCTCTTCAAGAAGGACTTGAGAATAGTAACACATCATGTTGCATTGAATTTTGTTAAGAAGACATGCTAGAATTTAGGGGCATTTACCCATTTGCTTTTTTCAATGCAGAGAAATGGGTCGCGCTATTGAAAGTTTGCATCTTTCAATATCCACCTGGCGGTCTACTTCTAGAAACATATTTGATGTGCAAATGTTTTCGATCCTTCTTCATCGTTCCTCCTTTTCTAGTTAATTGAATCAGGTCCTCAACTCAATTTGATGCTCTGTTCCTTAGTCGCTTCCTACTGATCTTGGCCTTAAAGCCTTTGAATGCATTCGGGTTCGTAGATTTAAACCTACAAGGATCAACAGATATTTCATTGTTGCAACTTTGACATCTGTGGGCACGTCACTTTCCTTGGCAATTCCTTTAGCTTTGTCATTTGAGATTTTCCAGAGGGGACCTGCCCTTTAGGCCTTGAGAAATGATTCACTTTGGGTCGGGAAGAACCCCCTGCAAGGGTATCTGCCCTTTGGGTGGTCTTCAGATGACCTTCAGGCTTCTTTCTTCCAGTGGGTCACTAAGTTCTTTGGCTCTTCTTTAAGGCTTTTCAAAATCAACGGCTATTTTATGAACCTTGAAATTGACGTTCATGCACCTGTCAGTATGTTTGAATTTTCAACAGCTAGTTCACCATTCTTGACTTTGACGTCTTTGAGCATGTCACCCCTTGGACTTTCTTTAGATTTCTTGTTTCAGCCTTTTTTGCTACCTCCTAAAGGGAAGGTGACCCTTTGGCTTTGGGGAAGTGTCCTTTAATTTGGCAGTCGAGAGTCCCCCATAAGGGCACCTGCCCTTCAGAGTCCTTCGAAGGCCTTTTGTCTTCAAAGTCCTTCAGGGCTTTATCACAGACTTTTTTTGTGGACATTTTCTTATAGACTTTTTTGCAGACATTTTCTCGTGGACAAAAAGTCTGCAAGAATTGTTTCGGCTGCCTTGTCTTTGGCCTTGCAAAAATTCTTTCGGGCTTTCCTCCTGCAGCTTCTCCAAATTTCTTTAGACTTTTTGTCTAAAGGAATTCCTTCAGATAAAAGTCTGAAAGAATTCATTTCTTGCCTTAGTCTTTCCACCGGGGGAACTTTTCTTTGTTTTTCAGTCTTTTCTTTTGGTCCATTTTCCCCCTTTCTGCCCTCCACAAGGGCTATTTGCCTTGGTTTACCACCCTTCATAAGGGTATCTGATCCTTTGGATTTGGGGCAACCCTTTGAACCTACCGATTGAGCCAACTTTGGTTCAACAGTTCAATGGTTCATTCCCTTGTTTCTATTGACCGCTTGAACCAAGACCCTTTGAAGCAAGCCTAATTGAACTTATTGAACCTTGAACCTTTAACCCGTTGAACCTTTGAACCAAAGTGGTTCAATGGTTCATTCCCTAAAAATGACTAAGTGTCAGAAACTTATTCTTTTGATTTAACCTGCTTGTAGAAGCTTTTGAACCTGTTGAACCATTAGTCCATCACTTCCTTGTTCTTTCTAAGCTCTTTGATCTTCATCTCACTGGTTGAACCTTTAAACCTGTGAACTTGTTGAACCTATTGAACCCTTGAACCAAAGTGGTTCAATGGTTCAACGGTTCAATGATTCAAGCCTTCTTCTCTTTGATAAGTGTTTTGAAGCCATTGAACCTTGAAGCAGTTGAACCTTGAAGCGGTTGAACCTTTGCTGCTGATGTTGAACCTTTGAACTTGTGGAACCCGTTGAACCAAAATGGTTCAAGGTTCAACGGTTCAATGGTTCAATCCTTGCTTAGAAGCTTGCTGATGAACTCTTTTGGGTGAGCCTTGACATTGAACCAACTTTGAAATCACCTAAGTGTTGAGAGCTTGCTTCTTTCCTGCAAAGTCCATAGATTTCAACTTGTGAAGTCCATTGAACTTGGTTTGCAGAGTCTATAGTTTCTCTTCCTACAGAGTCCGTAGATTTAAGCCTACAGAGTCTATAGATTCAAGCCTGCAGAGTCTGTAGATTTTTGAGAAGCTTGAAAAATGAGGAATTTGAATGCTTAGAACAAATTTTGAGAAAGGGCAGAAATTATTTTGGTCTGAGGACCAAAATAGTTCAAATGTTGTCCAAAAAATGAGTGATATTTTTGGGGAACAATAATAAGTATCCAATTAAAAATGTATTGATTAAAGAATATCCAAGGAAGCAATCACAAATTCATGTTTAAAAACCCCAAAAAAAAAATACCAAATCTTCCCTTGTTAGTTAATTAAGAAATTTCAGCTTGCATAATCACAAATTATGATAGTGATGACAATGACAATGAAATGCAAGGGAATATAGATGATTATTTGAAAAAAATAAATTTTACACATATGGATCTAGATGAACATTTATCTCATAATATATTTACACCTATTAGTCCAAGAGAGTATAGGGATAATTCATATACAAAAAATATTGATAATTCAAAAATCCCTACTCAAGAATAATCTAAAGTGGATAAAGAAAAGATAATACTTCAAGACAATCAAAATGTTGGGAATAATTGTTGTAATATTGAATCATAACAACATGTCCATATGATAAGTTCACCATTAAGGAAAACCTTTATAAAATTAACCATGACTCAATCATAATTAAAACTCTACATTGCATAGTGTAGTAAAAGTCTAATGCAAAATCCAGTAAATAATGTGGAGTTTATGAATGTAGAGCATTCCACGATATTGATGGTAACAAGAATTCAAGATAAACCTAGCTACCTATTAAAAATATGACTTGAAAAAAAATTATGTTACTTAATACTATACATAGAGTTTTGGTTCATTTATCACATCAAGAAGGCAATTCATATTATGATTACCATAGAATCACTAGGCATGGAACAAATAATTGTGCATCATTACAATAACAAACTTAGAAATATAAGAATGAAGGGATAATTAATGTTGAACATCCAATAGTGTTTCTTAATACAACTTGGTATAGAGATAGACCACCCAAAAATTACAAGTGTCTATGAAAGGACATTTTAATTATTTAGATATTCATTGAGAATGAATATAAACAATAAGTTCAAGTTGATATGGAATAAGGGCCAAATACATGTACAATGCCATTTATACAACAACTAGGTCATGATACAGATGAGTTACAACATATCATGTATTGCAAGGAATCAGTATGGCATATCACATTACTTATTTCATGTGGCCCAAAATATGTAGACACACATATGTTTATGATGGGTACAAGAGATCAATTACATGTTACATTGGGAAAAATATGGTTAGAACAAATGGAGACAACAAGACCTAATAAGTGCATCACATTAAAATTTAAGGATAGTATATCAAAATTTTCCATGATGGAAATGATCATAATCATATAATTAGATATAAAAAAACAAGTCCATCTCTAATATTTCTTAAGACATAGCATAAATCTTCACATACAGTGGACCAACATGTAGTGCATATTTATAAAATTTAGCAAAGGGAAAATGGAAAGGTGAAGGTCAGAAATGAACAATGGTATGACAATAATGATGATGATGGTATATTGGAATTTAACATGATTTTATATGTAAAACTAATCAATCTTTTATCAGATCTACAATTTGATTATCCATATCCTTTTATTGTGTTGTTGGGCTTTTAAATTTTATATAATCAGACTATTCAAAACTAAAATTTATAAAATATATAAATATTTCAATTTCAATTTTCCAAAAAATAAAAAATCATGACCTAAGCATAACATGTTTGCTAGTTACTAAATTGATGTATGTTATTTATCACCTTTTCAGTAGATACACACATGTATCTAATGGTATATATGAATAGGATGTAGGATGTATAGGTTATACATGATACATAGATATACAAATGTAGGATATGGGCCATGCCAATGTTAAGGGCATCTCCTTCCATAGGTTACATTTTTACATGTTATATCTTTATATGACATTTTCATTTATCATGTTGAGCCACATTGATTGATTAAATATACCTTTCTCTGTATTATATTATTTATAGTCATATATTTAATGGATATGTTATTTTTCTATGTTGTGACTTTGTTATAGATTAATGGTGTAGACTAGTTCGACTTGTTCTATGCTTCATTATGATTATTTATTTTCATATTGGTTAATCATAGATTATACTTTGTGTGGATATACCCTTAGTGTTTGACTTGGATTTATTGAGTGTATCATTATATGCCTCTTTATTTGGCTTTTACCTTATGAAGAGCGTATTTAAACCACCAATTAAACCCGATGCAGCTGATTAATGCTTACTTACAACCTTGTTGATCAAAAATATGATAAGGTAGCCACTTGGTTTATTAATCATGTTACTTTTACTGAAGACATGTATTTGTCAAGATGATGGAATTGTATGTGCAATACTAGTTCTTTTCAGAGATTGATAAGCTATAGATTATGTATAGGAAACACACTTACATAAAGTAAAATGCATGGAAATAAAATACTAAAAATGAGATCACCTTGTAGGAATTGACTTTTTGAAAGGAATTAACTTTTTAATCTATGTTTTGGAAGCTTCCTAATATATAAATAAGAATGTTCACATAAATACCATTTACTTATATTATATGAAACTTATGAAATGTTGGAAACACAGACATAACTGAAACTATAAATGATCATACAACATCAATAATAACTACTTAATAGTCAAGATCTTCATAACTCCTTGTGAGGGGGGCCTCCTTTTTCATATTTGAGTTTGAATCCTTCACTTGAGTATGACTACTTTACTTCAAATCACTTCTTGTATTAATAAATCATGTAAGAATGTGAGTATTATCATAGCAAAGATTACAAACACTTCAAATTATCTTATCTATATTCTCTTCACTTTAATGTCCAAAAACTCCATTATCCTTTATACCTTGCTATCTCCTCTTTAATAGAGAAGGCATGTTCCTTATTTTTAATATCTAGTGATAAAAGAATATATATAAATAACTTTTCAATCTATATGATAGATCAATTGGTTAACATTATGTTATAACATAGAATAAAATAGATTGTCACATGATTGCAATAGTTTTAGAAGTACAGTCCATAGATAAGAGAGTGTTAATGATGTATTGGTCATCGATCTACCTTTCCATAGATTATAGGATCTATTATCCATGCTCACATTAACTGTTACATCTCAACAAGCATAACAACAAAGAGCTATAATTTAATCATGAAAGTTATACTATAGGCTATAATAATTATGATATTGTTGTTATGAATTGCAATAGTTATCTTATACAATGGTTATAGGTTACACTAAAAAATTTCACAATTGAAAAAAGTTAAATTAAATGTCTTTGAAGTTGTTATAGGTAAGAGTATCAACTTACCATTATTACGAGTTGTCTACCCAGTTGCTATGGGTTAGCATGTCTATTGTTATGGGTTAACTATTTATTCCTAATATTTCATAACTTGTCCTTGAGATCTATGTGTACTGAATTAGTAGTATAGACAAAATAGTATAGAAAGTATATTATGAAAACTTATTCATAAAATAATAATTCTAGACATAAAACACCAAAGATATGCATGCCATCTTCATTTAGTACCACAAATAGGAAACGATATAAAAGATAAATTTATGTACTTAGGATTAGTAAATGGAATTAATAAAAGAGGTTATAGGAGATCATTTGATGGTTGATTTCTTGACTCATCACCTTCTTCTATGACTTTACTTTACTGAGTGGAACATTGTATGGCTTTTTTTGGGCCCTTGTCATTTTGCATGACTTTTTTTGATTGAGTATATCATTATATGACCTTTTCCTTATGTAGCTATTACCTTGTGTAAATTTGTGTGTGGTTCTTTCCTTATGTGACATTTTATCATCCATTATGTGTGTCTCTTTCTTTATGTGACATTTTATTTTCCACTATGTGTGGATATTACCTTGTGTGATATTGAGTGTTATTATATGAGCTTTTACTATGTTCGTCATGACCATGACATCATGTGCTTTTGAGTGGATAAATATAGGACTATATATCAAGATTTTAGTGACATGAATCATATCACATACCTTTATATTTATGTGTGGTTACATGATCTATATCATGTACCTTCCAACATAGTTTATTATTTAGTGTTTTTATCAGTGACAGTTACTACTGCATGCCTAATTGATATATTTATATTGACATGATGAATTTATGCCTTAAGATATATGTTTCATAGATAATTTTAAGCTCTATCCTTATTATGAAGCCATATTATCTACATTTTAACACATGATTTTTAAATTATTACATCTTTCTATATAATATTATGCAATTAACTCTTTTATTTTGAGATGACTAATTCACAGGCTTCATTCATCACCTCAAAAGGGGCCATATTAGTGGTATTATCATAGATATTCAAGCATCCATACATAGATAATTCATATTTTTGGTAGCTTATAGAATTCTAAGAATTCATATTGGATCAGATTATCAATTTGGTTTAGATTATGGAGAAAATATTCACGTTTTGAAATATATTTTGGGGGCATATGTAATGAAAATGTATACATTTTATAGGTTACATGTTTCAAAATTTTACATGTTATAATATTGATAATATTGAAAATATTGAATGACATTATGTCATTCATATCATATGTTGGCACTAATTGGATTAGATTGGGCATGGACATTATTTATGCACACACAATTAATTTTTTTTTTAATTTTTCAAGTTGGCATTGGTGATACTAAAGGTAACATTTTGAATCTAGAGACAGGGAAAGTCATAGGTTGATTTTGTCTCCAGAGGATTATGTGAATAAGGTAGTGGAGAGGTTCAATATGCAGGATGAGAGGTTCAATTCAAGTAGTGGAATTGGTTGTAATTGATATTAGTGGTATTATCATAGATATTAGTGGTATTATCATAGATATTCAAGCATCCATACATAGATAATTCATATTTTTGGTAGCTTATATAATTCTAAGAATTTGTATTGGATCAGATTATAATTTGTTTAGATTATGGGGAAAATATTCACGTATATTAATATATTTTTGGGGCATATGTATCGGTTCCTGTCTGTCTGCTTATGACCGATGTCGGCCGATCCCTAACTGAAGTCATTAGCTTCCGGTCGATACTTGACCGATGTCGGCGACTATGTAACTCCAACAACCTCTGCATTTGCTCATCTGGTGAAGCTTTTAGCTTCACAACTCACAATTATCAATTTGGTTTAGATTATGGGAAAAATATTCACGTATTGAAATATATTTTGGGGGCATATGTAATGCAAATGTATACATTTTATAGGTTACATATTTCAAAATTTTACATGTTATAATATTGATAATATTGAATGACATTATGTCATTCATATCATATGTTGGCACTAATTGGATTAGATTGGGCATTGACATTATTTATGCACACACTATTAAATTTTTTTCTATTTTTCAAGTTGGTATTGGTGATACTAAAGGTAACATTTGAATCTAGAGACAGGGAAAGCCACAGGTTGATTTTGTCTCCAGAGGATTATGTGAATAAGGTAGTGGAGAGGTTCAATATGCAGGATGAGAGGTTCAATTCAAGTAGTGGAATTGGTTGTAATTGATATTAGTGGTATTATCATAGATATTAGTGGTATTATCATAGATATTCAAGTATCCATATATAGATAATTCATATTTTTGGTAGCTTATAGAATTCTAAGAATTCATATTGGATCAGATTATCAATTTGGTTTAGATTATGGGGAAAATATTCACGTATTGAAATATATTTTGGGGGCATATGTAATGCAAATGTATACATTTTATAGGTTACATATTTCAAAATTTTACATGTTATAATATTGATAATATTGAATGACATTATGTCATTCATATCATATGTTGGCACTAATTGGATTAGATTGGGCATGGACATTATTTATGCACACACAATTATTTTTTTTAAAAATTTTTCAAGTTGGCATTGGTGATACTAAAGGTAACATTTTGAATCTATAAGTTTGTTTGTAGAAGTTGATTTAGATTACATATGCACCCTAGAATGGGGTTTTTAACCTTACATAGCATAATATAGGATCCCCTTCCATGTTTAGGTTCAAGAGCATCTAAATGAGTAGTGTGATTAGGGCTTGCTCAACAACCTAGCATTACTCCTTATTCATGAGGTTAGGGAATTTATATTCCAACCCTATTGTTTAAAAAATGGCACTTACCTTCAAACATAATCATCCCATGACATTCTCCATTGGGGCATAATCAACCCCAATATCCAATGCTTCAGAAGGAAGAACATCTCCAACACTTTTGAGGGCAGTATGGTTCACCCAATTATAGGTGTATTCCTTCCTTACTCTTGAAATTTCAAATTTTTATTTATTTATTTTATTTTAGCTTTCATATCATATGTGGACATTGACTACTAAATGATTCATTGTAAGTTTTCATGGAGCAAGCTGCACATTTGGAGCCTTCTCCCAAAGATAGAATGTGTTTACACACTAAAGTACATAATCTCTTAATCATTTTATTCTAACATTATTTTATTTTTAATACTTAAATAAAAGGGAAGAATTTTTAGACACTAAAATATGGTATTAGACACTTGTAAGTATTAATCTTGACCTATACTTACTTCACATGACTTGTGCATCCACAAATGGATATTTTACACTCTTCTCTTTTATTTTATTGCCTTATATAGACTTGACCTTCATGATTTACTATCAATAATCTACGTGAATTTATTAGTTTGTGTATAACCTACTTATTATCATACTTAAACTGTATCATGATCATCAGATCACTCTACTTATTTTTTTGGACACCTCCAACCATATATGGATGGCTCTAGATTTCTAAAACATTCCACCTCCAGTGGAATCATCCACATGCAAATAAACTATAATTATTCAAAGTAAAATCAGATTTATGGGTTGGCCCATATGTTTTACATGTTAGTGGCATGATAAAATACCCATAAATTCCTCTATCTATACATGATATGTCTAATCTTATTTCTAAATATAACACTCATCTAAAATCTATAAATCAAGTTCTAAGTAAACTTATTCTATCACTTGCACATTGAGAGGGACTACACTAAATCTTCTAAATAAGGAATTAGTCACAAAGAGTAGACCCTAGTGAAGTTTGATGAAACTAAGCCAAGTCAAGTTCCATTATCGATTGTTAAAATTTAGATTATAAGTTGCATCCATACTAGTGGATCATGATTGGATGCATATAATTAAGGGGAATAACTACATGTGGTTTTATTTTCCATATTGTAGTAGTGGATACATGGTTATCACTCATAAATTCATTAAGGAGTGTTTGGGTTTATCTCAACCCATCACTCTTCCCCATTTTTATAAGTTAACCTAGTGTCAAAAGTGGAACTAAGGTTTCAAAGTGAATGAGACAAGTTTTATAGTCTTGTGCACACATGTAATTGCTGATATCACATAAGAAGATGATTTATAAATATGTACAACAACATATGTCAAAATAATGAGGCAAAGAATACATGGATGAAACTAGAATAAGGTAGATGCATATGTCTAATGCAAGTGTCTATATCTTGATAGACTCATCAGGTATATCTAGATATCTAGCTTCCTAATATGAGTGACTCTTGAGCCATTTTCAATACTTCATTCTACCTACACATACTCTTGGACCATAATATATCAGTAATAATTTAAGTAACCTAATCTTCTTAATACTTTCCATAAATATTAGATTCTAATAGATCATTCATAGTCTTTTATAGCATTTATATTTGTGTGTTATTTTTTTTATTAAAGTTAAAGGGGGGAATTTATTTTTGAACTAAGGTCTCCATACTCTAGGATAAATACAAACAAAAGAGAAACAAAGGTCTATAATAGACCAAGAGAGAGACTAAGACAAAATAGGGCCAGATACAACCAAAACATAGCCTAGAAACAATACAAAGAAACATAAAAAGATAATGAAGGAGAAACCTAAGCCTAATCTATGTCTAAATTTTTTGAGACATCATCCCCATATCTTTTCATTCTTTTAAGATTAACATCAATTTGAAACAACAATATTTCTTTATCAATGTCTTTCTAGGAACCACTACATTACCCATGTTTACCTTCCCCTTTGCCAGACGTCTTAGCTTCAAATAACTCTCCAAGATGTGCTATGAGGTTCTCAACATTTTGAATCCCCTCATTCATAACTACCTTATTGAAATTTACCAATAAATTGATGTTATTTTTAAGTTTATCATTCTCATTCTTTAAAATATCCACCCTAAATTAAAGGCTCTATAATTGTTGATCATCTTCCTTAGTTAAAGTGATTTGGTTCAATCTAATGTTGTCCTACTGTAAAAAATCCACCTTCTTTTTGAGATCCATAAGTTCCCTCATGAACCAATGCATGATGGACTTTTGAAGATTAATTTTTTAACAATCTTATCTATATTCTCCTTGCCCTTGAGGGAACTAACAATATTATTGAAATTCTCATTAAGATCTTTCTGTTGCTTGTCATAAGGATTCTTACCTTTTTATTTTGATTCATCTCTAGCCACTCCTTTCACAGCTTCAAGATTCTTAGTCTGAGCCAACATAGCCCCCTGATCCTATATATTATGATCATCATCAAGATCATTTATGTCATCTTCAACTACAAAGGAATCTCCCACAGAACATCCTACTTTACCCTGCCTACTTGGCTTCCCTTGTGAGTCCATTAAAGTCCTTGACACACTCTTCAAGTATTTTTTGATATCGACTTACATCTTAGAGGTTTTCATCTCAACAACATTAGTCATTTTATCAATAGGTATCTTGGAAGTATTGACTTCTATATTCCTGCTAGTGCTCCTAGGGTGTTTAATCCACACCTTTTTAATTTTATATATATCCACATGAACGTCCTCTACAGGTTTATTTTGAGGCTAAGAGACAACCAAATTAATTTGGTTCATACCCTTAAATTATTTATGAATGAGATATATCACCCCTTCATGTTTAAGACTTAGATAATTTCCTTTCTTAAACTTTAGGATAGAGACTTCAAGTGAATGTAGGATGAAAAAAGGTAGGTTGAACAGAATACCATGTCTAAAATAATTCAAAATCATAAAAAATACCATATAAAAATGTTAAACTTACCTTCAAGAGTGACATATTACATCAGATTATATGTGACCTCGACATATGGCTTGGGAAATAATTCATGATCAAACCCATTATATAACATTTCCAGAGTTTCCCCTTCCTCCAAGAATATCTCTGTATCTCTTTTATAGTCTCTGACAGACTTATAAATTTTAGTTTCCTCAATATCCAAACCTATTATATGTGCAATAAGCTCCTTTGTGATTTTTAAAGTGACTCCATTTATATTGATGGTTCTATCTTCCCAAGCATTCACAAACATAGTCAAAATGTACCTGTCATGTCCTTCTATTTTCTCTATGAACCTTGTAAATCTCCCAGCTTATAATGCCTCCCAAATTCTCTCATTCTTATTTACTTATTATGGAATTTTAGGTTCTATTCTATTCGGTAAACCCACTATGTTCCCAATAAAACATACACAAAAGTGAAATAATCTTTCCCAAATATGGATTGCATACTCCTCAACATAGAATCAAGTGGTATTTTTACTATTTTTGGTATTTGAGTAATCTAATAGATGTGTCGACGAGTCTATAAGCTTCTCAAGAAGCCCAAGAAAGAATAACCAAACCATTTTAAGACCCCAAATAATATTAAGGGCCCAATATCTCTTACCCCTAGGCTTAGAGGCTTCCCCAATTCATCATAAGCTATGTTCATTAGATATACCTTCATTTTTTATCCTTTGGACTAGGTCCCTAAGAAGCTCTTTAGAGTCCATCCAAGAATTTTGTCCTAATGATGTCACACCCTTATTTATGAACCAATATGCTATAGAGGTTTGCTACCTAAAAATGTGTTGAACAAGGACTTGTTGTACGGAGTTTATAATGCCTATAGCTTCCTCTATTACTTGTTTAATGGTCCAATTGGTGAAATTTTTCTTAGACAAATAATTCAAGATATTAAGAGAATATCTCTCTATTATGAGTTTTGAACTTTAAATTATTTTGCCAATTTAATCCCCCACAGAGCTGCAAGTGCTTCAGCCTAGTGGTTATAATTTACTCCCATATCCCCAACATATTTTGTAACCAAAATTCCCTGATGGTCTCTTAATATACCACCTCCTCCAGTTGGGATTGGATTCTATTTTGAAGCTTCATCAAAGTTTAACTTTATCTAGCCCAAAGGGGGGGTTTCCATGTAGTTCTTTTTCTAATTTCATATTTAGGATCTAGCTTACTCAATTTAGAGATATCAATTTCCCAGTTGTGAGATGGAAATTATTCATATGGGAGCAAACTTTACCTCTATTATTTGGCACAATGTTATAGTTCTCTAGAATGTTATAAAAAATCTTTTTGGATATAATTGTGTTGTTACTACTTTTCTCTCTTAAAATCCTATTATTGTGCTCTCCTCAAATGCCCCAAATGATATGAGGTAAATAAAGTTTCCATATTTTATTGATAATGTCATTATAAAAGGGGCACTCCCAATACTACCATACTTCCAACAAAGAACTAGATTCTACTTAGGAGACATTAAATTTGTTAAGAAAATAGATCCAAATTTATTGAGAGAGAACAGTCCATAAGCAGATGGAATACTGATTCATTATACTTTTCACAAAGGACACATCTATTAGTTAAAATACATCCTTTTCTTTTTAAGTTGTCCATGGTAAGAATTATATTCTAAACTGTAACCCAAAGAAAGAAATTTATTTTAGGTATGAGCCATTTGTTCCATAGCATCTCCCAATTGTAGACGTCTTCTAAATTCTATTCTAGAAGATCATACCCCGATTTAACTTTATAGTGACCATTGAAAGACTCCTTCCAAACAAGTTGATCTTCTATATTAATAAAAGGTATATGAACATTTCTCAACAAGTTATTGAGATTAGATAACCTCAAAGTATCTTTCTAATTTATGTTGTCTAAGCTCAAAATTTTCTAACATTTAACACCTTCCATTTCTTGCCAATATTTTTGAACTTCATACCCATATGTGTTATGTATATCCTCTTGAAAATGTTTCCCTGTCTCAATTTTATTAAGTGGATGATCTAAGGTCCATGCATCTTTCCAAAAATCTAGCTTGTGTCCATTTTTGATCTATCATTTAGAACCAGTTCTAATTAATTCCTTATTAGAAATCATAAAGTTCCAAAAATGTGAGCTGTGTAAAAATGGTCTTCTACATGAATGTTAATCAGACCATGACCATATAAGTATTTGAAAGAGAGAATTTTTTCCCAAATAGTGTTATTCTTGATAAATCTCCACACAAACTTTGAAATAAATGCTTTATTCACCATTTTCAAGTTCGTTAGGCCAAGACCACCATATCTTTTTTTGGAGCAAACTTTGTTCCATGCGATGAGATGATTTTGTTTGTTTATATAGTTCTATCCCAAAGAAAATTACTTTCTATCTTAGATAAATTATCCTCAATGCATTTTGGCAAATTGAAAAGCAAAAGAGTATAAACATGAAAGCTCAAAAACATGCTTTTGATAAGTAAAACCTTACCTACTTGAGATAAGAGCTTGCCTTTCCAGCCTACAAGCTTTCTTTAAAATCTCTCAACTAATAGATTCCACATTTCCACAAGGAGATGATTGTTGATGAGGGGCATGTCAAGATATGAGGAGGTTAAAACTTTGATTTGGCATCCTAAAAGAAGAGTTATTCTAGCTTGTCTGGCCATCAGTGTATTGAAAAAATACACAAAACTTTTGTCAAAGTTGATTTTATGATTAGAGATCTATTCATACATAACCAATTTTTTTTATATATTTATAGCTTTCTAAATATAATATTCAACCAAAATAATAGTGTCATCCATAAATTGCTGATGAGAGATAAGCTACACGAATTGAGTTGGTTTAAAACGTTTCAAATATGATGAGTCAATAGCTTTAGAAATGAATCTACTCAAATATTTAACTATAATTATGAAAATAAAAGGGGATAGGGGATCCCCTTGTCTTACCCCATTAGCACTCTTACAAAATATGTGAACAATGCCATTCACCAGCAAAGAAAACATGCATGAAGTAATACAAGATCTGATGATTTTTATGAATTTGCCTTGAAAATCAAATTGAGCCATAACTCTATCCAAGAAACTCTAATCTAATATGACATATGCTTTAGCCATGTCAAAATTTAAAACTATTATTGCTCTTTCACTATTTTCCATCAAGTGTATGGCTTCGTATACCACAATCACACCATATTGAATTTGTCTACCAGGGACAAATCCCCCTTGTTGAATTTGAATTATTTTTTTATGATTGGTTGCATATTTAGTGAAATCAATTTAGTGATGATTTTATATATAGAATTACATAAATTGATGGGATGGAAATCTGATAAATTTATAGCCCCTTCCTTCTTAGGAATTATCACTAAAAAGGTGTGGTTAAATTCTTTTAATAGTTGAGCAATAGAGAAGAATTCATTAACGGTTGCAACCACATCATCTCCTATAATGTCCCAAAAATTTTGAAAAAAAATAATGGGGAATCCATCTGGGCCAAGGGATTTATATGGTCTCATCTTGGAGAGAACATATTTGAGATCATTATAAATTACTATTGTAATCACTTCATTATCCCCCTGATTTACCAATTCTAGGATCACATGCAAAAATTCTTGCTCAAATATGATATTCTTTTTGAAATAATTTTTGTATATATTTTTAAAAAATTTGATGCTCTCTTGATTAGTACAATCATAATCAAAAGTAAGTTTTCCTTCACTATCATTTAATTCCTTAATATAATTATGCTTCATGTCCTTCAAAGTGGACAAATGAAAAAATTTGGTGTTTCTATATATTTGTGTGTTATTGCTATATATTATAAATCTAAATATTAAAAAAATCTATATTATTTATTAAAAGAAAGGTAAAACAAGAGGATACATAACTAAGCATGATGGAAAAAGCTAAAGAGCTATGAAAAAATAGAGTTGACAAGTAAAGGATACTTAAAAAAGCTAGCAACCCTTAGAAAATAGGAAAAGAGAAGGTGAAATTTACCTAACATGATAGTAGGGTAAGAATAATTTTGGGTTCACTAAAATGTATGCAAGGATAATATAAGAAAAAATATAAATATAATATAATATAAGAAAAAATAGAAGACCATTCTATATCTAACATACATATTATGTGTTATGTCGTAAAGTGGGATGAGGTTGTAAGATATATTTGTAATAGGGGTATCAAGGATATAATTAGGAAGAATATGCAAGGATTTGACGAAAAAATACCTATATATATTTGAGATGTAAAATGGATAAGATATAGAGAGACAAATTCCATTAGGCAATAAACAAAATATATTTAAACTAAGAAGAGTAACTAAGAGGTGTAAAAAAGTAACAAAGCATGTGTAGACACATAAATTTGGCACTATGCACTTATAAATATCATTATTCACCTATCTTTAACATTTTTGAGTTATGCATACACATTTGACTCTTTCTCAGATCTCTCCTATCAATTTATTTATCTATGGACTTGGTTATGCCAATTTTTCATCATTTATACTAAGGATCTCCCTATTCTATGCTAGAACAAGCTACAATCCTAAGTAAACTATCACCATATTATAGATCACTATTATTTTCTTCCTTAATAGTATCAAAAATAGTCAGATGCTAGAGTTTATTGGTAATGTTTGTCTTTACTGACAATATTATAGGATTTTTAAACTAGTTTTCAAACTTAAATGTCTCATTTAGATTGGCCTGCACATGTTACATGTTATTTATGGGGGGAAATTACACAAATATTTGTCTATAAATACACATCAATATTAAGGCCATTCCTATCAATCAAACACCTAACATCTAGCACTTATCTTATAAAAAACTTGAAAAATCCATTTGCACATCCTTGAGGTACTATCCAAAAGCATCCAAATCTAAAAGTCCCTCAAAGGAACTATCATAAAGTCCAAGTCTAAACATAAAAAAGGTCAAAGTTACATGTTTTCAAGTGTCAAAATCTAAAGAGTTGTATTATATTTTGGTTGAACATGATTGTGCACACATAGAGACATAAATAGGAGAACTATGTGTGGTTTCAACCCTCTATGGAGTATTTTAATGTAGTTAACACCCAATCACTCAATGAGGAGTGGTTGAGGCTATATAACCCATCATTTACACCCTCTTTTTCAAGTGAATTAGGTCTCAGTATTGGGGCTAAGGTTTCACATTAAAGCAAGATAAAATAAAGATATATGTATAGGATCGAGGTCAACAAGTGACATATTAATCATATTGATAGGTAGGTGCTTCGATCTATGATGCAATATACTATAAAATTACACATATGGTCTCATTAAATACTAGACAAAATTGGTTACCGTAAGTGTTTAAGCTTCGTCGATAGAGTCCTGGTAGATTTAGATAGTATGTTTCCTAAGTTAAGTAGTCATTAATTGGATTTAAACAATTTTAGGTGCCTGTATATAGGAAAATATAAATAAAAATTAGAATATCAACTAATTTCCTTCTCTATATCCCTATTTGGTCATCCCTATATCTATTAAGAATGATCAATCTATGTTAATCAATTCAAGTTTTCATATTAAATTTTATATCTTATGTAATATGAATTTCAATAGTTTTAGAATGGTTTAGATCACCTAAATCAAAATGAGTTGAAAATTTATCGTGAACCTAATCATTCTTTTGTGTGTGAAAGACCCTAGGTCTTTCTCTTTTAGGGTTTTATCTCTGCTCCTTAAGGGTTCATATTCAACCTATGCGAAGGTTTCAGATCTAATTTTTTATTTCCCCTTGTTTACATAAATAGGCCCAATCATAGTTATAATGATTAATGATAATTTACGTTTTCTAATTTAAATTTTGATTTCCATGATTGCATGTATTTTGCCTAAAATATACAATATTCTTACAAATTATGCAATTAAATGGGCTAAAATCATTGGTACTAAAAATAAGGATGATATTAATAATGAATAATTCTTAGCTCTCCTTAGTAACACATGTTGTTTAAATATTCAATTTGAGATTTGTCTATTACTACTTGATGTTAGAGGGCATGTATGAATATTTTTACTCCTCCTAAACCTCAAGATAGTGATAACCACCATCCCACCC
This sequence comes from Torreya grandis, assembly GCA_037957365.1. NCBI lineage: Eukaryota > Viridiplantae > Streptophyta > Pinopsida > Cupressales > Taxaceae > Torreya > Torreya grandis. The sequence continues at coordinate 710,396 of JARHVA010000688.1, read as the reverse complement.
CCATTAGTCACTTTGGGTTTATATTGGATTCCATGGTCCATACTATCACAACACAAAGAGGTAGGGTACCCCATATTACATTGCAGAATGGTGGTAGTCAAAATGTCCCTCCTAATCTACCTTTTCCTCCCAGGGTATCAACAAGTTTAATATCATGAATCACCTTGATGATAATCAAGCTAATGTTTCCATAATAGAGTTTCTAAAAATGTCTACTATCTACAAGAATATTATATATGCAACATTTCATAATACAACCTTACCAAGTGATGTGAAACTTGCATATTTTATATATATTGTCAATAAATTGAAGAATAATGAGGACATTATTACTTTTGAGAAGGAATATTTTTCCACTCAACACACTATAGATCAAAATATCACATTTTTCATTCAAATAAAAATATTAAAAAAGGGAGTTACACATGTTTTTTTAGACAAACAATGGGTATCAATATGGATTGTATTCATAAATCAAACAATAACATTAGAGGTTTTGATAAAATTCTAATGTTATAAAAGTTCTTGTAAAGTTATAGGATCAATCAATTTTGATGTGACATTGGGCCCTAAAACACTACTTATTATATTTTATGAGGTGCCAAATCATTTTCATTATAACCTACTCTCTGGTAGACCATGGATTCATGCAATGGAAGTTATACCATTCACCTTGTTGCTTTACCCTAATTTAGATTAATGGGTTAGAGTAATCTAATTAAGATAGAAATTTGAAATACAATTCATATTATAAGTATAGAATTCAAGCATATAACTGAATGAAAATGATTGATTATCATTTTTTTAAATTTGACAAGGGCATATGCTAAATATGTAAATTACTAAATAGATCACGATACTTAGATTTTATGGTTGAGTATCTAACTGTGAATGTGTTATGGAAGTGGAAATCAGGGATAAACATCCATGTGGTTCTCTTGATTTAATAACTAATTTGTTACCTATGTTGGGTCAGTTCTATAATATCTATTTAGTATTGGCATTCAATACTCACCTACTGGTTAGAACTGACATGTGTATAAGTGCAACATAGTGACTGTACATTCACCAGTGACTATCTTTACTTGGTACGTGGTTGTGAGCTTGAACCTTAATGATGTGTGTAGATTTAAAAATTGACCTCCTTTGTCTTAAAACCCTAGATGTTCTTATGAGGGATAAAAACAAAGGAAAATGGTGTAAGTATAATGAGCTGAGTTGAGCCCAATCACCCTCATTTGATGATTTTACTCTGTTTATGTATCCCATACTCTAAAGAGGGAAATTAAACCACACATAATTCTCCAACTTAGTGTGATTATGAAATTGTGATCCATTGCTATGTGCATGCAACAAATGATTAGTTTTGTTACTTGATAATGCTTGTTTTGACCTAGATTTTGAGTGCTTCAGACTTTGCTTATGATTTCTCCTAGTGATAGTTATGCAAATTGGGAAGAATAGGGCATATTTTCTCAGTGTGAAATAGTACATAAATGTATCACAAATAGGTTCCAAATCCATTTTGAATGAAATATATATTTGTTTATATATGTATCCATTTGAATAATTCCTCATGCCCCTGACACACTAAGATTATGGGATAACCCTAAGGATGGGTTTGATTTTAGAACATAGTTGTTTCTAGGAGTGGGATAGTTTTGACCAGTGCTAGTCATTATGAACTCAAAATAAGGATCATATATATTAGAATTGACTTATGTATAGGTGGATTTATTTGAGAGTCTAGAGAAATATGTTCAAGATATTTAGTAGGTTTAAAATAGAGAGTGAGGTTTCTAAAGGTGTATAATATCAAGAGTCATCTCATAAGATAGCATGTAAGTGTGAGATGATGGAAAATTAAGACCTTGTTTATGTGCTCAAGTAATGTGTGGTAAATGTGTGTAAATTTTGTCACTATCAAGTAATAAAAACTAGATTTTACTATCTACAGATGTTGCCCTTTTGTTTTAGTAATTAAATTTAAAATTTAAAAGATAAAATATACTTGAGTGTGTACAACACACTTTGAATTTTGAGAGATGGTTGAAAATGTACAACTTTACTACATGTAAACATGCAATGAATGTGTATAAATTTCCATATGTGAAATTTTAAATTTTAAATTTGAAAGAGTAAGGATTAGAGTACACCTATACATTGGTGCAAACCATGTTGCCTTTGTAGATTATTGGAGATGATGTTCCCTTATTGAATCATTAGATAGTTGGGGTCGATCATGCCATAAACTTGTGTAAGTATGTAGCATCCTAATTTGGGAAGGCAACATGATCCAACTCTCATGAATGTGGGGAAGAGTACACAATTTGTTAACCCAAATAACTATGTATGAAAAAGATAGAGAGAGTCATGCAACTAGGTTCAACTCAAAAGAAACCACTATGTATGTAAATGAGAGAAATGATTAGTAAGGCTTCAATCATAAATGAATCAACTAAGACATATGGATTATAGATTCAAATGTAAATTTTCACTCCAATTTGATCAAGTTTGATCCATGTAAACAAAATAATAAACTATGATCGTAAATGAATGAACAATGTTCATACCCCCATCATGTGCATAGGTTTTGATAAGTGTCAAGTGGAATGACAATAATTTTCCATTTGACTATAACTGTGTTGTATATGTGCATGAACTAATATCATGCCCCCTAATTCTATATACTAGATTTTGAGAGTCTTTATCCCTATTCTTTGTGAACATGTAAATCTAAAATTGTGTTCCTATAAACTTTTGTGAATATGCACATATATATTCCCTATACTCTATATTTATGTGCTAATGTTTCTCATGCATTTTTAAATATCAAATATCTAAACCATTTAAATCTCTAAAATATATCAAACTTGTAATATTCTCTAATCTTTTACTCATGAAGGCTTATATCTCTAAGACAAACCCACTGTAATGCCCACATTTTGAGATGAGGGATGTATCCAGTAAGTCACTCATTTCAAAATAATAATGAAATATACCATGTAATTTATAAATAGAACATAATGTAATGTCATTTAATCATGTGGATAATATATCACTATAACAATTAAGACATGTATGTAACCTGTGGAATGTAGGGTATGTATACGTCATGTCTAAATAAGTATATCAATGAAGCATGTAATATAAATAACTTTGAATGAGACTACATAGTAATAGTTCATGACACCCCTTAATGTAGACAAAATCAACAAATACAAGTGTTATTTATCACATATAGGCCAAAGGAGCACTTACAATGGACATAAAATGTCAAAAAAATAAGGCAAAAGGCTTCATAAAGGAGAACAAAAAATATTACAAACAAGGGACATCAAAGGATGTCGCATTAAGCAATCCTGAGTCCACACACAAATTAATCCATCATGTAAAATAATAACATAAATGAAGCATGAAACAAGGGACTAGTCTACACCATCCATATTTATCAATGCCATATTACAGTAAAATAACTTATTATGTCACTAAGTAATAGATGAGTAACTAACAAGGCATGTGTAACAAATATATGTGGCCCAAGATGGTTAAAATGTCATAGAAATATATAACTTATAATAGTGAGACATGTGGAACAAGATTACCCTAGTGCAGCTAATGGGTAGAGGGAAAACCAACATTTGCATGTCCATATGTAACCTATATGTCATGCATAACACTTAGATATCATGAAATTCTTGTGTGTATGTAAATAATATGCCATCTACCAAAACATGTGATAAATAACATACATGAAAAAGATAAACTAGTCATCATGTCATGTTAAGGTCTTAATTTTGGATTTTTTTGAATATTTGAAAGCTTTTGCATTTTTTGATTTTTTTTATATTTTTAAATATTGAAATTTAAAATCATGAATCGCAAAATAGGTCATCTTTGTCAAGATTGAAATTCCCATATATAGGTTTGTCCTTGAAGTTATATAATCACATTACTTTTTCTTCTAGTTTTTATTAGTCCATTGATGTATCCTCTGTCATTTTTGTAGATTGTGCTTCTAGATGGTATGTGTCACTGTCATGTCAAATTTTAATCACTCTCTCTTCATGTGAGAAAGTGAGATATTGGTTGGTTGAATCCATTGTAACTTGTAGTTGTTAAATCCAATATTTCCCTAATGTGAAGGACATTTTTTATTTATGAGGCATGACCCATATGGATGTATTGACCACATTTTTCCTAAAATCTATTGGAAAAATATATATATCGAGGAGGTTTTGGCCATTGTGCATTGAACTGTAATTATGTAATTTTATGTCCCAACTAGTTTAACCCTCTAATACTACATATGGAGTGTTGTTATAATCAATTTGAATATTTTTGTAGTATTCACCTTCCATGAATATAGTAATAGCTAATTGCTCTTATCGAGGATGTTTCCTAGTCATTATTATTGTATATGTTGCCTTTATGAGACTTGATGTTATTTTTTCCTATTGGTCTTGTAAATTCTTGATAATGCCTTTATTATTATATTTCTATATCTATTTTTATAATGCTTCACAATGATTTGCATCAAGTTTAATGATTGTGTGGAAAAAATGCCCATGGCTTGATGTCAAGTGGAGGGTAATGTGATAAGATTATGGTCAAGTAGAAACTATAATACTATACTTAGTGTATCTTGGATTTTTGTTATGTGTAATTTTATTGAAATCTTAGCATGTGCTAGCTCCACATCATTTAGTAAATTATATTGTTCTTCCTTTGTCCCAAGTTTGTTGATCTTTATTATTGGTTTGGATTAGTTCATGATAGCATTATAATTATGTTTCACATTTTGGATATGCTCATGGTATGTCATTGTTAGCTTTCCTTTATTTGAAAAACATTGTGTGTTTGTAGTAGTTTCTACTTTGTCTCAATATGTTCCAACTCCCATAGGTGTGAATAGGGTATGAGATAAGTAGTATTTTGAGGGATTAAAGTTTAAATTTTCATATTTGATCATGTGTCATAAATGACACATTTATATCTTTCTCATTGCTATCATAATAATCTATAACCATGCCATCTTGATATTTTGAGTTCACTAGTAAAGGAATATCGGGAATATATTGTGGCTATTCTAGATTAACATGTGATTCTTATTGTGCCATGGCATATTGCATTATAATTTATTCCTTATATTTTTATGTACTTGATTCACACACCTCATATATATGCATCTAAGATATTGGAATGGTATGTGATGGATCAATAATGGTATGATCTTCTAATTGTGTTTATGATTGATCCTCAAGAGTAGATTGAGTGAATTTATAATATCTGAATGGATCCTCATCTGTTGGTTCTGAATACAAAATACCTTCATTCATATATTTGATGCATGTATGTACTATTAGTGGTAATGATTCTATATAATAAATCCACGGTTGTCCCAAAAGTAAGTTATAATTTAGTTGAATAAACATGACATGAAAAATAGTAGGTACTAATTTGGGGCCTAATATGACATCTAATGAAATGGTTCTAATTTATTTTCATGAGGTGTTACCAAATCCTTTTATTCTCTGATCTAGTTTTTGAATAGTAACCATGTTAATCCCCAAAAATTGTAGGAGTGTAGTGTTGCAAATGTTCAATCCAGGCCCATTATGTACCAATATACGCTTGACTAGACTATGTTGTATTTTAGCTTGGATAAATAAGGACAATTTTTTATCAATTACAAGTTTCATGGGTAAAGTGAATTTAAAATTAATTTTTGTTACCCATTTGTCTACATAATTGATCTAAAGAAGATATATTATCCATGTATAACAAAATTAAAATGAAAATTTCATTAATTGGGTTAACTAATAATGTTCATTCAACATAGTCATGATTAATGTGTATTATTAGGGAAGCATCAAAAACCCTAAAGTCAAAATATGAAACCATATATAGATAAAAACTTAAAGGAAAACCTAGGGTTTTGTATTATATGATATGTGTATGGGTTCACCAACATATTTTACCTTGATTTGGATTAATAGACTAGATTAATCTAATTTAAGGTAGAACTTTTAAATAGAATTTATATTGTAAAATATGATATTCAAATGTACATCTAAATGTAAATTATCAAAATTAATTCTTTTGATTTGATAAGGGCATATACTAAACATGGAAAGGACTAAAGAGATCATCATACTTAGATTTTTTGTTTGACTGTTTGACTATGACAATATTTTGGAAGTGTAAATCAAGGATAAACATGAATGTGGTTCTCTCAGTTCAGAAACTGATCTACTACCTACACTAAGTTTTATAAGAAAGCGTCAATATTGTTGGTTGATATTGACCTATGTGTAAGTGTGGCATAGTGACTGTATTATCACCTACAATTGTCTTTACTTACTTTGTGTTTGAGATCTTGAAACTTGATGATGCACGTAAATCTAAAATTCAACCTCATTTGCCTTAAAACCATAGATGTGCTTGTGACAGATATAAAATTGTAAAAATGGGGAAATTTTAATGGTTTTACTTAACTCTAATCACCCTCATCTGATGATTATTTTCTTCCTACATATTCAATACTCCAAGGATGAAATCAAGCCACACAAGTTCTCCCACCTAGTGTAATTATGCAATTGTGATCCTTTGTTATGTGTATATAGATAATGATTGGCTTTGGCACATGAAAATGGTTTACTTCACCTATATTTTGATTTCTTAAAACTTGGATTATGATTGGTTCTAGTGATAGCTATGCCAATTGGGAATAATAGGAAAAAATTTCTTAGTGTGCAATAGTGTATAAATGTATCACAGATGAGTGTTAGATCCCTTTTAAATGAGACCTTAATTAATTTATATATGGATTCATTTGAATAATTATTCATGACACTAACACTCTATGATTATGGGCCAACCCAAAGGATGGGTTTGATTTTAAAATAGTCATGGCTAGGAATGAGATGGTTCTGACCAACATAGGTCGTTATCAATAGGCAATAATGATCGTAATTGTCAAAACTGAATCATGTATAGGTTGACTACTCTGAGAGTTTATAGATGTATGTGTAAGATATTTAGTATGTTTAAAATAAACAATTATGTTATTATGGGTATATAACAACAAAATGGAAGGGTTGACTTATAAGATACCATTCAAGTATGAGAGGATGGCGAATTAGGACCTTGTTTGGGTGTTCAACTTGTGTGGTAAATGTGTGTTAATCTCATTGTTATCAAATACTAAATACCATATTTTAATATCTACACCTACATAGATGCTTAAAACTTATTCTTGAGTAATGTTTACATACACATCCTATAGACGATAAACCTTTACAATATTGTAAAATATCAAAACTTAGTGATGGATATATCCTGAAGCCTTATTTTATTCATTCCTCCATTATACCTCCATCACAGGTCATACTAATGAAAAAATACATAGATATGAGGTTTAAGAATAAATAAATACCAATGAAAAAGATCCAAATCCAAATTTAAAACTTAATTTAGTGCCAATAAAATAACCAGCGTAAGTGTTTGAAACACAAAAAAAGAAAATAATAGATCTTTCTTTGTTGGTGAATTTATAAGATACATATTGGATAGTTATGGAAGAGGCTAATGATGATGAGGAAAATAAAATTATAGAAAACATATATGAGTATTTATCTCATCTAAATTTTAAGCCTATTTGTCCATAATAGTATCGAGATGACTCAAATATGGTGAACATTAATAAGTCCAAAAATCCCCTTTATTCACCATCGAATCTAGCTAAATAGAAGGTGCCCATTCAAATCATTCATGAGGATGTAAATATAAATGTTGATTGCAATATCAATTCATGACAAGAATATTTCACACTAAGTGCTCTATGAGATAGTTTTTTGTGATATCCAGTATGACTAGAACACAAGAAGCACATCATGTTTCATGGTGTATCGAATGTGAATGTCCAATGATTGTGAAAAAATCATTAAAAAATATGAAACTAACAGTTACAAAACCTTCTATCAAATTATAGATAACTAATGTACAAGATAAACCAAGAATTATATTATAGATGTTTTTTGATGATAATTTGATTATTTTACCTTCCTCTCGGCATAGATTTTTGGGTTGATTATCACATCAAGAAGTGATGTTTTTTTTGTAATTGTTATAGACTATCTAGGGATGAAACAAATAATTGTGCAATATTATAACAAAATAGTTAGAAGTTTAAGGATAAAGGGATCATCATAGTAATACAAGTACAACAAAATACACCAATAATGGTTTATAACATAAATTAGTAGAGGAATAAGTCATGTAGAGATTAAAAACATCCACGAAGGGGCCCATTGACTATTCATGTATGCATTGAGGGTAATTATCAGTGACATATTCAAATTTATGAAGCAGATGGTGAAAATTCATATAATTGTCCATTTATACAATAGTTGGGTCACAAGATAGGTGAATTGAGAAACACTATACATTGTGATGGATCAATATGGCATGTTACATTACTAATTATTTGTGGGCCAATTATGGATACTTTAATACTTTTGATGTGTACTACAAAAAAATTATATGCTATAGTAGGGCAACGATGGTTAGAGAACACACAAGTTACATTTGATATTCCAAATAAGTGTATTACATTTAGTCTTTGAAGGCAATACAATCAATATTTGACATGATGTAAATAATGAGCAACAAAAGGTAAAAGATTCAAAGATAGTTGAAATAGTGTTATTTCATAAGAAAGAGTATGAGCCCTCATATACAATTGAATAAAACATAACATCATGGAAAGAGCAAAAGGAAAGACAAATATGATTGATGTAGAAAAATAATATGATGATATTGATGATGACATATAGGATTTTGATGAGAACTTAAATCCATAATTAAGCACTTTATCACAAGATCCTCCATATGAGTTTAAGAACCCTTGGATGTGATCTTAAGAGTATGAGATTCAAATAATAAATTAAAAATATAAAAAACGTAAAATATTTAAAAAATAAGAAATTAGATGACAAGTTTTTGTTAATCACATGATTGATTTATGTTATTTGTGATATTAATGATAGATTACAAATCCAATCTCTATGCCCATGTTTTTCATGGTATATATGAGTATTATGCAAAACATGCAAGTTACATATGATACATGGATTTAGAGATGCATTACATTACTTGCACCCAAAGGAAAGATTTCCACATTGGAGGCATCTTAGTACATCTTATAGGTTACATTTTCCTATGGCCATTTCATTGATAATATTGAGCTACTATATTTTTTATACATGGCTTTATTTTGTGTATACTCTTTAGTGTACTATTTTATATGGATACAATACTTTGTTAAATGTGATATTGACATTTATTGATTGGATAAAATAAAATTGATTTTTTTACATGTTTGATGTTGATGACTATTACATGGTGTAATTTTTGAAGTGTGTTACATTTTTTTATCATCAATGTGTGTCACATTGTGTGACTATGGATGCATGTTACATTATGGTTGCATTTTGTGTTATATTGAGTGACTATGGATGAGTGTTTCATGTATGACTATTGATGTGAGTGAAATTTCATGATAATTTATGTGTGATACAATATGTGTTACATTATTTATACACAAAAAATTAATCATTAAGTGATTGGTAAATTTTACTCTTGACATCCTTACCCTTAGATGGTCTATTCACCATGTTACTAACTCATAATATATAAGAGAGCCTTCATTATATTTTAATCACTAAAAATATCATGCATATACCATTATTTTAGTTTCATTTATCTCTATTTATCCCATAGGCTCCTACTAGACCTATCCCAATTGTCTATGTTCTTTTGGGGAAAGTCTACACTAGTCGGATAGGATCACATTACAGCCTTATCTCTCACACTCCAATAGTCACTTTTTAAAATTGAGACATTTCAAAACATCTCTCCCACATGTTTGGTAAAGTCAATTAGTGAAATTATTTTGAATTTTCACCTATTAAAGCATAAAAACATCACTCATTTCACCCTCACTGGATCTCTCTAATAATTTCACTACATAGCGAGCAAAAAAACACTATTTTAACTGTACAACATTCTAACAGTCTTAAGCCAAGTCTAAATATTTTTTATTGCAGGTCAAGGGCATCCATTATCAAACATTTTAATCAATATTCTAGTTATATTCATTCTAGTTACACAATCACACCATCACTTTAGGAGGGAGAACTACATTGACTTGAGGTCCATGTAGGCAACATTTAGTCATAAGGAGTTTTTTAAGGATAACTTGGCCATCCTCACTAACCCATTTTTATTCATCCTTTTTGTTATCTAATACATGTGCATGACCTAGGGTTTTTTATTTTATAGACCTTCCATGTAATAACACATAACATAGAGTTCAAAAACCAAACCTTACAGGTGATCACATAAATCTAGATCCGATAATCAAGAATACAATCAACTAGGACCCAGTTTCAATACCCTGATAAGGCCACAGTGCATCCCTATCCACCTCCTACATACTTTTCCTAATAAAATACAAAATAATTCAATTTCTTCAACCTTAAATTAAATATGACATTGAACAAATTATCTCATCACCTTGGACCATTCCACCACAAAAGCTTATTCTTTCAGCTTCGGGTTGAAATTTACTTGATTTTTTAAAACAAAAATCTTTCACTTTTCATTTTCTACTTTATTTTTCATTTATTTTTGGTTGTTTTATAAATTGTATTATGATAGTTTTTAAACTATTTAGTGACTATCATGAAGGGATATGTGGTGTTCTATTTATAGACATCATTACATGAGGGTTTTAATGTAAATCTCATAGCCATAGTACAATTCTAAATATGAAGTTTAGTTTCCATGTACCTCATCGTTTATCAAAAATACCTAGGGTCCCTTTTCATACCATAGGAATCCTCTTTTAGTCATTTGATTTGTGTTGTGCATAAGAGGAGTGTTTTTCCTAGGGAAGTTGCTTTTTTTATAACCTTGAAACTAGGATTAGTGGGATACAAACATGGTTATACCTTTGTAATTAGTGCTATGAAACATTGGGTTGACACTAATCAGGGAATTAGAAATTACATTTGAGAGCCTACAAACCATTTAAATTCTTGCCTAAATTACCCTCATAACTTAATTTTTTCTTGTATTATATACATAATCATTCACATTGATTGATTCACATTATACTCTATTCATAATTACTATGGTTAATTCATCCATATTACATTGTATTTAAAATGGGTTAAATGAATGAAAGTCTCTCTCAAATGTTACATAGGATTATGTATTTTATTTAAAATATTTACTTACTTTCCAACATGTTTAAAATTTGATAATGTTCCAAAACTTACTTTAGAGAAAAATCCATTACATTGTACTTCCCATTGTTATAATATTGAAAAATCATGTTTGCAATATTTTTAAAAGTTTTCAAATTTTCATTACATATCCACATGGTTAGAATGCACTAATGTACAAAATCATGATATTCATCTTTCAAATAGTTAAAATATTATATATCGAGGTATTCTACATGTAGTTAATTCATCAATAGATGCCAATCGATATGGTTTTCATTCACATAATTATATAAGTATAATGTTAGATAAGGACTGGGTAAGCATGCTCAAGGAATTTTATATCCTATTACTCCTTTTATTAACAAGGGGTGAATATGTCTCGGGTATAATGTTATGCCCACCCCTCATGGACTAAGTCAATTCAAGCCACCTTCCAATATTATTTTTACTACTACTTATTATTAAACTATCAAATTTGAAAGGATTTGAGAACAATAGAAATCATATATTTCCAATTGCATCACATGGGAAACTTCAAATGATCTTCCCTTGCTTACTTTACACCCATTGAAGGGTGAAACATGGGTATTATTTTAGAATCAACACTCATGAAGAGTCCAATGATCCAAATGATGATGTGAAATTTATATAATATCTTCGTGATAATCTCAAAAAGGTTGATTCATTATTATATGTGGATAGAGATGAACACAAAAAGGGCACCCAATATAATACTTTCAATGTTGTTACTTTTAATATTGCATCTAATCAAATTTATACATTTATAGCACCATCTCTTACACAATTTAGGGTGCATGTTGACTTGTTTAGTTGTACACAAAACTACAAAAACCTTCAAAATAGAATGCAACTCTCAGCCTGCAAAGAAGATTGTGATAGAATGTAGTTTTAAACTAAATATCATAGAGTCTTCTCTAGCACCTATTACTAATTTCCTTATTCATCATCAATGGTAATGACTTCTTCCTATATAGCTTTTTTTCATTTCTCTTCATACTCCTCAAATATTTGTAATATGTTTTCTAACATATCATGATTTGGGCCTTTGAAATATTGATAAGGAATATCATCCTCTACCTACAAGTTTGTCATCTTTTGAGGATTTATCTTGAAATTATTCAATTCCTTGTCTATCTTATGAAAAGTGTTATGAAAGTCCACAAATTTTTAAATCGATTGATAATTGAAGGAAGTAGTAAGGTTGGTTTCTTAATTGAGCAATTATTTAAATGAGCCTTGCATGTCTCCCACAAGGATATTTTTCCTTCATCTCATAGAATGAGCATGGGAGTTTCTCAATGGTCTCATTGATGTCATAAATGGGATCAATTAATAATATCCTTGAATCCTTAAATTTGTGCAAATATTCTCATATAATATTTGTTGACATAGTGGATTACACCTAGGGCAGGAGGCTGAGCTCCTGCCTTCCACACGCAACAATGGAAAATTCCCCTCTCGCCTATGGGATTGGAAAAGCTAAAGGGGAGAGTCTCTAGATAAGGGTTAGCTCCCTCTGATGTATCTTTTAGGCCTTGGTTTCCCCTACTACTAACAAATAAATAAAAAAAGGGGGGGATGAAAAGGGAGAGAGAGATGCTGAAAATAGAACCTAAGCCTAAAAAATGAAAAGGTGCTACACCAAAAAAAATTGACCCACCCAGCTCGAATATACACTTTTCACCAAAAAGAAGCACCCATACACTTCATCTAAAGTGTGAAGCTCTTCCACAATAGTCAACTAGGGGTTCGTGGAAATACAGGGAGGAAGAAACTACCAGAGGCATCCTCAGACACACTTATGGCAGCCTATTCACAGGCACCTACATTCCCCTAGGAACACTTCTGGCAGACCTGCAGAAAAGAGACTTCGCAATGCACTAGACATGCTATAATTGATCTGTGAGAAGCATGAAAGACAATGACTTAACACAAAAGAAGAAAATAGACATATACTTTAAAGTACAAGTCCAGATAGAGGTAAAAATTCTAAGTCCTAATTCAAGGTAAAATCTAGTAACACTCTACCTTACAAGCCTGAGAGATTTTTGGGTAGAGTTTTGCCTTAAGGCTAAGAGAGTGGATCCTTCTCAAATGAGAAATTTTACAATAAATAGAGAAAGGGGAAGAGAACTTGGCACTTCCTTAACAAGCTCAACCCATGTGTGCCAAGAGCATCGGGAAGAAGAAGTCACTGTTGTTGATGTCATTCTTTTAGAAGAGGTCTGCTGGAATCATCTTGTGTGATCACCAATCTTGACTTTGGCTTTTGAGAGCATAGGCTGTGCCTCTTTTCCTACAAACAGACTATGGTTTGTCTCCTCATAAATGCCAAGTGGAGAAAGCATGCTATGCCGCTCACTATTTGCACCATTTGATGACCATCTGGTAATAACTCGCCTCTCCTTGCCACTTAGACTGCTTTGTCTATGCCTGTGCTTTATCACTTCATTCCTTAGGCTCTTTTTTGTTTGCCTTGGCCACTGTCTATAGATTTTCAAATAAGTGACATGTGGCGTGTTTCGTTGTGAAATGGGCAGGAAATGTGGTAGCATCCGCTTGACTCATGGAAGCTTTAGGCACCCTTTGAAGGTCCTATGGAAGAGGACATGTGTTGACTTCCACTTCCTTTAGAAATTTGTTCAAGGCCCACCATAGTTCTTGCAGGATAAAAGAGAGAGACTACAAGTGCTGACACTTATCAACTTCTGCCAAGCCTTGTAGGGGACACGTGGCACATTTTGCTGCTCCTAAAAAAGCATGTCAAAGCCTTCCACCATTGCCATTTGGCACCTTTCGTGCTCCAAATTTCTTGGTATAAAATTTGACATTCACAGGCTCATCACAATTTGAAAACCAATGGCTAGCCTATCTTCTTAAAGTTGATAGCTTCTAGGATGTCACCATCCTTGGCAAATTCCTTTGGGCCTCTTCCTACTTTAGCTTTTCTGCTTCGGCCCTTTTCCCTGTGGGATTTTTCTTTGGAATTTTCTCAGATTTTTCTCTCTGGTGGCCTCCCTAAATTTCTTCAGACTTTTTTTCGAAGGAATTCCTTCGAACAAAAAGCCCAAAAGAAATCGTCACATGTCTTTTGCTTTTGCCTTAAGTCCCTTTCTTTTGGGTTTCTTGTTTGCAATTTTTTTGAATTCCTTCAAACTTTTTGTCCAAAGGATATCTTCCTTGCCTCTGCCAACTGCCTTAAAAAAATTTCTGAAAGAAATCATCCTTTGTGGCCTTCTTAAAAATGACCCTTTGGAAGGGTGCCTTTGTGCCTATCTGCCCTCTGAAAGGGCACTTGTCCTTCAGCTCTGTGGATGCTCCTTTGAACCACCCAATTAAACTAAGCCATTGAATCGATTGATTGAACCAAAAATGGTTCAATAGTTCAACAGTTCAACACTGCGTGCCACTCCTTTGTTGAACCAAACTTTTGAACCTACCACTTGAAACAAGTGTTTAAACTATTCCTTTGAACCAACCACTTGAACCAAGTGTTTAAACCATTCCTTTGAACCAATCGCTTGAACGAAAAATGGTTCAACAGTTCAATAGTTCAACATGGCGTGCTATTTGTTTGAACTATGCCACTTTGAAACAAGCCTTTAAACTTGTCACGATGAACTAAGGCTTTGAACCTAAGTGTTGAACCAAGGCATTGAACCGAGCCAACAAACCAAGGCATTGAGCCAAAGTATTGAATCAAGCCATTGAACCAAGCCAATGAACTGACTAAGTGAACTGAGTGATTAAACCATCTAATTGAACTGAAGCATTGAACCAAGACGTTGAACCAACGTGTTGAACCAAGCTGATGAACCATTTGATTGAACCAAAGCGATGAACTTTGCCAATTGAACCAAGGATTTAAATCGAAGTGTTGAACCAAGGCATTGAACCGGTTCAATGGTTCAATAGTTCAAAGGTACTAACTCTTGGAAAGATTATGTCATTGAACCACTCTTCCAACCTTAAGAAAAATTGTTTTTTGAACCATTTTAGCTCTCTTTCCTTATGAATTTATTTAGACAAGAGTCTGAAGAAGCTTTATAAAAATTTTCACTCTCTGAACTAGTTCCTCATCTGAAAGACTACACCTACAGAGTCCGTAGAAACTATGAAACTCATGCCAAATCAAAAAATATACTGGCTTAGAATAACAAGAAAAGAAGGGGGACCGATTTTCTAGCCTGTTGGCCAAAAAATGGTCAACAAATTGGTGACTCCCAGGGGAAGCATGCCTGCTATGCTTAGAGACCAATTGCCTTATAGTCCATTGGGCATAGAGTCAGAATGCAGCTTTGAAGAAAGGTTAGCAACAACCCCAAAGATCCAAGAATCAAACATGAAGCTTTTTACCCCAGACACAAGGGAAAGCACACACAAGACTAAAAACACTACTTGTGCAAACTACACTTCGGGAAAGTAGGAAAGGAAACTAAAAGCAAACTACTATATACAACTAACCAAGAATATTTGCCTCCCTCTTGGATCAAAGGGAAAATTTCTTAAGTCCCCTTCCTGGCAAGATGGTGCCAAACAATTAGCTAAATGAAAAGGAGATTTGGTGACCTACTCCTCTTGCCTATCACCTTGATTGGCTTGTATATGAGTGGATCAGATTCAAACATGCTTCCAACATACATGTATCCCTTTTGTTCCTAGAAGCTTGTTGAATGTTGGTCCTTCATGCTAGTGCATATCACCAAGAAATCTGTGGCTGCTGGCTCATCACCATAAGCCCTTTGTTGTGCATGATCCCCTTGCAATGCATCATGGTTTGACTTGTTCCCTTTTACTTCATTAAAAAATGTGTCAAACTCATCCTCTGCTCCCTCAAGGCCTTCTTGAAGAAGGGTGACTGTGGTGATGTCTGAAATGGAATCACAAAATGATTGCTCATCCCACAGAACATCACCTCTCTGTTTAAAGCTCTCTTCTTCAAGGCTTTCCTCAAGGAAGACCAGCCTCTCATTTTCCTCCTCAATGACTAGAATTTATAGATATTCAAAAATATCCATCTGGTCCTCCTCCTAATCAGGCTCCTCAGTGTCGTTGTCCTCATCATCAAAGCAACAAGGAAGTTCATCAAACAAAGGGGGAGAGAGCTCACCATGCTTAAGTTCCTCTTTGTATTGCTTGAACATCTGCATGTACGCATGACCTGCATCTTCTCCATTGCTGATGAAGTCTTCACAAGGGGCATTGATGATGATTTCTTCTTCGTTATCCCTCATGATAGCCTCCTGAAGAGCTGTAAATTGGATCTTTTCTTCCTCACTCGCCTCCTACAGAACAAGTTCCTCCTTGAGAAGGGATGAAGTGGGAAAACCATGTGGAAGAGGAGGCAGTCCTTGAGCTAGAATTAAATGATTCTCCTCCTTCCATCTAGCTAAAACTTCATCAACATCAGGTGTGGCCTGATAACTCTCTTGGAAGTGTGTAGATGGGGTGTATTCAGACATGGAATGTGTCGCTGGGTCTGGACTGTCCATCACACAGTGGCTGAGGAATCTCTCTCTAAATTCTAACTCTGTAATTATTTTGGCCATATCCTCTTGGAAGATCCTTTCATAGAGGTCACTAGCATCATCATGAGTAGGAACAACCTCATCTTCTTGAAGGGTTTGAGAAAAATCCTTCTTCTCCTCCTTCCTGCCCCATGATTCTACTATTTTCTTCTAGTTCAGGATCTTGGAATTGGAATTTTGCTCCTGTGAAAAAGCAGTAATTTTGTTTTCTCCAAGGTCTTGGGGCTCCTCCACAAGGTTTGAAAGTTCTAACTCTCTTTCATGAAGCAACCTCATCCTAGCCTCTAAATCTTTAATTTGCTTGGCTAGATTATCCTAAAAGAGTCTTTCTTGGAGGTCACAAGCATCATCATGTTGAGTAGGAGCAGTTTTGAGAGAGATGTGCTGGTTGATAATGTTCCCCCTAAAGGAATATTTACAATCTAAGGAACTTAGAAGGTTCATCTCCATTGGAGGTTGTTCTAGTTCCCTTTGATGCTTGAAGGCTAGGCGCACGGGGTCAAGAGCAGGGTTGATCGATGCATTGGATGAGCCAAAATGAGCAAGTGCCATCTGGTAGAAAGGATTTGGTGCACAAGAGGGGGATTTATTTAGGATAGGAGGGGGCGTGCAAGGCTGACTACCTTAAATGAATGGATTCCTCCATTTTCCTACCTCCTCCTCCATGGACTGCAAGGCTTGAGCTTGCCTGAACAAGTACTCCTCTTTATACATCAGCTCCTACTAATATATGTACTACTCATCCAGTCTGTTGATCTCCATTACTTGATTCTCAAACTCTAGTGCCACCTCCCTTATCATTAAAGGGCAAGTAAAAGAGCTGCTTGAGGTGATTCCCTAAATATCTTGAGTTTGAATGAAGTCATATGAAGGAATACAAGGTCCATGATTTTGTGCAAAGGAATTATACATACAAAAATGTGATTTCTGATGGCACCAAGCTGCTTAACCAGCTGATTCAACTTAGAGTCACCATTGGTGTTGATGCAAAAGCCTCCAAAGGCTAGTCAATTGAAGAACACACCAAAAATTCTTCAACTCTTTAGAAACAACTTGTCCTAGTTGGTCCCACCGAGCGTGCCAAAAACTACTGACATAGTGGATTGCACTCGGGGGAGGAGGCCGAGCTCCTGTCTTCCACACGCAACAATGGAAACTCCCCTCTCACCTATGGGACTAGTGAAACTAGAGGGGAGAGTCTCTAGATAAGGGTTAGCTCCCTCTGATTTATCTTTTAGGCCCTAGTTTCTCTTACTGCTAACAAATTAAAAAAAATAGGGGGGGATGAAAAGGGAGAGAGAGATGCTAAAAATAGAACCTAAGCCTAAAAAATGAAAAGGTGATACACCAAAAAAGTTGACCCACCTAGCCCGAATATACACTTTTCACCAAAAATAAGTGCCCATACACTTCATCTAAAGTGTGAAGCTCTTCTACAATAGTTAGCTAGGGGTCCATGGAAATACAGGAAGGAAGAAACTACCAGAGGCATCCTTAGACACACTTATGGTAGCCTATTCACAGGCACCTACATTCCCCTAGGAACACTTCTGGTAGACCTACATAAAAGAGACTTTGCAATGCACTAGGCATGTTGTAATTGATCTGTGAGAAGCATGAAAGATAATGACTTAACACAAAAGAAGAAAATAGACATATACTTTAAAGTGCAAGTCTAGATAGAGGTAAAAATGCTAAGTCTTGATTCAAGGTAAAATTTGGTAGCACTTTGCCTTACAAGCCCGAGAGATTTTTGGGTAGAGTTTTGCCTTAAGGCTAAGAGAGTGGATCCTTCTCAAATGAGAAATTTTACAATATATAGAGAAAGGGGAAGAGAACTTGGCACTTCCTTGACAAGCTCAACCCATGTGTACCGAGAGCATCATGAAGAGGAAGTCACTATTGCTGATGTCATTCTTCTAGAAGAGGCCTACTGGGACCATGTTATGTGATCACCGATCTTGACTTTGGCTTTCAAGAGCATGGGCTATGCCTCTTTTCCTACAAATAGACTATGGTTTGTCTCCTCATAAATTCCAAGTGGAGAAAGCATGTTGTGCCACTCACTATTTGTGCCATTTGATGACCATCTCGCAATAACTCACCTCTCCTCACCACTTGAACTACTTTGTCTATTCCTGCACTTTGTCCCTTCATTCCTTAGGATTTTTTCTATTTGCCTTGGCCACTTTTTGCTGATTTTCAAATAAGTGACACGTGGCACGTTTTGTTATGAAACGAGCAGGAAACATGGTAGCATCTGCTTGACTCATGGAAGCTTAGGCACCCTTTGAAGATCTTGCAAAAGAGGACATGTGTCAACTTTTGCTTCCTTTAGAAATTCATTTGGGGCCCACCACAGTTCTCATGGGACAAAAGAGAGAGACTGTGGGTGCTAACACTTGTCAGCTTTTACTGAGCCTTGTAAGGGACACGTGGCATGTTTCATTGCTCCTAAAAAAGCATGTCAAATCCTTCCATGATTGTCACTTGATGCCTTCCACACTCTAGATTCCCTGGTGTAAAATTTGATGTTCGTAGGCTCATCATAGTTTGAAAACCAATGACTAGTCTATCTTCTTAAAGTTGACAGCTTCTAGGACGTCACCATCCTTGGCAAATTCCTTCGGGCCTCTTCCTGCTTTGGCTTTTCTTCTTCGGCCCTTTTCCCCATGGGCTTTTTCTTTGGAATTTTCTTAGCTTTTTCTCTCCAATGGCCTCCCTGAATTTCATTGGACTTTTGTCTAAAGGAATTCCTTCTAACAAAAAGTCCAAAAGACATCGTCACATGTCTTTTGCTTTTGCCTGAAGCCCCTTTCTTTTAGGTTTCTTATTTAGAGTTTTTTTGAATTCCTTTAGACTTTTTGTCTAAAGGAATTCCTTCAGACAAAAAGTCTGAAGGATATCTTCTTTGCCTCTGCCGACTGCCTTAGAATTTTTTTTGAAAGAAATCATCCTTTACGGCCTTCTTGAAAATGACCCTTCTAAAGGGTGCCTTTGTGCCTGACTACCTTCTGAAAGGGAACTTGTCCTTCAGCTCTGTGGATGCTCCTTTGAACTGCTTGATTTAACTAAGCCATTAAACCAACTGATTGAACCAAAAATGGTTCAATGGTTCAATGATTCAATACTGCGTGCCACTCCTTTGTTGAACCAAGCCTTTGAACCTACCGCTTGAACCAACTGCTTAAAGCAAGTGTTTGAACCATTCCTTTGAACCAATCGCTTGAACCAAAAATGGTTCAATGGTTCAACGGTTCAACACTGTGCGCCATTTATTTAAACTATGCCACTTTAAAACAAGCCTTTGAACTTGTCATGATGAACCAAGGCTTTGAACCTAAGCATTGAACCAAGGCATTGAATCAGGCCGATGAACCAAGGTAATGAACCAAAGTATTGAACCAAGCCATTGAACCAAGCTGATGAATCAACTGAGTGAACCGAGTGATTGAACCATCCAATTGAACTGAAGCATTGAACCAAGATGTTGAACCAATGCATTAAACCAAGCTGATGAACCATTTGATTGAACCAAAGTGATGAACTTTGTCGATTGAACCAAGGCTTTGAACTGAAGCGTTGAACCAAGGCATTGAACCAGTTCAATGGTTCAACGGTTTAAAGGTGCTAACTCTTGGAGAGATTATGTCATTAAACCACTCTTCCAACCTTAAGGAAAAGCGTTTTTGAACCATTTTAGCTCTTTTTCCTTATGAATTTATTCAGATAAGAGTCTGAAGAAGCTTTATAAAAATTTTCACTCTCTGAACTGGTTCCTCATCTGAAAGACTACACCTGCAGAGTCTGTAGAAACTGTGAAACTCATGCCAAATCAAAAAATATACTGGCTTAGAACAATAGGAAAAGAAGGGGGACCAATTTTCTGGCCTATTGGGTAAAAAATGGTCAACAATATTGATCATGAGTCTTATCAACCTTAACAACTCAACTTGTTCTCCTAAGTCATCTTACTCAAACCTCCTTCATAAAACAAAACATCCTCATCTACCCTGACCAGGGTTTGCAGTTTTGGTATCTAATTCTTTAGTTTACCTAATTCTTCTCTATATTTTACATATTTTTTTATAAGTGTATTGTCTTTCTTATTCCATTGAAGATTAGACTTCAATATCCAAGGTTATAGTTTTATTCCCTTGTTCGAGAAACTTCTTAGACCATTCCTCATTAGCTCTCCCCATTCTCCCTATCCTCTCAAATGCTTGAAGAGTCTTGGTGTTTGGGGTATAATCTTGAAGTTGTAGTTGAGTTGGGATAATTGGTCTTTGTATCACAAAGGTAAGTTGGTCCACCTTCTCTTTCAATTGTTTTTTTTGGCTTTATCATGATCAAACCTTTCAATTAATGAGTCAATAGTAGTCTACACATCCTCCTTTAATCCTTTGTGAGTAGGCTTTCCCATGTGAACATGTGAAACCTAGTAACCTGCAGATGTCATCTCTTTTTTTAACTTCTCAAAAGGAGGAATAGTGATTTCAACATACCTCTCACCTTGATCATCTACAAAATATGAGAAACCTTTTTGGGTTTCTTGGCAACTTGAGGATTTAGGGGAATAAGGGTACTAAAGTCTATCTCCAAAGGAGGAATCATCTTCTTCCTCTTATTTACTATACTATTTAACCATTGAAATGTCCCTATATCCACCTCCTTTTATAGTGATGATGATCCTACCCAAACCTATTCTTGAACAACAAGAGTCTGATCTATCATTATTTCTAATTTTTCCTCTATTTGAGGAAAATATATTACTTCCACTTCTAGAGCCTCCTAAGTGTATAGCTCTTCTTCTTCTTAAATGATAGGTAAATGTCCCAAATCCTTTAAATAATTTTTTTAACTCTGTAAAAGATTTGATTTCTTCAAGAATTGATTCAATGGTCCTTTGGGAATTGGCCTAAAGAGGATTATCCTATAGTTATCCAGATGGGAGATATGTTACTACTATTGTAGGGGTTTCCTTAGGATCCAGTAATGGA
Source organism: Torreya grandis (assembly GCA_037957365.1). Taxonomy (NCBI): domain Eukaryota; kingdom Viridiplantae; phylum Streptophyta; class Pinopsida; order Cupressales; family Taxaceae; genus Torreya; species Torreya grandis. The sequence goes on along the minus strand of JARHVA010000688.1, from coordinate 688,553 downwards.
AGATCTATAGTGATGAGTTATAATGTGGTATTCTTAATGAATCCTTATGAATGAACCACCTTTTCAGGTGTCTCACTAAACATAATCAATATCCCATGAGTACCCCTTCCACTAGTTGTCTTTTTGAGCTTGAATTTCAAGGGTATATTTTTAGGTCGAGGTGAGGTCTCTATAGTTTCTTCGATCACCAAAACAATATCCCTTGTAGTACATGAATATATTGCTTGATCTTCTATATCTTTTTGCTTTATTCAATTAGATGAGGGAATATCTATAGCTTTCAATTGTGGAGGAAGTTGAGCATTTTGTACATCCACTCCTTTAATAGTGAGCCACACCAAAGTCCTTCTAAAGACTCTTTGAGTTCAAGTATCTAATGATATTATCTCCCATTGACTCTAGTCAACCCTAGGGTTAGGTACAGTTTTGATTCTGTGTGAAAATTAATTCTCATCCACCACTTCACCATCATCTTAAATATTCATATCATCAATAATATCCATAATATTGAACCTAATTACTTTATCTAACATGAAATGGGTACGGGCAAGGAATCTGACTTCCCTTTCATCATCACAATCCATCCAAAAGTTCTCATAATAAGGGATGTATTTAAAGGACATGTTAAAACCATGTTATGTTATTCCCCTTATATTAAATGAAGGATGGTTATGAAATGATTAGAATATGACTTGTGTCATTTTTACTTCTATTGATTTAACTTTATGTAGTATGGCATAAGCATATCTGACAATAGTCATTAGAAAATGAATGCCAATAGATTTATTTTATAAACCAAAATCTTTTGTGTCACCATCAACTATCACACTAACTCCATGAGTACCCATATATCATATACAAACCTTAGAAGCATAAAAGGGGCATAATCACATATGCATACCTTGATATATGAAAATGTAGGGAACTCAATGAACTAACCACCCCATCTTGAAATCTATATATAGGTAGCGATGGATAAGTGTGTATTATAAGGATGTACTTTAAACATTTGAATGAAAATTTAAAGGAATATATCATTGACATGATGAAAATGTTTAACAATTTCACTTATTGTCGACTGGGGATAATATTCATATATTTGAGAGGCTAAAATTAGACCCATTATAGACAATCAACTATAAAATATCCTATGTGCACCATCATAGTTGAGATATGAAATCATATGAAAATTATGAGAGGTAATTACCTCACACATTTGTTTGTGAATTTAATCATTGACCAATTTAGCCCAATTGATGTATTACTTATTGGCATGAATAATCTGTATATATTAGAACATCCACTCATTATATTTTTTTACCACTAGATTTCCCACCACCCTATTTAGGAGGGTAACAATGTTATTGATTTCAATCTTTAAATCCTATTGGGTGATCACCTTGGGGACCCTATAGATTGAGGGTTTGGGATTAGCAAGCCAGTGCTTATTTAGGGACCTAAGATAATCATCCTTATAATTATCATGAAATTTTGGGATGACTATAGAGTGATTTACATGAAAAATCATGATCAAGAATCTTAAACATCTCCTTAATCTATTTGAGACAAATTCTCAAGATAACCCCTTATTATAAAGTATGAACCTCTCTTTAATCTCTATCATAGTGACTTGCCAGAGTCATGTCAAGTTCTAAGCACTACATGGAGACTAGAAACATAATAGTTTGAGGAAGGCCACTATCATAAATTCTTAGTGTCTAGTAATTCTTTAAAAAAGCATTTATTTTTATCCAAAATTCTTCGATATCAATATGCCCCAAGTCCATGTCGGTGACCTAGTCAACGTTGGATTCTATGTTATAAGGGGGTGTGACCCCTTGGAACTAGTATTTCATTTCACTTACTTTTTCATTCCCTTTCTTCTTAGGCATCTCATACATTTGTCAATTGCAATAATGAGGGGAGGCAAAATCAAGAGATTTTAGTGTAGTCATGAAGTCTCGATGCAAGGAGAGTAGGAAATCTTGATGTCAAGATTTTAAGGGTGCACAATAGCCTAAAAACCCTAATGTGGGGGAAGCAAAAAACTCTAACGTCAAATATTTGAGAGTGTAAAGAAGGCATCAAACCCTAATGTGGGTGAACCTAAAAAATATGACATTGAGGGTGTGAAGGCATATAGTTGGCAAACCCTAATGCAAAAAAAGGTGAAAACTCTAACATTAGGGGGTGTGAAGGTATAAAGTAGGTGTGAAACCTAAATGTACATCCAGTAAAAAAACTTTGATGTTGGAATGGTGAGTAAATTTTTCCAAGAGCTTTAATAAGAATCTTGATGAAGCGAGAAGTATTAGAACAATATCAACAAGGGAATGTTTGAGCAATAAAATTAAGATGAAGTACTTGTAAGGAAGAACTCCAAGGAAACCAAATCAAAACCTAAAATGTGATAACATGGATAAATATAGAGGAAACCCTAATAAAAATTACTTATAATTGCTAAATAATGTTAGAAAATCCTTTATAATGAAAAAAATGTAATCATCGAGCTGAAAATCCTATTGTTTCAGTGTTTTTGAGTGGTAGAAAGATGTTAATTAAATGGTGGGGGTCGATAATACCCCCCAATGTGTAGGACTCAACCCTCATCAATGAGGCTTGAGCTAGGGATGGGAGGCTACGTTGTAGTTGTTGAGGCCCAATGAATGTGTTGTAGTCCCAGAACTCAGACCAAGGAGATGTAAAAAATAAACTAAGAATATTTCAAAAAATACTCTTTTTTAATTTTCAAATATTTTCAAAAAATTCAAATGGGGTGCCCCATATTTCACCTAGGAAATTTAGGGGGACAATAGAACATCACTTAGTCTCCAAAATATATCCATGCCTATGCCTACTCATGTTACTTACACTCATCTCATTACCTCTTCAAATGCTACTCTAGATCATACCATCCTTGCATGACAAGTTTTGTTGGCCCACATTAAATAATCCATTTCTCATGTAATCCCTTCTATGGACTCATGCTGCTTATTACATAACCCTTTTTCACCCAAAATTACATCTTATACATTACCAATTGGCTTTGTGGCACCCAAACTTCCTCTTTATGAAGTCAAAGGTGATCTTGAATAGCATTTGTGTGCCTTCCATGCAGTTTGTCTAGATTATGCAGATGATGATAAATTGTTGACAAAGATTTTTACAAAAAGTCTCAAAGAATATGCTCCTAGATGGTTCTATATTATTCCTAGTCATTCAGTAAAGGCTTTTAATCATTTTAAAAATCAATTTTTTACATATTTTTCTATCAAAATTGGTAAAAAATTATCATATACTCAAATTACAAATCTCAAATAAGGATATAATGAAACAACCAATGAATATGTGCTAAGTATAAGATTATGTTTGTCTAAATGAAAAACCAAATGGTTATTAATGAGCTTCAATCTATTTTTACATAAATCTTTCTTTCTCCTCTTCAAGAATCCATTAGGTTTGATAAGTTCAAATCTTTTGATGAACTATGCCATATAGTCAAAGAGTGTGAAGTCAAATAGTTTACTTTGAACAAGCTCAAATATGTTTCAAATGTTCCTTCTACTTCAAATGTCAAATTTCAAATAAATATAAATTATAAAAACAAACCAACTGAAAAAATAATGAATCAAAAGTGAAATTTATTGTTATATCACAACCACCACAAAAATATTCATTTACAAGCTCTACTGAGGAGGTAATTTTCAAATTTTCCACCAACTCCTCATGTTTAATTGTAAAAGCTCATAGAATTCAATGTAATCTCTCTTCCTCCACCAATGGAGAAAGATATGTCTAGACCTTAATCTACAAATTTTTATGGAAATGCATATTGTGACTATCATAGATGTATTGAGCATTCTACATATAAATGTTTCAATCTTAAGTATTGGATCCAAGATATTGGTAGTCATATAGAATGTCACTTGAGTGCAATGAGTGTCATTTGAGGCCACCCTATCCCTAGCTTAGACCTAGACCTATCTTAGGGCCTATTTTGATCTTATCTAGCTTTTATGTGGGTTTAACCCATCTTTTAATATACCAAAAGTAGCCCCAAACCATCTCCTAGGCATCTAGGCCCCTAGTGCTAGATTATGCCACCTGGACACTAGCACAACTCTTTGAAAATTAGTGCACTATGCTAGTGACTAGGGGATTGTGCTACCATCCCTTACCTCTTTTCTCCTCCAACAGACATATTTCCAATTTTCAAGACACCTTAGGGTCAACCTAGACCTATTCCACATCTGAATAAGTACCAGATCAATACACACACACACACACACACACACACACACACACACACACACACACACACACACACACACACACACACACACACACACACACACACACACACACACACACACACACACACCAATTTCATCCTTTTACCCACTATGCAAAATACACACAAACAAGTTTAGAAATAGATTGTATAAATCAAGGTCACTAATCTTATTCTACTCTACTTATGCATAAAGACATCTATAAAAATCCTAAGCTCAGATTACTCATAGTTCTAGTCTCAAGAAAACTCAAAGCACTTAAGTTGATACTCATACTAACATTAACTTGCACTTGCACCAATTACCAAGTGGGTGAACTACATCAGGCTTGATACCCTCTCGAGGTATTGATATGTAGACAACTCTCAATATAATGAGGTATTGAGGCCACATCTAGCCTATTTAGCTAACATTACACTTTTTATACTTATGTTTCTCAAATACCCTAACAAGATGGAGGTATAGGGTTTTGCATTCTAAATCAGTCAAAAATAGGTCATATGTAGAAATCAATGCTCATTTGCACAGGCACAGGTATATAACACTCAAGTGAAGGTCCACCTAGAAACTCATAGTCTCTACCTATAAAGGACACTACCATGCCCTAGAAGATGCTAGCACATTTCACTACTATCTAGAGGACCGCACTACTATCCATGAGGAGTTTTGACTTTAGGTTATTATTAATGACATCCCTACCCAATCTCTACACCAATTTCTAGCCTACCAATCATCAATCTTAGTCAATTTCTAGCTAAGTACATCTTAGTGTAATTTATTATTATTTATAGAATAATCAGATTAGGTTAATTATTTTATAAATTAGTGTTTGTATTTATTATATATTTATTCCATGATTTAATGTTTTGGGCCTTTAACAACCTATGATTTTAAATTCAATAATCCCCTTAAAAGTTAAATCATTTGATGAACCCGACTTATTTTGAATGGTATAATAACCCTAATCCTATACTACCTTTAGGGTTTATGTTTATATCATTCTAAAACTTAGATTCATATTTTATATTCTTGTATTTTTTTATTTTTATTTTTATCTAATCATGATAATAATGATAGAAGATGTCTATCACTTTCTAATGCAAAGTTTTCTAGTTTCATTTGCATGTTTGTTTCCTTGCATTTGGAATCAATTTAAAGAATATATAAACACATATGTAATGTTTTACTATATCAGTTAAAATATATTTTATTGGACCTATTCCATAAATTTAATAAGCTAACAACCATATTTCAAGTTTTAATATCATATCTTATGTACAAGAAATAATCTTCTTCTCCTCCTCATCTCCATGAGGGTGATATCTACTTTCCCTTTTACTAGGTCCATGCTATCACTCCTCCATGAGATGAAGTAGCCTATACTAATATTACTAATGCCCATACTTAAACTATCCATTCCTCCACCTCTTTTCTATAGGGTGTGTGCCTACATTTTCAATTAGAAGCAACTAGGGTTTGCACTTGTGAGACTTTAAGGGATGAAATTATCAGTATGAGAAAACTAATTTTAGAATTACAAAATTAGAATTAGCTATTACATGAAAATATTATAGCATTAGAAAATAAGATTATAAAACAAAATCCTCTAGGGTACACTAGTGTCAATCATGCATATACATCTTCACCTAGTCAATTTGCGGCAAGCAATGTTACATATCACAACGAGAAATCACAACAAAGTACATCTACATCTAGTGATTCAAACATTACTCAAATATCAAATAAAAGTTCAAGTGAGATTTTAAGTCAAATGATTAAAGCTAATTTGATCAACCTACCTCATCTACATCAAGTGAGGAGATCTAAATATTATAATGCATACCATATAATGTATGGTCATCACACAAATTCATGTTTGGCATTGAAAAAGCATATACATCACATCATTACTAATGAGGAACCTATACAAGATAAATCAGTTAAGAAACCCATAGGGATATAGGAACTTATTAAAAAAAGGTCAAATTCATAAAAAATAGAAATTTAGTTACCAAAACATAAATCAGAACAATAAATATTACAAGCGTAGGTAAAGCAACTAAAAAATGTAAATATACCTCTCTTAAATGAGGTTCCACTTTCAAAATAGCATGGGTTTGGTAAAAAAATATCTACAATAGTTTGATTATCAAGGTCAATGGTTGGGCAAACATGCCCAAGACATCACTACTATTATAGCAATTGATAATGTTGGTCAACAAGGTCTAGGATTTATGGAACATACTAAATCAAATCATTCATAGACACAGTTTATCAAGGTAAAATATCAAGATACAAATATTATATTAAAAAAGGAAAAACCACATAAATTGTAAAGTCAAATTCCATGTACACAAGAGAGAATTCTTAAGAGAGGGTTTTTAACCGAATAGATTCCAAAGTAACCAATTCATATAAAATCAAGAGTTTCAAATGAGGTTCCAAAGTAGGTGACTAAGAAGAGTTCAAAATTCATAAAGCCTTTGATTATTTCTCCACTCATAGATGGAAAACAATGTACCAATGTTCTAATCAATAATTATATCAAAATCAAGTTTGTAGCATGACACACATATAATCTCTTGGATATGACAAGAAAGATTTAGGTAAGAGCATTTTATATAAATCATTTGTTGGATCTATTGAGCTTCCTTGCATAGTTGGACCAAAGACATGTTTAGTGGTGTTTCAAGTACATCTTAATTTGACACAATATAGTGTTGAATTAGGGACATCATGGATAACAACAATGGGGGAAACATTGGATAAATATTCTAATCACATCACCTTTGCACATGAGAGTGCAATTATCATAGTTTCTAGAGATGACAAGATTTCTTCCAAGCAAGAGCCTACACAGCAAGATATGCCTACAATAAGCACAGTTTCAAAGGGTATAATAAGAAAAAATATTGTAAAACATAATTTAAAAAGGTCAATTCCACAGTATGAAGCAATTCCCTATGCTCATTCAGATACAAAAGTAGTCAACACTAGCATTTCATTGGTTCAAAATCAAGATGATAATGATGAGTGGAACAATCCAAGTTATTATGATTTCCAAGATACCGTCAATGAATAATACTCAGATTCACACTATAACTCAATGCAACTATATCATATCAATCACACTAAATGAGCGGTCACCATTTCTATTCTTGACATAGGATCCATTGAGGGTGGGTCACTCATGAGACTCATTGGTTAATAGTATCTTTTTGTACTTGTACATAAATTTCATTTTGCTAGATTACTTGTATATAGTATCCTTTTCATATTATTTGTATATATATTATACTCATAAATCATAAAAATAATATAATATGTTCAAAAATACAAAAAACATTTAAATATTGCTTAGAAAATACAAAATTTTAGATTGTATGCATTATCATGTTTACATTCCTTCTATTTTCTAGGTACTGAATATGCTAGCTATGTTAGTGTAGTTCAATTTTATCATACATGCATACTTCACTTGTTCTCTTCAAGTGTTTTTAGATTCTTTTGGGACTCAAGTCCTTCACACAGATCCAAATATGCCACTATCCACCCATTGGGGGCAAATACATTGATACACAAATTAATCATTGATACCTTCACCTATTGGGGGCATCTGATACGTAGCTTCTAATTTACTAGGTTATATCATTTTATAATCCATATCACAGATTTAGCATTGTTTATATCTTGATATTGATCATCCTATACTACACATATTTTTTGCCAACTACTACTATTATAGACTCAACTTATGTACATCTTTTCTCTTATATAGATTTGGACCACATGTTTACACATGCTTTTATTTCTAGATTTCCTAGTTTAGATTTAATAGTGTTTCTTTCCTTCTACATCTACTTGAGGGATTTTGAATATGCCATTTTTTTATATCTCTAAGCCACTTCTCTTAACTATATGTATGCTTTAGAGATGTGCCCATGTCCTTGTGTGTGATTTATTGATTGTGTATGTAGACATTTGAATATGTCCTTCCATGTAGTTCTAAATCAACATCACTTACTCTTTGCATATGTATACATTTGAATGTGTCATTATATGTCTTATTTTCTCAAAATTAGTGACATGTGAACATGTCCCTTGTATTGTGGCCCCTTAGCCTACTTTGTGTGCATCATATGATTATATGTATGCTTTCATGTATGCATCATGTCCATGACACTTGTCTCATACTTATTAATTTCACACTCTTAGTTTTTGATTCCATGAGGAACCTCATGTATCTTCCATTTCTTATTAGGTGCCTTAATTAACATCATGCCCTATCCCCCCAAGTATTTTATATAGATTACTCAATTTTTTTGTTCATATACATGCTTACATTGTTACATCTATCCTGACAACCATATGAATGTTAAGTCTAATGTAAATCATACATTACCAAATTATGCTCATATTATTTTATATTCTAATGTAAATTATACATGTTATATTGGTTTATCATGTAGATATCAAATATTGTTATTCTAGCACACATGATGTAGAGTTTTTCTTTTAAGGACAATTATTGCATAGGTTCAACAAATCCTCTAAAAATAAGGGGAATTCACATGGGTTTATCACAAAGATCAGGCCATTTGAGTGCACTCATAACATAATTTTTAGCATGCAAACATAGATTATAGAGCATAGAATCAAGAAAAAATGGTGGAAAATAGTAAGACACATATCAGTTTTACTTTGGCATAGAAAAAGTACCAAAAGACACTAACACAACATAGATAAAAATAACATAATGTGATAGTATCTAAAGGACTACACTACTATCCATTGGACTCAAAAATAGGAAAATTCAAATTGGCCAAAAAGGTACAACATTTACATTTTAGGTTTATAGAGTATCGGTCACATATTATCAATTATGCTCAATTTATTCTCAATTTTTCACAGAACCATACCAATTTGCTCATATTGGGGGCATCATGCATGGCATTATCAATCCCATTTTAGTTTTAGATATGATCAAATACAAATTACTATAACATGGTCTAGAATCCATATGCACAAATATCAAAATTAGGGGCATGTGCATGTCACATTATTTCCACATAATCACTTTTGACATCACTACTCTTATATGGAATAGTATCTCTATGTCATTCTCCACACTATATACTCCAGACACCATTTACACCAAGTTTACACCAGATTGATGCCTTATTTTGTCTACAGTGGTTGGAATTATCAAGTAGTCCTTGAACTACATACCCGAGTTCCTGATTGAACCTGAGCCATTTTATATTTTAAGGTTTCCAAGTGGCCTTAAATTCATCCTACATAATTTTAGTTACATCACATAACTTTAGTTACATTATGCAATTTCATTACAAATGCATCTACTACATGTGGGTGAGAAATGATGGAATGATAGCCTACTTGAGTTCTTAAGCCACCTACATATGAGAGTTGGATAAGCCATCAGTCCAATATAAGTTATTCATAGATTATGATCCATTGAATAGGGTTGGCTAATGATGGATTCAAAATTGGATTAAGTTCTTGAGCCACTCACACATGGAGATTGAGCAAGCCATAAACTCAGTTCAAGCTATTCACTGTTTGATCACCATCTACACACACACACAAAGGATGTCACCATGTTTTTGTATTGGTTCACATACCCAATGAGGTGTATTCATTCCTTTCCACTCTCACTTATCTCTTTATTCAGTCTTGTCTTTGCTTTTGATATTCCTTTAGTAAGGACTAATGCATCCATGTTTTGTTTGTAGGATATATAATGGATCACACTTCACAAAATCAAACCTATATTCATGGGCTTCATATCACAATTAAGTCTAGGTACACTTATTTTTCATTTATCCTATTTATTTCACTTTTTTACATTTATAAAATAAAGGAGGGGTAAATTTAGTCATATAAAATGTCACTTGAGTGCAATGAGTGTCACTTGAGACCATCATATCCCTACCTTAGCCATAGACTTATCTTAAGGCCTCTTTCAATCTTTATCCAACTTTTGTGTGGGTCTAACCCATCCCTAGATATACCAAAAGTAGTCCTAGACCATCTCCTAGGCATCCAGGCCCCTAGTGCACCATGTTATTACACCTAGACACTAGCATGGCCTTTTGGACACTCATACATTGTGCTAGTGACCAAGGGATTACAATACTGTCTCTTACCTCTTTTCTCCTCCAAAAAACATTCTTCCACTTCTAAAGACACTTTAGGGTCAGCTTATACCTATTCCACATCCTAAAAAGTACTAGATTACTATATATATGTCACTTTTATTCCTTTACCCACTAGATGGAAATTAGATGCAAAATACATTTAAACAAGTTGCGCAAATCAAGGTCATTGATCTCTATTATGCTCTAAATCTAAATACAACCATCTATAACAATCCTAAAATTAGAATATTTAGATTTCTAATCTTAAACACACTCAAAGCACTCAATCCAATACTCATATTAGCATTCACTTTCACTTTCACCAAGCTCCTAGACAAGACAATTACATCAGGCTTGATCCCCTCTTGAGGTATTGGTATGTAGGCAACTCCCAACACAGTGGAGTGTTAAAGTCACATCCATCCTGTCTAGCTAAAATTACATCTTTTCTACTTGTGATCCTCAAATACCATAAAAATATGAAGTTCTAGGGTTTTTCATTCCAAAATAATAAAAAAAGGTCATAGACAATGAATCAAGGCTCACCCATACATGCATAGGCATCTCAAACTCAGGTGAAGGTCCACCTAAAAACTCATAGTCTTTGCCTGTAACTGACATTATCACACCCCAGAGGACACTAGAATAATGTGTTATTATATATAGGACCACATTATTGTCCAAGAGAAGTTTTGACTTCATTTTATTGATGACACCCTAACCAATCTCTAAACCAATTTCTAGCTTGTCAATCACCTGTCTTAGTCAATTTCTAGCTAAGTACATCTTGGTGTAATTATTATTACTTATAAAATAATCAAATTAGGTCAATTATTATACAAATCAGTGATTGCATTTATTACATATTTATTCCCTGGTTTAATTTTCCATCCCTTTAACAACCTAGGATTTTAGACTCCATAATCCCTTAAATTTTAAATAAATATCATTGATGAGAATATCATGATATTGGAATATCTATTGAAGAGGTTAAGCCATGAGAAAATGACAATGCAAAGATTTAAATGTCTAAGGATTATTTCCTAATCATGAGTAAAATAACAAGGAAATTCTAAAGTACATTATGCTTATAATGCTCATCATCCTCCTTCCACATATGGACAATCAATTTATAGCATGATTGGTACAATTACAAGCAAATAAGCATCATGCCCTATGATTAGATTTGATGATAGTGAAGTTGTTGATGATGATTTAAATAAACTTGCACTTTTTATTTGAGTATGTGTTAAAAATTAATCCATCCATAGTGTCATGATATAAAATGGATCAAGTGAAGATGTGTGCACCATAACACTCTTTCATTCTCTTGGTTACACAGAACAAGATTTACATGATACTTTTATAGTTGTCAAATCATTTGATGAGAATACACAATATACTCTTAAGCATATCGAGTTTCCTATTATCACCTAAATTTTCACCCTAGAGAAGGTTGTTCAAGCCTTCTCAATTTGGGATAACATGGAATCTCCTCTAGGTATGGGTAACCTTCTTGAAGAGGTGAATCTCTAGATTATGGGATACCTCCCATGTACAACACCTAAATATAATCACTAACCTATTTTCTTGAGAATAAAAGGGGTAGAAGTGAAATTAAACAAAAGGAAACAATATGGAGGTGATGCACCAAATTTAACTTCACTACTTGCCTACACTTACACTATGCAAAACAACTACAAAACTGATCTCAACACTCAAATCCAATCCTTCTTATAATAGTGATTCAATATGAAGGTAGAATGAAATTTAGTCTTCAAGGTGAAGGTTTATTAGGACTTGTAATAGACATTAATAACCTTTCTCACACTTAAAACCATACATTGTTGCTAGATACACATCATATGACTTGTTAGAAGGCAAATTGCTCACACAAAGGCATGAAGGTGATGGATGAATGCAAAGAAGTAAGATATCATTTATCATGCAACAAAAAAACCATACTGAAAATTGAGTGTAAGATTTAAAGAAACCAAAATCAGTTTAAATTCTTATTCCATAGGTAATTCAAGTATCAAATTTAGTAGGGCTTCACCATACCAATTTTTTTATCCCTTTATAATGCCAAAATAGGCCAGATATATAATATGAGGAGGAAAGGATGAAGAGATAGACATAGAAAGAGTTCATTCTAACTATAAATTATTCTATCAGTCAATTATATTCAATAAATGAGGTAAGAAACTACCCAATGATCACCTTTGAGCATGCGTCCATCTTATACGAACTATTTTTGCACAAGTTGGTGAAGAGACTCTTCATCTTCTTCAAGGTTCATCATGTTTGAAACTATCTTTTGGATTTGTCCATTTTATTGACACCTTGATATACTTATTGAATGTTCCTTTTTATACCTTACCATTTTTGCTTATTCATCATGAAGAACCTTCTTTTTTGGTCATGCAGGCTTATTGAACATCTAGGCCTAGTTGCTTAACACATGCTATTTGGATGGCCATGAATGCTTAAAATATCCTTGATAAATGAATTAGTGACATGTTTATAAGTCTCTACTACATCTTATTCTATTATGTAGACTTAAATATAACTCACACCCTACTGTTCTTGACCTTTGAGGTGACCATGTCACTTTCCCACTAGCACATTCAAAATTGCCTTCTTGATACAAACCTATAGGATCCATTTCATGGGTAACTGAGAGTATTTCAGGCTTTAAATGTTGGAAAACATCTCAATACACCTTTCCTAAAGGTTTCCATTTGTTCACCTATCTCTACACCTTGAGTTCACCTCAATAAACTATAAAAATAAGGAATTTATTGCATTCGTACATGTGACCATAGAAGGAATATTTATGGTTAAAACCCTCTTAGAGTGTATAATGTTGTCTATTTGTTTCCAATATCAACTAAATCCATTTGGATTCATTTCTCTTACATTCTTCTCTATCAGGCTCTTATCCAAGTTTTAGGAGGGTTTAAGGCACCTTGGAGTCTTAACGATCATCCATAACCCTAAGTGACCTAATGCTCAAACAAATGCCAAAAAGTATGAGCATAAAAGGGACTCTACTTATCCTTATGATATTGAGCTCCCATGCAACTCCTCCATACCATTCTGAGCAAAATAAAATTCTCATCAAGCTTGTGTACATGTAACTTTGAACATAGTCTGAGTTTTTTGGTAATAATTTCACTTTGACATTTCAATTTGACTAAAAAAGTGTTAATTTATGTCTAATACATACCCTCTTATGTTTTTAGGTGGTTCCTAAATGTTTTTTACTCTTCATTTGGTCATAAGTTTGTCATTTCATGTGTATAGGGTTTGTATGCCAGTAAGCAAGACTGACCCTAATGGCTTGTCTATGAAGTTTCCTCTTCATTTCACTGTGTCCAAACCTCATGAGGAAGCATGTCACTACCCCTTAATAATATGAAATGCATTTTCACCCTTATTTAATTCAAAACTTGCATAGAATCATTATATTAGTGCTCAAACTTGTAGGTCTCTATCTTAGTTTGTTGATTGTCAAATCTAAGGTTAAAGCTCCTTTAAGGCATTATGATTATTGTGATGGTATTTTTATACTTTTTGGAGATACATATATGTGATTTTTGATCCTCTTTAAGCCTCCTTGTATCTCAAACCCACCTTTTCCTTCATATTCAATGATATACTTGTAGGTTTTCATGGAGGTCTAATATGTGTCTTCAACTCCTTATAGCCCTCAAAACGTATAAATATCCTTGTCTAAAATGTTAAATAGATTATCCTAACAAAAAAAACATATATTTGAGTACCCATTTGTCTCTTCATACTTTTTTCAAAATCTCATGATCAAAAACTCAATGCAATTATACTTAATCCACCTGTTCTTCTCTCTATTAGCCCTCAATTATGTCTCTAGGCCTAAGAAACTAAGATTTAGCTCTACACATTATTCACAAATGTGAAACTTAAATAAAATGTTTTATTCACTCTTATGACCCCCTAATAATGTTTCAGGTCAAGTTTGAGGATCTAAAACCTTGTGTAGATAGGTAAACCAAGAAATGGCTAAAACCTTAGACTAGGTGTATGCTCGAGCTTGAGAGGTAACTAGAATGGTTTTTCATGAAATTAAATGGGTTTAAATTCTTGATAATAGTTTATTAAGGATTATAACATCATAACACAACTAAATTCATTGAATGGAAGCTTTCCAAGACCATAAACATATCCAAATTATCAATGCACCCTAACCTTTACCATCTATTTGCAATCCATTTGGGGAGTGTTCTATTGAGATTGCAAATGTTTATTTATTCCTCCTTGGTCCTTTGATATATTTTAAATGGATGATGAAGGTACCATTCTTCCTTTAACTTCTCACAACCCCTCAATCCCTTTGTCTCTCACCATAAAAGGCAACGTTCCTCAATTTTGCTTGTTGGTGCGTGTTAATGTAAGGTTTGCACTAGATTAGCCTCTCAAGCCTTTTTACCAGACATAATGATGGATCCAATTTATAATGAGGTTATTTAATGTTCCTACCATCTCATAAATTTTTTAAAACTCAAACAATGCCCTTTTACTATATTCAAGCAAAAAAGACATTTATCATCACCTCCATGTCTGCAAACCGTGAAGACACATTCACGCAAGATGGTTATGGTTGAAAGTTTAAACTTTGTGGAAGTTTTAAAACTTCTTGAAGACTCTGTATAAGATGGAGGAGATGTAAAGGCATTGTTAAAATCCATTAATAACACTTTTTCACATCAAACCTCTTGGAGGACTAAAAAAATTTATAATGCAAACCTGTAAGTTTACCATTCTTAAAGAATGTTGTAGACACCTAAATTTTATTTAGTGTCAAAATGAACCTAATATATTTAATAATTCTTAAATTAATAAATCACATTTCCCCCAAATTCAAATAATTTAAAATATTGAATAAGTCAATTATACACCCTTAAATCCTTATTTTAAATAATAAAATCTAAAATTTCCACCTCATCAAAACATCTCCCACCTTTTTCTCCCTCATTCCAATTAAATACACAAAATTCTCCACCTCTTATGACTCATCCTCTGAGTATTCAATAAAATTGACTAAGTCTTATTGAGTTAGCTAATCAACCCCATGCTTTTATTAACCATGTTGAAATGATCTTCATCCTCATGGGTGAAGACTCATTAGCCACCATTGATCATTTAGATCATTAAAATTTTTCAAATGATCCTCCACCATTGGATCCTTTTCCAAACATCTATAAATACACTTGAAAAAATCCATTTTCAAGGATCCTACTAGATCACAAAATCTAGAGATCACATCACACAATTAGGAAATCAAATCTCTACACACAAGTGAATTAAAGTGAATAAAACTGAATCAAAAAATTCTTTTTGCACCAAAATGTTACCCATTCTCTCTTTGCATTAGAGGAGTGAGCACTATATATTTGAAAGAGCAAATCAAATATATATCTCAATGGAGAAATCTTGTGCATTCAAAGCATAAAGTTTGTAATTTTTGTTTTATTTATTTTTTGCTTGACCATAGTTTAAATTTTAGCTTAGAGTAGGATTAAATTTACTTTCTTTACATGTCTAAATTTAGATTCATACATTTTTGACACGCCCAATGGGACCTTTCCCATATCTTTTTTTATCTTTTGATCATCTTTTCACTTAGATAACATTTCTCGTTTGTTTTTTGTTATTTATGTTTATATTTTGCATTTAGTTTTGCATTTTTTATTTCTAGTACAAGCTACAGGTTGCTATCAATTGTTTTATGTTCAGTTGTGTGTGTTCCTTTGCATAACACTGAATTTGGGAGCTTTAAAAGTGAAATTGTAGACCATAACAATGAAATTATAGACCATAACAACAAAATTGTCCTATTTTCTTACATTTTTTATGTTTTCTATTTTTTTGTTAGGCTAACAATGTTTTTTTAGGAAATAATGATTTCATCACCACCTACATTTTTTTTGTCAATAAACAGTGAAATCACCTTTTTAGCAGCAAATTCATTGTTATTTGTAGTGAAATTGCATTTTTATAGAGTGATATCATTTTTTTTGTAGCAAATTCATCTCTTTTTATAGTGAATTTGTCACTACTGACAGTGAAATCATTACTTATGGTAGTGATATCATCTTGTAAGCATGGGTCTTTTTATTTTCTATCTTCTGCTTTCTATGTTTTTCTTGCATTACTTTTATTTTAATTTTGATTTTCTAATATGTCTATGTAAAAACATTTTTGTAACAAAGAGGTGTTTTTCACTTGATTTTCATAGTTTTTCACTTGTTCTATTACAAGTTACCTCATTTCTAGTCAAACAAAACATTCTCACAACTTATTTACAGAACACTTGGTAAAGAAGATCCACAAAAAGAATCAATAAAAGCCAATTTTTCTTGTTACTAACATTTGTTGTTTTTATTTTTAATTTTTTTAATAATTACACCACTTTTTATTTCATTTTTTATTTGTGGTTGTGGAATTTATGTATGCTCTTTCTTTAGTGTTACATTGATAATGATACTTGGAAATCAAAAATATTTTCACAATTAT
This sequence comes from Torreya grandis, assembly GCA_037957365.1. Taxonomy (NCBI): domain Eukaryota; kingdom Viridiplantae; phylum Streptophyta; class Pinopsida; order Cupressales; family Taxaceae; genus Torreya; species Torreya grandis. The sequence continues at coordinate 671,548 of JARHVA010000688.1, read as the reverse complement.
CTGTGTTACTCAAGTAATATCTACTTATGTTCTTTCCTTGGCATTACATTGGTGATTTCACCACCACATAGTAGGCTAAACCCTATTTATAGATAGGGTATATAAATTAAGATCTAGCTATTTTAATTACTTAAACGGTTGTGTGTTTTAAGTACACCATGATGTGAGGGGCTTTCATGCTCCAATACCTAGGGTTTCAATAGCTAACTCAAAATATGATATCACTAATTATCAACACATTGAAACCCCTACAATTATGTTGGACACTTTGGGATAAGACCCAATAGTGTGCATCCACTTTATCAATTTCTTCCATAGTTTTTTCCCATAGATAAACTTGTTTAAACTTTAAGCCTGGGATAACCCTTTTTATCATTAGACTTTGGTGCATCCATTAGTATTTAGCATCGAGAAACAACTTTTCACACACCTTTAAATTAGACTCAGTGAGTCCTATGAACAATAGGATACTCCATGGTTAATGCCTTGAAATATTAAGTTATAGTTGAGAGCATAGATGAGTAAAGGACAATAGAAGGCCCAATAGTTATTCACAACCCTTCATCCTAGTTTTCACCCTTTATGTGCAATTTCTTGTTTGTTTAGAATATAAGTTTTTATTTATTATTTTTTCTTGTGTTTAGCACATATCTTATTTTCCAAGTCATTTAAAATAAACTTTCAGTCATTATAACTATTTGTCAATAGTGTCATCCATTGTAAGAGGCATGGCATATTGGAACCACAACACAACCAATCCATCTCAGATCATAATTCAAATAATTCATATTATAATGTAGAGTTTAACCCAACTAATTTTGATTCAAATTCTCACTTGAATCAATATCAAATCAACCATTAGGCCAATCAAAATTTGAGTTTGAATATGTATTCAAACTCAAACCTCAATAAATTATTTCAAAACATGGATAATTATTCAAAATTCCCAAACAATCAATTCAATCCAAATCATAACCAATCCATTTCTTATTCATGTTCACATATGGAACAATATCATAACTTTAATTTGAGAATAGCATCAAATCAAATTCCTAGTTATAATAATCAAAATTCTTTGAATTATTCTTCCAATCTTATTCCTTCCACATAGAATATGTTGCCCAACACAAATCAAACTATGTACATAGACCCATATGGTTTTAATAATAATGTCAACATAAGTCAAACTTTTGGTCCATCTTCACCATCATTTTCTAACACTCATATGTACCAAAATACATTCACTAGTCAAACTCCAAATCAGTCAAATTTAAACACGTTATGTCCAAATCAATCTTCCAATTTCTTACCCCATCAAATCAACCTTTTTAAAATACTCAAAATCAATAATTTGATTTTGCATCTAGATCACCCCAAATCTTAAACCCAAACTTCTTCACCAATCCCTACACATTCACAAATACAACAAACCAATCCTTCCAAAATCAAGCCAGTTTTTCAACACAATTTATTACTAGTGAATATCAAAGATTTCTATAACAATATCATTCTATCATTAGTAATCCTTCTTTCCAATAAAATCCAACACCCACTAGTTACAATTCCAACATCCCTCATCTCATTATTCAAAAGATGGCAGATACTAAATATATCAAAAATAACCCACATCTATTCATATTTGAAAAGCCAACTTTATAAATATGTCAAGATGTCTCTCCGAAGCCAAATCATACCATCTCATTTCAAATCAAAATAATAACCTTTCATCCATTATCCACCAAATAATGATTTTTGATCAAGTACCTATTTTTTATCAACATCCAATATTGCCTCAAACCCCATCCAATCCACCTATCAAAATATCATATGCCTTCAAATCAACACCCAAAAATCCACATTTTTGAAAATTTCTTTATCCTAGATTTAACATATATAAAACATTAGTGAAAATTAAATATGGTACAAAGGTGCTTTAGCAGGCTTTACTAATGGCCACATCTAAGCCAAGGTCAAATATATTATCCAAATTAGACATCCAATTTCTTTTGGGATTAAAAGAAAGTTCAACATCCACTTTGGTCCCAACTATAGTTTTATCAGTAGACATAATTGCAAATGGTAATAACAAAATTACAATTAAGGAAGAATCCTCATCCATCATCAATATAAATCTTATTAGCAACATCAAAGTGGTTTGGTCCATTTCCCTCAACACTATTCTTCTTTTTTCTATTAACATTATGCTACCTGCACATGTAAACTAAAATCCATAGTAAATGACCTCATTGGACTTGTTTCATGGTAACTTATCAAGTATAACATCTATAAACATACATGAGAGCATCCCATTTGGAGAGATGCTACTCTACCAACCATTACTTGAAGCTCCAAAAAGCAATAAAAAAACACCAATTGATGAGCAAATCAGTTCTTTGTTACTTAAGGATATTCATACCAAAGACATTGAAAACACCAAGTTAATTATGAGAGAAACCACATGGAATGATCTCCCAGTCATACTAATAGAAAGAATCTTAACTCCCATGTTACATATTTATTATGACAAACTAATAGAATGGCATTATAATGAGATGGATGATGACTTTGAGATTAATTTTGAAGCACATCATAGTCAGTTTAAATATTATAGATTCACTAAGGAATTAAGAATCGTCAACATGAACTTATCCTATTTTCACTTTTATTTCATTTGGTGGCTAGTTAACAATGATTGGGTAAGGGATATTAGATTTTGTACATATAGAGAGATTATTAGTTCATGGTACTTAGTACTCTTTAACAACATAGCATGTAGTCCTTATGGAGAAAGTCATCCAAATTCCATGATGGTTAGAAGAACTATTAGAAGGTTTATAGAGTTTAGCTTTACTATCAAACATATCAATGTAGGTCTCTTTGATAATTGTGTTTTTCCAAGGAAAACCAAAGTTACTACTGAACTTTGTCAAAGAAACTTGTATTTGGACATATTTATTCAACAAGGACTTCCCAATTGAGAGAGACTTTTTGGGTGGTTTTCTAATAACACTTGGTGGACTCAACAACCTCATCTTGGTCAAGTGATAGTTAGAGTCAACAATAGAACTGAAATAGAAATTGATGAGGAAATCCAATCAAAATAGCAATGACTATTTGGAGTGTGTATGTGGTGAAAAGATAGAAAATCAGGGAACTTATGTGTCTTATAACCTTCCATTAGGTACAGATGCCAAAAATAAAAAAAAACATAAAATCATAAGAAAGACCAAAAAAATAGTAAGTTGTTATTTATCGGCTCTTTGACACTTAGGGTCACTTTATGTACACTCATATTGTCTTCATAGTATTGCATTATACCATCATGTCTATTTGGTCTTGTATAGCAAATGTTATGTTTAGTGATTGTCTAGTTACCAGTTAGCATAACATAAATGTTTCAAATTACATCTTATCACATCATTTCAATTTTATCATATCACTATTTTATCTCATAAAAGACATTTTCAAAATTAGTGTTACATTTGTTCTTGCCTTAAATCTTATGAAGAAAGTAAATATTTTTCCTACATATATTTGCTAAACTTACAACATACCAACCCATAGTTTTGTCTAGTAGATTGCCCATGATAGAGTCTCCTTTAAAAAAATTTATTTTAAAGCAAAAAACATTAAATCATGCTACAAGAAGAAATAGGATAATTTACTTACCTATATTGGTCTTCGGTGATAAACCCTTGGATTTTACTAGTTGCATTAGCCCAGGATTAGGGGGTCTAATTCTCCCACATATCAAAACATCCTTATTTACAAATTATCAAAATCAAAATCCATATCTCTTGCCCTTTTTTGATATTAAATGTTGAGCCTTCACATCTTAATAGTTGTGTGGAATTACATTGGCGAGAGATATACTTAATCGCTTATATGTAGTCTTTGGTGATAAGCCCATGTGTTTTCCTGGTCACATGAGACTATACATTGGGGGTCATAAAGCAAATAAAATCAGAGGATGATCAAAATAATATTTCTTCAAATGTATTGTTTACATGTCTATGTTATAAAGGGTAGAATTTATTTCGTTAACCAATTCTATCAAGGTTAATTCTCTCTGGACATGTCCAATAAAGTTAGTATCTTTGTGAGTTCAACAAGATGTACACTTTTACTTTTTTCTCATAACCATTAAATCACTATTCTTTGCTATACATAATTTTTGATTGCTTGTCTTCACCATGCATTCCATTCACTCTTATACTACAAAATGAAAGATATATGTTATAAATACAAATAATTAGAATCATTCCTCACAAAAAAAATGATCAATGCATCAATAAAGTCTTGTATATACCCATCTTATTACTTCATTTTCCATCAACTAGTGCACCATGTGTAAACCATTGTCTATACCTACCAAAATTCTTTTGGGGCATCATCCTTCACTCATCCTTTGTATATTTCCCAGTGTGTCATTTTGTCAATAGTTAGTCATTTATCTTATAGCATGCTAAAGTTTGAGGTTGATATTGTTTTTATGTAAACCTGCATTCTTGCTCATGAATGCAAAAAATGCCTTACACCTTAACTCACATAATACCCAAAAATAAAGGATAAATTAAAAAAAAACTCATAAAAATACTAAAATACCATAACAATCATAAAACAACACTAAAAACAAAACTCAAAGCATTCTAAAAACATAAACTTCAAACACACACAACGTTTGCTTGTTCTTGGGTGGGTCAGTCGTGCATCTTTTTCATCAAATCACTTAACATGCTTCATCAATCATACACTTTCTCATCACTTTTCATATTGGGAGAACTACATTTGGCTTGATATCCATACATAGACTTTGTCTAAAGTTGATTATGTAGGCATCACTTAGAGACATGGGGTCTTTAGGGTCATCTTGGCCACCACCTTCCCCATCACCCATTTCCCCAATGTTATATTAGCTTATCCTTTAGATTGTCCCTCCCTTGTTCGGTTTTTAGCCTTGATCTTGGCTACAATTATTTTTTATTTGTTTCATCTTGTCCTTGTTTACCACTTTTTCAAACTTTTTCCACTTTTATATTTGTTTGCTTTTGTTATTGTTATCTTATTTGTTTTGTATCCCTAGCCATTTACTTAGTTATTTTTATATTTTTCTTTATCTTTAGCCATTAAGTTGGTTATTTTCACTTATTTTGTATCTCTAACCATTTCAATGGTTATTTTTCTATCTTTTATCAAGTGTGTTCAATTTTTGAGTTACTCTTTGTTTAGTTATGCATGTCATTCTTGTTTTCAATTCTTGTACATACAACATTATCATATAATAATTTAGAATACATTTGCATTAACATTTTGTGTGTGTTTTAATCACTTAGCTTAAATCTTTTGTTTTGACATCTTCTTTTCACTTATTTTTTTCTATGTGTTTATTAAGATTATTTTGTGAAAAACATATATGGTATGGTTATGACTATATCATGATGTACTTTGCTAAAAACATAATTTATTCTTTTATTTTGTTCAAAAATTTTAAAACATCAATTTTCATCATGATTATTCAATATCATTAGTGGTACTATGTTTTATGCTATATTAAAAATAAGGTTGCTCAAAACACTCAAATTTTGTTAGAAATCCAATACAAAAAATGAAAATAAAAGATATGCAGTGATGCCACATTCTACATCCATGCACATTTATCCAATCATATGTTCATCATACATCCATAATAACTATGCTGAAAGAAATTGATAAATGCTAATGTAAATCAAAATGCAAAAAATATAATCAATGATATCATCTATACATGCATATATCTATCAAATCCATATAAACCAATAAGTAATCCATCAATGTCCATAGTCCATAGTATAAATCATGTATATATATATATATATATATATATGAAATGTGTCTATATAAAAAGGTAAATCTAAATATATGTATACATCGATGAAATCCATCTATCATGATATCCCCTATATTTGTGTCTTGTCTTGTCCCTCAGATGGAGTATCTAGCCTCAAGAATAGATCTCTTGACCATGGTGTACCTCATAAAGGACCCATCACATGTGACACCTACCCTACTGAACTCGCTAACTCCACTAGCTGAACATATATAGTAGATGTTAATCATCTCATAGAGTACTCTCTAAATGATGTTGCCCTCTAGTCTTATGGTACATCCCCCTCATATAAACTTCTATAATATGTAGCTAGCTCCATAGCTCACATTACCCTATCTAAAGTGGCTAGTTGTCCCTCTCTAGCTAACTATACTCTAGCCTCTCCAAGATTAGTTTAAGATATGTACCTCTCTTATATATAGTATTGTATGAGCATTGTATAATCTAGAATCTATGTCTTTGCATCATTGGTAACCAATCATATAGCCATGAAATCACTATCCATCCCATCAACAATACCCTACAACTTATCTACTTCAGATTATAATCACCTGATCTCTATAGTCTGATCCCTTCTACCATCAACTACACCGTATAATCTAGCTACCTCCTGGTCTAATCCATATATCTCTCTATCTTGAGCACTAATCTCTTCTTAGAGTCTATTAATAAGTGCATGCTCATCTACAAACCTCAAAATGTGTGAAGAGCCAACAACATCCCCTCTCTCTATCTACAAAACTTGTGCTACTCTCATAGTAGTATCATATCTAGAATCCTCCTCCTTACTCTCCACCTTTATTAATAGAGTATCTCATCGAACCCTCTACTCTGTATCAACATCCATCTCAACTCCTACCTCTCATAAAATCTTAATATCCTTCACATTTGTGATTTTCACATCATAAAGATGACTAACATCCCTAACATGTCTTCTACCTCATACTCATGGTCATGATCATCATCTATCTCATGTAATAGCCCTCCTAATGTGGAATCCTAAACCTGTAACACATGTTTTCCTACTCAAGCTAGCCACTAACCTCTACCTCCATATCTTTGGTGGTGTATATAGCATTGTCAATCTCAAAGGTCTTTATCAAGCCCACCAATCTACATATCCATCAACCACTCATACTCATGGTCATGATCATCATATATTTCATGTAATAGCCCTCCTAATCTAGAATCCTAAACCTGTAACTCATGGTTTCCTACTCAAGCTAGCCACTAACCTCTACCTCCATATCCGTGGTGGTGTATATAGAATTATCAATCTCAAAGGTCTTTATCAAGCCCACCAATCTACATATCCATCAACCACTCCTGCATTAATAAAATCTATCCTATCCCTCCATCCCATAGTCTATATTTACATCCATATATGATTAGCAATCATTGAATCAGACATCATACCCCATTGTGGTCTCTCCCTCATAGAATGAATAAAGACATGTGGACTAGTTGGTGTGTTGCATCACACTAAACTATCTCATCACCTTATTTGGGCAATATCTCTATATAATGTACATGTGTCTCTTGATGATGTATCAAGGGGTCATCATGTAATTGATATGAAGCTTATGAGGCTACTACCACATAATCTCTCTATATGGTCTCCAGGTGATCTAGTCATCACCTACCTCATCAACCAATAACATCTATCCTATCGCTCCAGCCCATAATCTATAATTACATCCATATATGATTATCAATCACTGAATCAGACATCATACCCCACTGTGGTCTCTCCCTCATAGAATTAATAAAGACATGTGGACTAGTTGGTGTGTTGCATCACACCAAACTATCTCATCACCTTGTTTGGGCAATATCTCTATATAATGTACATATGTCTCTTGATGATGTATCAAGGGGTCATCATGTAATTGATATGAAGCTTATGAGGCTACTACCACATAATCTCTCTACATGGTCTCCAGGTGATTTGGTCATCACCTACCTCATCAACCCCTCCTATAAAAGTCTAGATCACCTAAATGTGGTTTGTGTACCCCAATAATCACATGCCATTCATATGTCAATGGATCATCCTCCTTTCATGTGCTCAAATGCCCAACTAACCTCTTAATCACAATGTGATCCCAATACCAAACCTATAGTAATGTATAAGGCCCTATCTCTATCTGACCTGAATACACAAAATGATGTAAATCATGGTATAGATGTGCTAAAATGCATGGAGCCCATGAGAATATATCTCCCATCTCCATCATATCCCTAATCACATCTAAAAAACCAATAGAACATAGTCTCCCACTCTTATTAGGAAGTAAAATGCCACATATAATAACCATAAGTACAATAGTCAGAGAATCCAAATCTAAATCTATGCAATAGTCTACATCGATCCCACCTCTAACAACTGAGATTAAGCCATCACCCAAAATTTAGTATAAAGTAACATCCTAAGGGCCCTAACCCCAATAATTATGTCTACCCTATATTGGGATATCCAAAATCTTATACACATCCTCAAGTGTAATAGTCATCTCCCTAATCGACAAGTGAAATGTGCTCATCTCATTATGCCACCTCTCTATTACTATTATCAATAGATTTATATTAGCTCAAACCTATAACATATGTACAATTTAGGATAAACCACTCACATCTAGAATTCCAAACTCATACTCAATGAAGCTATCCATGTGCACCATAGTTGTAGATATTTGCTCCCGCATCACAATCATTAGTAATACCTCCTACAAATCAACAAAATTAACATTTTATTAGTTTTTAATTAGCATAATGTCCCTCATTTTACTAAAAATTTAAATACCTAACCATAAAAACACAAAAAAATCAACTAAAAAACATATTCATTCATTACAAAATCACTGTTAACTTTCACAAAATCGCTCTTCGCTTTTGCAAATTCACTGCTAATATTCTCTTTGTAAAATTGTTGTTGACCTTAGCAAAATCACTTCACACAATAATTTTTTTATATTGTGTTCAACAATTTTGCCTTGACTCAAAATGGAAAAAATTAAAAATCCCTCTTAATCAAATTTGCTACCCTATTTGATGATTTTGCCTCAAGGTTTAGCGAAATCATTTTTTACCCTAATTAAATTGCTAAAATTGATGTTGCAATCACCATTTTCATAACAACAATTTTATTTTCTCTAATCTTAAGCCCTAGTAAATGTCAAACTTTTCATAACTCAAATGACATACCAGAGGTTTGCTTCTCTTAGGTCTCTAAAAACATCTCACTCTCTCCACTTGATGCTCATGGTGTGGAACACAGTCCATGTTTCCTTGCAAGGCTCAGCACAAATATCTCAAAAAATAGTTCTTAGCTACTAACCTTGAATATTGGAAATTTGATAGTGAAAAAATGAAAGGAAGGTAGAGAGCAACAATTTTTGGAGGTTTAACATGTAGAGTTAGCCAAAATAGCTGACCTTAATGATTGCTGTAGACAGTGCTCACCCATATGGGTTACTGGTCGAGCTAAGACATTCATGCCCTAGCTCGAACCTCTTACTCTTTCTTGGCCATGCTTGGGTGGGGAGTGGATATAGTTTGGGGGTAGCCTGGGGATACAGTTTCATTAGATAAAGTTTTTTCATTGGAATTGGTGCTTCCTTTTTCTTATGCATGTGAGGGTTTTGTCCATGGTTGGAGGTGTAGGTGGGGTTGTTGTACTTGGTTGGTTGGGTCTATAGTTTGAAGGTAGAATTGGTGGTGGGATGGTTAAACCCTAGTGGTGGTTCCTTCTCTCAGAGACTTACTTGTTCACCTTGGTCTGGTTGAGTGTCAATGTCAATTAGGGAGTCTTTAGGGGCTTGTCCTAAGATGGATTATCACTCAGTAGTGATTGGTGAAAATGTTACTTCACATGCTTTGAAGGTTTCAAATAATAACTTATTCTCACCAGATCTGGCACTGGTTGGTTTGGGTTTGTCTTGTGGTACTCGAATTATGAAGATCAATGGTTGTTGTGAACATTGTGAGGAGAGGCCGAAATTGGTTATCCCACTGGAGATGATTGTAGAAGATATTGAATATTATTCAAAACATGAATTACTGTGCAAGTTTATGGGGATGCAGGTCTCATTACAATTTCTTGAATCGTGGGCCCAATGAACTTGGATGCCTGAGGGAGAAATGGAGGTTATGATTTTAGCAAATACCTTTTTCATGGTTTCATTTAATTGCTTGGTAAACCACAACAAGGCCTTCAAAGGAGGCCCCTATTTTCATAATCAAATTGGGTTATTTATTAAACCTTGGCATGTGGGCTTCAATCCTACTGAAGACCTTCTAAACTGGGTTTTGGTGTGGGTTTATATTCTAAGGTTTCCTGTGGAATGTTGATAGGAGGATGTTTTACACTTGTTGGCTTCAATGCTAGGAAAACTAGTTGGTAATTCATAATAGACTCAAGGTAAAAAGATGATAACTTTTGTTCGTATCTATGTTGAGATTGATTTTAGTAAACCTTTGCCAGATTTAGTGGATATGTGTGCAGGTCCTTACTCTTGGGTGCAATAGTTAGATTATGAAACCCTTCCTTTTGAATGTCATCTTTGTCATGAATATGGTCATTTACAAAGAAGATGTCCAAAGGCTCGACCTGTGGATTCCCAGCCTTCTTAAACTCCCCGCATTCACCCTAGGGTTGAAAAGGGGAAGGAACCCATTCTTGGTGATGTAGATGGAGCTGATGGTTTCATTATTGTCAAGGCTTGAAATAAGAATTGAGGTCAAAATAGGACTTTGAAGGAAAGGCAGGAGGAATATTCTTTCAATAGATTTGAATTTTTAGATGATCTCAACCAATAGGAAGTGAATCCAAGCTTGATGAATCTAGATTAGGGTGCTTTGGGTACAGGTTAAGAGGGCCTTCTTTCTGAAGCTAGTTAAGGTTTGTAGGATAATAAGGCTTTGCAAATGGATACTAATGTTCAAATGGAAGTCTAGGTGGAATCGGCTCCTATTATAGTAGGGCAGAAGGGTGGTGAGGATGGATCTCCTGTTGTCTCAAATATAGGTACTGAAGGGGTGAAGATTTATAAGTCTTCTTCTCATTTGGGTCTTCTTCAAAAGGATCCAAAAAAAGGGTTAGGGGAGAAGTCTTCCAAGATTGGGAAAAAAGGATTTAGAAAAGATTAAATTAATAGGGGAAAATTTGGTAGAGTCAGGGTCTGTTAAGACTATTGCTTCTCATTTTTTGACCTCTTTGAAATGATCATTCTATCCTAAAATGTAAGGGGCTTGAACAGTGGCCCTCAATAAAAAGTTATTTTTGGTTTGGTTAAAAGTTAATCTCCTGATGTTATTTTACTTTAGGAGACTAAGTTATTAGTGGAGTGTATGTTTAGTTTAGTGCCTAAGCTATGGGGGAGTGGAGAGTGCCAGGTGTTGGTGCTCAAGGGTCGATGAGGGGAGTGGCTTGTTTATGGAATCCTCAAAAGATCTATCCTCTTTGGTGGTTATCCTTTTAGTCTTCTATCTCTATGATTGCATCTTTTTTTGAGATGGGGGAGTTTTTTCTCTTCTCCAATATCTATGCACCTACTAATCATCAAGGTAAACAACTTTTGTGGTCTGATATCCTATTTGTTCGAAGCATGGTTCCTTTCCATCAGTGGATAATGGCTGGGGACTTCAATGTTATTTTTGAGTTAGTTGAGAAGTGGGGTGGTATTTTAAGGCTTGATCCTTCTATGTTGCTACTTCAGGATAATATCTCAGCTTTAAATCTTATGGATATCAAGCCCATTAATGGCTAGTTTACTTAGAACAATCAGAGGATTGGGAATAACTGCATTGCAAAACAACTTGACCACTTTTTGGTTTCTTGCTATTGGGTTGGTGGGTTGTGGTGTTCTAACATAGAAATTTTGGATTGGAGGGGTTTAGATCATTGGCCTATCAAGTTGGCTATTTCTTTATCTCGTGTTCCTTGATCTCCTACTTTCAAGTTCCATCTTATATGGTTGTGTGACTCCTCTCTCAATGACTATATTACTGAGTAGTGGAGGTATGGTAGACCTACTTATGGTACAACAATGTATACTTTCACTAGGTTAATTCAATTTGTCAAGTATCATCTTAAATGTTGGAATCGATAGTGCTTTGGAAACATTTTCCATGATAAGATTGTTGCCTAGGTTGAGTTGGATAGTATTACGAGGTTGATTAGAGAGGATGGAGTGAATGAGGACCTATTGTGGGAAGAGACTAGGGATTTGAAAGCACTGGAAGAGTGTGATCCATGAGAGGAGGTTTTTTGGAAACAAAAGGCTCGAATTGAGTGGCTTCAGGAAAGGGGTAAAAATACTACTTTTTTCTTCAACTCAGTGAAAGCTAAGAGACATGGCAATTCTATTTATGCTCTGGTGAATGACAGGGGTGAAACTCTTTCTTCTTTTCATGAAATTACATGAGAAGCTAAGCAATATTTTTCTTTATTATTCAGAGAGGAATCACAAGGGGGTTCTGATGAGGAAGCTCAGGTCCTTTCTTGCATCCCTTCTTTGGTTTCTAGGGAGATGAATGAGCAACTTATGAGTAATATCTCACTTGAGGAGTTAGAGGGGATTGTGTTTCAAATGAAGAGGGGGAAAGCTCCTGGCCCTAATGGTTTCTCGATTGAGTTCTTTCAAAATTTTTGGGAGATTATCAAGTTGGACTTATTGGCAGTTGTTCAGGAGTCTCATAAGAGTAAATAGATGTTAGGATCCCTGAATTCTACCTTCCTAGCTCTCATCCCAAAGTGCGAGGGGGTGGATAGGTTAAGTCACTTTCGGCCTATCTCTCTTTGCAATGTGATTTATAAAATTATCTCTAAGTTGATTGTTGATATGTTGAAAAAGTGGCTTAAAGTGTTGATTTCAGAGGAATATAGTGGTTCTATGGTAGGACGTCAGATTTTGGATGGGATTATTATTGAAACTAAAACCATTCACTCTATGGCCAGCTCCAAAGATAAGGCAATGTTCATCAAGCTTGATATGGCTAAGGCTTATGACCATCTATGATGGTCCTTCCTTAATAAGGTTCTTGGTGCTTTTGGTTTTGGGGATGAGTGAATTTATTGGGTTATGAGTTGTGTTACTTTGGTATCCTTCTCTATGTTAATAAATGGTGAGCACTCTGAGCTTTTTGGTGCCACTCAAGGTTTGTGGTAGGGTGACCCCCTCTCTCCTTACATGTTTCTTGTTGTTGTTGAGGGTCTAGGAAACTTGACATAAAGGAATGTGGAGTTAGGTTTTATTCAAGGGTAGGGGTGGGGAGGTGGTTTACCTCCACAGTCTCACTTGTAATTTGTGGATGACACTGCTTTGATGGGTATGGATACTATTAGGGAAGCTTCAAATATACACAAGGTGTTAGATGTTTATCTTGTAGCCTTAATCCAATTAATTAATGAAAATAAGTCTTTTATATTTTTCTTCAATACTCTAGGTTCCATTCATAGGAGAATCTCTCATATCTTGAGATTTCAGATTGGGGTTCTCCCTTTGACCTATCTTGGTATTCCCATCTCTGTTGGAAGACTTTCCAAGGAGTCTTGGTAGAATATTCTAGATAAATTTTGTGTGAAATTTAATCATTGGACCCATCATTGGTTGTCCTTTGTGGGTCATGTTCAACTGCTCAAGTCTATGGTGCAAGCTCTCCCCATTTATAGATGTATGATTCAGGTGGCCCCTTTGGGCTTTCTTAGGGAATTAGATTCCTTAGCAAGATAGTTTTTATGGGTTGGTAGCTTATTGTCCTCTAAATGGAACCTTGTCAAGTGGGACATTATTTGTAGCCTGAAGCAGCTTAGCAGCCTTAGGTTGAGGTAGTCATTGTTGTCAGGGATGGTGCTGGTGGCTAAATTGTATTAGAGGTGGTGTGTGGAGCAGGAAGGAATCTAGGCTAGGGTATTAACATAGAAATACTTCTCAGGGGTCCCTTAAATTGATATTCCTCGTTATCCCCTAGTGGGGAAAGGCTCGGTGATTTGGAGTACACTTAAGAAAGGAGTTACCCTGATTAAGGATGGCTTATTTTGGATTTGTAAAAGAGGGACACAAGCTCATTTTTGGTCTAATTCTTGGGATGGCTTTCCTCCTATTATTTATCAGTTCCCTAATTTGGTAACTCTGAGCCAGAGGTCCTATGAGGTAGGATGGTCAAGAGTGAGTGAATTCAAGTCCTTTTCTTCTCATGGGCAGCTGGTGGTAGTGAGCTGTAAGAAACTTGATGAATGGCCTATTGTTGGTATGGAGGAGGAGTGTGCTGAGCTTCATAGTATCCTTTCTCATAGACATTGTAGCTCCCTCTAGGAAGGGGATGTTCTTTCTTGGTCTCTTAATCTTAAGGGTGTCTATACTATTGCATTTGGATATCAGGTGTTGTTATCTCACTAGCTAGATGGGGTGGAGGTGCACTAGTGGAAGAAAGTGTGGAATAAGCTTTCTTGGCCAAAGTGTAACTGCTTTATTTGGACTTTGGCTTGGAATAGAAGCTTGACATGGGATTAGATTCAAAAGCAAGGTTTTTAGGGTCATTCTATGTGTGTGCTATGTGGATGTGGAGAGGAGGACTCCTCTCACTTGTATTTCCATTGTCCCATGACTCTACAACTTTGGCATTATTGGTGGGATGTGTGGAAAAGACCCTGTGTTCTTGCATCCTCTCTAGAGGATTTTTGGAATAATTTGGGTAGACCTCCTTCTATGGCTTCTTTCTTACAAGATGTGTGGTATGTTGGGCCTTCTTTCATACTCTGGTAGATTTGGTTGGAATGAAATCAAAGAATATTGTGAGGAGAGAAGTTGTTGATTCAACAAGTTTGGCACAAAATTAGAGGTATGATTCAGAAGATGGTGGAAGCTAAGTGTGATGTGGTGTTCCCTTTAGAGAAAGGGGATGCTAAGTTAGTGGATAGATTAGGTATTTAGGGGTTGTCTCCAACTTTTGCTTGTGTCAGGAGAGGAAGGTGGGTGAATAAGAAAGTTCAAAGGGTGGGGAGTTGGCTACCCCCTCTGGCTAGCATTTTGAAGCTCAATACTAATGGTTCTTCAATAGACAATCTTGGCCTTGCTGGGATTGGTGGGGTGGGTAGGGATTTTTTAGGATTGATGGATTTTTTATTTTTTGTTCATGAAGGAGTGTAGACCAACAACCTTATGGAAGGTTTGGCAATCCTCTAAACTATGGAGAGGGCTTATGCTTTGGGATGGCACAAGGTTATCTATGAGTCTGACTCACATGTTTTGATTAACTTGTTGAATAAATAAAAGGTTTCTGATGTTAGTTGGCAGGTGGCTATGATAGTGCAATATATTTTTTAGATAAGTTATTTAAAGGAGATGATTACCTTTGTCCATATCTCAAGGGAGTGGAATAGGGCAACAGATTGTTTGGCTAAGTGGGCCTCTGAGCATTTAGATGGATGGAAGATTGATGAGTGGGAGCAGGTTCCCCATGAGCTCCGACATGTTTTGGAGAGGGTTCTTGCCAAGGATGAGAATGGTATTGGTGAAGGATAATGTTGTTTCAAGCTTGGTTTGATAGTTTCCTATGGATTACTAGGGCCCTAGCCCTTTGATGTTTTGTAATGCTCTTTCCTGATTTTCAATAACATTTTTATCCTTTTATTAAGAAAAAAAACTAACTTTGAATATTAATTTTCACAAATGATTTTCTAAAGCACCATTTCTTTTACTTAATATTTTTCACCCCATCTAACTCATTATTTCATTAATCTAGACCATTCAAGCAACATTAAATCAATTTAATTTGAATTTGTATTTTAAAATATTGAAATAATCTTTTAACTTAAAATCAACAAAATCATTTGCAATTTAAATACCTTTTTTTATATTTATAGATTTTTAGTTTATTATTGTTGGGATATATCATTCCCACAACTTACCCTGCATCATTAACAACAACAATAAGCAGTGCAATCTCCAAATAGTTAAACTATTATTTTTCAAATCCATACTCTAGGTTTCTTTAAATAGGGGCAACCTTTTTACATCACCAACATCTTGAAAATTTGAAATCAATTCTGACATAAATTGATTTATCATTTCTCCACATTTCTTTGTATATTTCTTCTTTTCATCAATTTCAAGTGTTTATCCATTTTCTCACACAAACCTCTAGGGGGCATCATCACACTCATTTTCATTCATTTGGATAAATTTTTTCATTTTCTATCATCAACACTCTACTTCTACTATTCTTTGAAACAATATTGCTTCGTAACACTATTTCAAAGATGGGCAAATGTAGACACTTAAATTTCATCTAGTCTCAAAATTCACCTAATCTTTTTAATAATTCTTCTTAAATTAATCAATCATATTTCTTTCTAAATTCAAATAATTAAATATTCAAAATATTGAATAAGTCAATTATGTAACCTTAAATCCTTATTTTAAATAATAAAATCTAGAATTTCCACCTCATCAAAACATCTCCACCTTTTTCTCACTCATTCCAACCAAATCCACAAAATTTTATACCTCTTATGACTCATCCTCTGAGTTTTCAAGCAAATTAACTTAGTCTTTTTAAATCAGCTAACCAACCCCATGTGTTTATCAACCATGTTGAGATGGTCTTCTTCCTCATGGGTGAGGACTCAATAGCTATTGTTGATTATTTGGATCATTGAAAAATTCCAAATGATCCTCCACCATTGGATCCTTCTTTTAAAATTTATAAATACACTTGAAAATATCCATTTTCAAGGATTCTATCACATAGTAAAATCTAGAGATCACATCACACAATCAAGAAATCAAAGCTCTACAGACAAGCGAATCAAAAAAAATAAAAGAAAGTTAAAAAATTCTTTTTGCACCAAAATGTTTCCCATCCTCTCTTTGCATTGGAGGAGTGAGCACCACATATTTGAAAGATAAAATCAAATCAATATCACAATAGATAAATCTTGTGCATTCAAAGTGGAAAGTTTGTGATTGTTGTTTTCTTTATTTGTTACTCTACCATATTTTGAATTTTAGCTTAGATTAGGATTAGTTTACTTTATTTACACATATAAATTTAGATTCATACATATGTTACACATTTATGACTTGTACAAGCATTAATATGGCTATATATGGTTTAAGAAGACTAATAGAGATTTGTAGGAACCTGTGCAATTTCACTTCTTTAGTAATGAGCTCAAAAATTCACTTGGAGAGTCCAAAACTGACCCTTTTATTTATATTACATTTTGACCCCCTAACTTCTTAGTGATTGCTCATAAAACTAGGGAGATGAATTAGATAACTAATGCCACAAACTTGAAGGTCATTAGGTTCCCTTACTATTCCTAGGAGCTTAGTTTCTAACTTTCTATCTCCTACCTGTACCAAATGAAAATCAATATGTGTTATGAAGCTGCCAAGGAGAGTGATAAGGAGACTAAGTCAGTTTTTGCTCTATTTAGGTCTAAAACTCCATCAAATGCATATATTTGGATCTTTAGAGGATGGAAGAAGCTCTATAAATTATTGGAAGTGATATTTTCTCTATAAACCTATAATCACCCCTTGAAAACTTCTCTTTTGGCACTAGAACTGCCATGTTTGGCTTTAGAACTTGATTGAAATGATGTGATAATCATCCTTGGAGCTCTTTCATGCCTATAAAAATATGGGGTGATGTGTCATCCACTTTCCTCTACGTCAAACCTATAATTCTCTTATAATATTCTTCCTTGGATATTACAAATAGTCAAGAAAGCTTTTTAAAATGAGCTATAACATTAGAAATGGTATTTAAATTAATTTAAGACTCTTGAACATACCATGGTGTACAAAAATGTCATTAACATGAGTTACATGAAATAACAAAGTCCTCTAAACCTTTGACACTCTTTGAACCCTTTTGACTTGGACATATATGACTAGACAAGTATGATGTTAGAAATAACATTTACCTTAAACTTGTCAAACATACCTTAAACTATGCTAAGCATGACTTGCATTAGATTTAAAGATGGAAAATCAAGGTGGAGATTTTGTTGGCAATTTTTTTGTGAACCTCTCTAATGGTATCCAAAATTTGTCTAACATATTTGGTGACCTCCTAGGGATGATTATTTTCTAATCATTTTAGACCATTTGTTTTGTCATTCCATTGGGTAATGGAGTCACTTGCATACTATAATATGAAAACTGACAACCCTCCTAAAGACTCAACCTCACACCACACCACACAACAAAGGATAAAACTCAACATGTCAAAGAATTTAGGGAAGACCACACAATAGCAAACTTACACAAAACATTATGCTAGGCACTTATGGAAAACCAACACACCACATAACTATGTAGAAAATAGAAGATGAACCTCAGTAACAAGGACTCAAGTGTATCCCATTGATTGGGATACTTAGTTCTTCTCCATTGAGTCTTAATATCTAGAAGGAATTGTTCTCTTTGTAGCCAATGATCACATAGGGTCCACTCCACAATGTGTGAAACTTTGTGTGTTTACCAGGTTTGGCCCTATCCTCATCTCACTTCAAAATAAGATCACCCTCTTGTAAATTTCTTGCACTAGCTCTCCTATAAAAATCTTTCTTCATTTGGGCTTGGTGGTACTCCAAGCTATGCATGACTTCACCTCTATTCTATTTTAGTTCCATCAATTTTAACATCATCACCTCCATAGAGTCATTATCCATTAGTTCTAGTTGATGTGCTAACTCCAAGGCTAGAAGCTCAAGAGAAATAGGTGATTTATCTTATCTTCCATACACAAGCATGTATGGTGAGTTACCCACAACCCTCTTAGGAATGACTCTATCATCCCATAAGGTTATCTTTAAATTTGTATTTCAAGTCCTTTGATTATCAACTATCCTCTTAATGATCTTAATCAAGTTTTTATTTGTAGACTCTACAATCCCATTCCCTAGGGGTTAGTAGTTATAAGAGGTACTTAGATATATACTATTTTAATTAGCCCACTCACTTGTCTTTTCACCAAGGAATGGTAATGCATTATCTAATATGATGGTTAATAGTGTTCTAAACTTAGTCACTAGGCTCCCATAAAAATCAAGGACTAATTTTTCATTAGCATCTTTAAGAGCTACTACCTATACCCACCTTATAAAGTAATTAATGGTTGTGAGTATCCACTTATGACCTACACTTAAGGGGGGATCAATCATGCCTCTAAAATTAAGCTTGCATTGCATGAATGGTTGATCAACTTGGATGGGATTGAGAGATAAGGTCATTAACCTTTGATTTCTAGTGAAGAAATCACACTTTGAACATATTCTTACCCATGCATAGGAGTCTTTGAAGAGGCTAGGCCAATAATATCATGCCCTCATTATATTTGATGTTATAGTTTTGGGAGAGAAGTCACCTCCTGAAGGTCCATCATGAGTTTGCTTCAAAATTTTGCTCATTTAATCAATCTCAACACATATAATCAATCAAGGTATTTTCTAAAAAATACCCATCTACAAGAACATAAGGTATAGACTAAAGCCTAAAATACATTCTCTTTGACTTGTCTAGACTGATTGGACACTCACCTATTTACAATAATCTTATGATGTCTTGTATCTAACTTTTAGTAAATGAAGATGCTATTGCTTGAGGCTCATCTTGTAGTGCCAAAACTAACTCCTTATTTATTCAAAGGTCCAATGCTAAGTGCTCACATAGTCCTTTCCCCCTTAATATCTTGGTGAACTTAATCTCTACACCATATTCCATTACTTTGGTAATCCAACATACCTTCTTCTCATTCAAGTCTCTATTTAGAAGGAAGTATTTAATGCTTGGATGGGATACCATAATGTGTATTTTATTGTTTGAGACCACATGTCTAAACTTTTTTAGACTTCTTATTGTTTCTACCTCAAATTTGCTTTTAAGACTATAAAGAAAGAAACTAGAAGAAAGTGAAGGACAAGGCTTGGAAGTACCTGGACTATAGATTGCGCACCGTAAATCCAGACGTTCGTGGGCACTCCTCTTTGGCTGTGGAGGAATGACACCTGCAAGAAAAAGGGAAACTAGGACAAGAAAAATGTTAGATAGATAGGCAGTGGGTTGCCAAGCAAAGGCTTGTTCCCAGAAGTGTAAAAACTTCCTTAAGGGAGGTCAACCCACTGTTTTGATAAAATAAGTGACTGATAAAAGACAGAATGACAGAATACATAAATGATAAAAAGATTAAAAATGAAAGAAGAAAACAAAATGATTACCTGAATGAAGGAGTAGGCTGAAGACAGTCGCCGAGGTCGGTGATGTTGCCGGGGTCGGTTATCTGACCTGCCGTCGTCGGCTATTCTGCCGACGTCGGTTGGGGAAGTGACCGGCGTCGGTTGGGGTTGCGGCCTGTAGTCGGGCTTGAGCAGGGTCTGGTCTGAGTCTTGGTCTGTGCTCTGTCCGTGGATGGGTTAGACACTGATGGACGGGTCTGGGTCTTGGTCTGTGGTCTGGGGATTGGTCTCAGGCAGAGATACAGGGGAAGGAAGGGACAAAGAGGAAGGAGAAGAGAAGGGTACACAGAGGAAGGGGCCTGAGAAGGCTTTGCAGCCTCTCAGGGGAAGGGACAAAGGGAGAGACACAGAGGACAACAGAAAACAGAGGATTAAACCAAAGAAAATAAAATAAAACCAGAACTAACTTACCTTTAGCCTGCTGAAAGAAGAAGATGGAGATGTTGCTGGAGCCAGGGAAGATTCTGCAAGAAGAGAATTCTGATGAAGAGCCTTTGCACCTGCTGCTGTTGTTGCACGAGGTTCAAAATGAAGACAAGATGAATGCCAAACGCCAAGAGAGTTCTGTTTGTGAGCTCAGGAGACCAGGGGTTGCAACGGATACAGGACAGGGTCTTGAAGGTTGCCGACGTCGGCAGTCTCGCCGACGTCGGCCGCAGGGTCGCCGACGTCGGCAGAGTCAGAATGGAGACAGAGACTAAAAATAGCCTCTGCCCATTCTTGCACGCCGCCGGGTGGGGGATTGTGGGAAGAACGGTTATGAGCATGCTAAAATGGACGCGGGAGGAATATAATGGGGGGATTTTGGACAATAAATGCTAAGGGGAAGGTGGAGGGATTCAAGGGAGGATCCAAGGAGGCAAGGGTAGGGTGGAAAAGGGGGCCTCAATTAATTAAAAGATGTTAATTTTTAATTAATAAGACCTAGGTGGGTTAGGGACCAAGGAAGACTAGGAGGGAGAAAGGACCAAGGGGGAGAACCAAGGTGCAGACACGTTTGCGGTGTCTACATTTGCCCCTTTTTGTCTTGTTGGTTGTTCTAGACGAACTGCAAGACAAAAACAGGAGTTGGTTGCCCCAGAAAAAGGATGAGGTGTTCCCCCCTCAAAGCGATAGTCGAGAGAAGGGAACCGAAGATCGAGTGTCGATTTGACAAAGAAATGGATAGAAAAGAGTGAGTGAAAATGCTGCCATAGTCATGATTGCGCGTAGTCCACTTCACGAGAGGGTCAGGTCAAATTGTCGCATGGTCAAGGGTCAAGGAGTGCCAAAATTGAAGTAATCGGGCCCCAGCATTTAGTCGTCTGCTGATCGGGTCACTCAATCTAAGCGGAAGCTCCAAATGGTCATCGTGTCCCAGGTATCCAGGGCTCAGGAAGTGCTCCCAGAAACACGAAAAAGGCCACAAGTAGTAGGGATCAACTGGCTCGTGATCCTACACTTGTGAAGGGTCAAAAATAGTCTGCGAACAATTCTGCTAACCAGCCATGGAATAGCATACACGCAAAAACAACCAAGGTAACATTGTCTTGGAAGAAGGTCAAAGAAGAAGGAGATAGGCATGGTCGCCAATGGTCATTGGTCAAGAGGATGGATGGACGAAAGGATGCGGCCGAGCTAACCCCAGAAGACATGTTATCTGAGTGCTGCCTACATAGCCCTGGTGACAGGGCCTCAGGCCGATGTAGGTCTCCCTAAAAGGGAGGGGGGGTCGGAGGGATTGATAGGTCTTGGTCAAAGTCGATGATTGGTCTTGGTCAAAGGAAATGATTAGTCTTGGTCAAAGGTCTATGATTGGTCTTGGTCAAAGGAAATGATTAGTCTTGGTCAAAGTTGACGAAGTTGGGTGTGATAAGAGTCAAAGAAGAGAAGGTTTGTCCATCATAGAGATGAACAAACGGGGGTGGTCGAGCTAACCTCAGAAGATGTGGTATCTGAGTGCTGCCTACATAGCCCTTGTCCTAGGGCCTCAGACCAATGTAGTTCGGACAAATTGAAAAGATTGGTTGATGATGAGATTGGATGTGGTCAAAGTTGTCGATAGACTGGTCGTGGTCAAGGTCAAGGTCGCAAAAGAGAAGGTTTGTCCATCAAAGAGATGAACAAATGGGGGTGGTCGAGCTAACCTCAGAAGATGTGTTATCTGAGTGCTGCCTACATAGCCCTGGTCCTAGGGCCTCAGACCAATGTAGTTCAGACTAGGAGACAGAGTGATTGATGGTTGGATGTGGTCAAGTGTCAAGATGATGCTGCAAATGTCACAAGAGTCGAGAGTCTTTCATCCCTAGCAAGTTTCCATAGTCGTGATGGATGCATGCTAAAAATGAATGGAATTCTATTTATGTTTCAGCAAGTATTGGTTTATGCTTGACATAAATTGGGTCAGGTCGGTAGTTTCCATGTGTATTGGTGTCCATGGAAACTATGTGAAATAGACGAGGATGATGTCTGAAAATGATAAAAAAATGACTTGGTTTGAGTTGAGTCGCCAATTGATGCGGTTAAATGTGACCAAAGTGTAGAGAAAAGATGGAAGGCAAATCGCTCTTTCATTGACAAGGACCAGAAAGGAAGCATAGATAGGGGTTATTAGAACCAAAGCCCCGTTCATGCATTACGTCGTTGACCAGTGTTGAGTTAGAACGGTAATCGAATCACTTTTGACATTAAAGTGAGCTCGAAGTCCCTTGAGCCGGTGATAGGAGGAGGATAGGGTAACCCAGTGTAAGAGCAGGAATAACCTTGCCCCTTTTGTAGGAGACCCTGAGACAACTACAAGCCAATGTCCGTGACTCGTTTTTTTTTTTTTTTTTTTTTTTTTTTTTTTTTTTTTTTGGCGCAGACTGATCGATGCGGGAAGCCTGCATAGAGATGTCATTTGATGTAATGGTCATGTTGTGAAGCTGATCGATGCGGGAAGCTTCTAAAATAGTTGCTGTTTATTGCCAGAGTAGTCATAGCCATCCTTTGAGGGAGTGGTCTATATTTTTGCTTGATAATGTTTGATAAGTTGGCCTAGCTATCCTTCAAGGGATCAGTCTAGTAATACAGCAATGATAGTACAGCTGTCCTTCGAGGGATCAGTCTGTCTTTTTGATTTGACTTGATTTAGTGACCATGGATATGTTTTGACATCTTGACTTGGATATATTGATAGAAACGAGAGTCACAGACAAGACTGTAGAAGTGCAAGGACTCCCTTTTATTAAGACACGGTACCCATGCGTCATAAAAGGGTTGCAGAGGACTTGTTAGAGGGGAATAGGGTCGAAAGGAATAAGGAGCCAGAGGACGAGGATTGCTCAAGGGACGAGCTCAAGTTATGTGTCAAGTGGACAAGTACTCGACTAACAGAAGAATGGTCGAAGATGCAACGCATTAAGAGGCTCAGGTTCTGGCCGTCTGTCGAGGGAGGACAGACGATAAGTCCCTGATCCATACTTGTGCGTGATGATAAAAGGTCCAAGCCAATTGGGGGTGAATTTGCCTCGTTTACTTCACTCCATATTGGTCACATGTTGATTCTCTTTGAGGACGAGGTCTCCGATGTTGAAATCTCATTCTCGTAGATTTTTGTCGTAGGCCCGCTTTATGCGACTTTGGTAGACATGGAGATGATTGAGGGCAGCAAGGCGGCGCTCGTCGAGTAACTCAAGTTGAGCTAGGCGATCTTGACGAAAGTCATCGTTGGAGAGAATGTCATGCAGAGAGATGCGGAGAGATGGGATCTGTACTTTGAGAGGTAAGACAGCCTCTGTTCCGTACACAAGAGAAAAGGGAGTAGCACCCGTAGAGGTTCGGATGCTAGTGCGGTAGGCCCACAAAGCGAAGGGGATATGAACGTGCCAATCCCTTCCTGTATTGTCGACCACCTTCATGAGAATTTTGGTCAGAATTTTGTTGGAAGCCTCGGCCTGCCCATTTGCTTGTGGGTAGTAAGGCGAAGAAAAGCTGAGTTTGATGCCAAATGAGTCGCATAGTTTTTGGACAGTCTTGTTTTTGAAGGACTTGCCGTTGTCGGTGATGATTTTGTGAGGGACACCGAAGCGACAGATGATGTGGCTACTGATGAAGTCGGCAATTTTGTCGGCTTTTGTGGAGATAAGAGGAATGGCTTCCACCCACTTGGTGAAATACTCAGTGGCAGTGATGATGGACTGATGACGAAGAGACGAGTGAGGGTTGATCTCACCGATGAGATCCAAGCCCCACTGAGAGAAAGGCCAAAAATGCTGAGCAACTTGCAAAGCGTGGCTGGGAAGATGAGGCAGGTTAGAGTGTTGCTGACACTTGATGCAACGCCGAACATAGTCGCTACAGTCTTGATGAAGGGTGGGCCAATAATAACCCAGGCGAAGGATGCGCTTGGCAACCGAGTTTCCACTGAAGTGTCCACCACAAATCCCGTCGTGGACTTGTTTTATGGCATGAGAGGCTTCAGCAGAAGTTAGACAGTGAAGGAGGAGGCCGTCGAAGCCTCGCTTATAGAGAAGACCCCCTAGCATGGTATAGCGAGCTGTGCGTTTGATGAAAGCTCGCCGCGCATTGCTAGAGAGGTTGGGAGGAGTGACAGAAAGAGACAAGTAGTCCACAAGTTGCTTATACCAGTCATCTTGTGGGCTAGAATTGATAGTGTTGATATGGTCGATGTGAGGAGAGATGTATGAAGGCAAAGGTACGCGATGCACTGTGACAAAAAGACGAGATGATGATGATGAAGATGGGATATGCGAAGCAAGAGAGGCCATGGTGTCGGCAAACTTGTTCGTAGAGCGTGGAACAGTCTGCAAGAGGTAATGGTTGAAAGATGCCAAAAGAGTGTCAGCACGATTCTTATACCTCTGTAAAACTTCATTTTTACAGAGATATGAACCGTTAACCTGATTGACGATGAGCTGCGAGTCACCGAAGATGTTGATAGACTTGATGTGGAGGGAAAGGGCAGTTTGAAGTCCCAAAATTAAGGCCTCATATTCGGCCATATTATTGGTACAATCAAAGTCAAGCTTAAAAGATAGAGGCATGGGTTCTCCTTCGAGTGGGATAAGGATGACCCCCGCACCCCCGCCGAGTTGACATTTGGAGCCGTCAAAGAACATGGTCATTTGATAGACGGTGTCATCGGTGGAAAGTGTGGCGATAGACTCGTCAGGGAACTCAAATTGTGAAGGTTGATTGTCGGGAAGAGGGGCATCTGCCAGTTGATCAGCAATGGTTTGCCCCTTGATAGATTTCTGTTGGATGAAGACGAAGTCAAACTCAGCAAGCAGCATGAGCCACCGAGCCATACGTTGATTTTGATATGGCTTGGAGTGCATGTATTTGAGCGGGTCGGTGTGAGTGATGACAAATGTCCTGTGGTTGAGAAGATAGTGACGGAGCTTGGTGGCAGAAAAGACTAATGCCAAACAGAGTTTCTCGGTATGAGTATACTGAGTTGCATAGTCGACCAGTGTTCGGCTGATGTAGTAAACCGCCTGCTCACGATGATGCTCGTCTCGGTGCGCGATCATGGCACCTAACGAATGGTTGGTGGCAGAGATATAAAGGTAGAAGGGTTGGTCGTCTTTAGGTGGAATGAGGACTGGTGGAGAGACCAGATAGCTTTTGAGGGCATCAAAGGCCTCTTGACAGTCCTCATCCACTTAAAGGAGACATCCTTCTTAAGGAGATGATGAAAAGGTTGGCAGCGGTCTGAAAGCTGCGAGATGAAACGACGAATGGACTGGAGCTTCCCTTGGAGACTGCGAAGCTGCTTGAGATTGGTCGGGGGTGGCATTTCAAGGATAGTGCAAATTTTAGCAGGATCTATCTTGATACCATGGAAGGAAACGATGAAGCTGAGAAGCTTGCCTGAGAGGACCCCAAAGACACACTTCTTGGGGTTAAGGCGGACGTTGTATTGAAGAAGACGAGAGAAGATGATTGCGAGAATGGTCAAGTGGTCGCGGCGAAGTTTGGACTTGCCGAGAAGGTCATCCACATAGCCCTCCATGATTTTGTGGAGGAGATCGTGGAAAATGTAGGTCATGGCGCGCTGATATGTGGCACCAGCGTTTTTCAAGCCGAAAGGCATGACCCGATAGCAGAAAGTCCCCCATGGGGTGATAAAGGTAGTCTTGTGCTGGTCTTCCGATGCGATCAGGATTTGATTGTACCCTGAAAACCCGTCCATAAGAGATAGCATCTCATGGCCGGCCGTAAGATCAACAAGCTGATCAATGTTAGGAAGAGGAAAGTCATCTTTGGGACAGGCTAGGTTAAGGTCGCGATAGTCCGTGCAGATCTGAATCCCCCCAGTTGCTTTAGTAACTGGGACGATGTTAGAGACCCACTGCGGATAATCGATGGGTCGGATGAAGGAGGCAGAGAGAAGGCGCTGAAGCTCCTCGAGGAGCGCAACGCGAGGATGCATCTTTCGAAGCTTTTGCCTAACAGGCTTAGCCTCTGGTTTGGTGACAATGTTGTGGATAACAATGGTGGGGTCGATGCCAGGCATGTCGCTGTAAGTCCAGGCGAAGGCCTTGCTATGGTCGGAAAGGAATTGGGCATAGTCAAGCTGCTCCTGATCGTCTAGAGATTGGCCAATCTTTAAGACGTGAGGAACATCAGAAGAAGAAGGGAGGTTGATGTCAATGGTGGATTCATTTAACATAACTTGGGTCTCGGAAGGGAGGAAACGCTGGACGAAAGAGTCATCGGCACCCATGTAGGAAAGGATGGCGTCATCGTCAATGCAGTGGACAGTGTGAATGGTTGCCGACTCATCCTCTACCATGCTAGGAAAGATGAGAGGGAGAGACCTGGGCACCCCATTGAGCTGATAAGTCAGGGGTTCCAGGCGGATGGTGTTTATGGAAAAAAAAAACTAGGAGGGATGGAAACCATCGACTCCGTAGGTGACGAAGGAGGAATGGGCGAGTCTGGAAGAGATTGGTCAGTGGTTGGTTCGGGACAAAGGTCGGAAGGAGCCTGAGTGGGGTCATGATATCCCAGGCCATAGTGTTTCTTGGCATCGTGGTCACTGAGCGGCTCGATGGGCTGATGGGAGCCCTGCTCATAACGTCCGAAACCAAAACCCTTCCATGCACACCTGTGAAGGTAAGTGTGTGCAAAGGCAGGGTTGCCAAGAAATGAGAAATCAGATGTGAAAGGTTGGGGTGAAGAGAGGGAAGCGCCGTAGGTAGGGGCTTGATTAAGCCCCCCATAGACAAAGTTGGTTCGGAAGTGAGGAGGACCATAAGGTACGACCATCCCGATCCGATGGTCGTAATTGGGACTGAGGTGAAGGCGTCCATACTCTTGCGGAGTTTAGAGCATGTCAAGGGTCAACAAGCGATATTCCCCAAGTGATAATCGTTGGAAGACGTCTTCCATGGGGTCTTTGGTTGGCGCTTGAAGAGGAGAGGTGAGGGCGACCGCCGATTGTGAACTGGTTGAAGCTTCCGCAGATGGAGGCGATGCTGGAATTGACAGTTTGATGGGAATGAGGACATCATTGGGACGGTAAGTCGTGTTGCAAGTCTTGAAAGGTGAAGGGTCAGCAGGAATGGTATGGACTTGCCCGTCATGCTCAAACTTCACACAACGGTGCAGGGTGGAGGGTATACAGGCCATGGCACGGATCCATGGTCGGCCCAGCAGAATGTTGTATTGAAACTCTCCTTCAATGATGTAGAAGAGCTCCGGGACTATGCGTGGGCCAACGCGAATGTGGAGGATGACTATGCCAATGGTCGTGGCTGTGGTGTCGTTGAAAGAGCGTAAGATAGCGTCAGTTTTAGAGACGCAGTTCTGAGGAAGAGCCAGCTGATCAAAGGCGTGGGTAGAGATTATGTTGATGCTAGCGCCGCCATCGATCATAACGCGTTTAATGCGTGTCCGATCAACATAGGCAGTGATGAAGAGGGCAGCGTCCTGATCTTCCATGTTGGATGTGGGAATCTCAGAATCGCTGAATGTGATGGAATTGATAGGAGATAAAGAATGGACAAGGGCAGCAAGCGGCTGGGGGTCTTCGGGTTGGACCTCTGCTGCTTGCAAGGCTTGGATGAGGTCTTGACAGTGTTGGGGCGAGGTTTGGATAAGGTCATAGAGAGACATCTTCACCGGTGTCTGATGAAGCTGCTTCAGCATGGAGTCTTGAATCGGCCCAGAAGATGAAGATGAAGAAGGTTGGGACGCGCCAAGGATAGAGATTTTAGGCTTGGGCGCAAGGGGTGGCTTGACGAAGGGATAGGTCCAAGGAATGGCGGCTTTTGCTTTGGCCTTGTCCTGCTGCGACCTAGTGGTTATACGGATGGCATTGATTTCGAAAATGGGAGGCGAAGAAGGGGTCATGTTTTGCTGGTGAGATGTTGACGTGTTTGAAGAAGTTGGACAGGAAGGAGTCGGGGTCTGGTCAAGAGTGTCCTTAAGGAGAAGAGTGTCCTTCTCCATATGGCAGCGGATGACAGCCTTGAGGGCACAGCAAGTCTCGGTGTCGTGTCCTGGCGTACGATGATATAAGCAAATTTTCGTATCGTCGAACCAGGAGGGCTTGGACCTGAGAGGTTGGAAAGGCTTGATGGGCGGAAGAGTTATGTCAGAAGTCTGGAGAAGTCGGCGTAATATCACCGAATATGAGCCCACTAAAGGGTCCGTGTTAGTTGATATACGCGAGGTTGGTGACTTTTGCTTAGGTGAGGCTGGAAGAGGTTTCCGTACCACCTTATGGGTTGATGGTGCGGGGACAGATGGAGGTGACTCTGGTCTGCAGATTGAGAAAGGCTTTTTGAGAGAGGGACGGCTGGAGGTAGGCGGAGGAAGCAAAGGAGGTAACGAGTTCCGGTTGGAGGCCGGAGTGGGAAGGATGCTAGCCAAGGTCGAAGGATGGGGGCCCAGAATGGATGGCAATGGTGATGGGGAAGGAGGCGTTCGCTTTGGAGGTCTGGCAGTCTTCTTTGTCTTGGTTGGAAGACTGCTGCTGGTCGAGGTCTGGTCTAGATCCACCTTCACTTGTGGATGAGTGAGGGCGGAGATAGGATGAAAGCCAAGTGATTTGATGGGCTTGGACGAGATGGATGCATGTCTTGATTGGTTTGGTTGAGGTCTGCGTGTCTGGTCTTTGCCGAGAGTTTGAAGAGATTCTGCCCGGGGAGGATTGGCAGCATGTGATGAGAGGGCGCGGGTATGTTTAAGGGCTTTGAGGCGTTCCCACAGCACCTGAGGCGTCACTTTCCTTGAAGGGAGAAGCTGGACCTTCTCCACTAATCGGGAAAATGGCTGAGAAGATGATGTTGAGGGTTGCGGGGTCGAAGACGAGATGGGGGTAGTATTGAATGACGAAGTCATGATGGATTTGGATGAAGACGGAGGGGAGACATGATCTTCTCTGGGTGGAGAAGAATCCGGAAAGCGAGGCTCCTCTAGCGGGTAAAGGGCGGGGATGATGGTGCCCTCTACTTGCGGCTGAGGAGTAGGAAGGGTCGGGTCCTCCAAAGGCTGCAGAAAAGAGGATGGCGAGACTGATGGGACTGGTAGAGTCGAGGCATCCTCCAAGATGAGAGAGGTCGGTGGAGAACTAGCCGGAGAAAGAGGTTCGTCCACATGTGATGGACTAGCCTCTTGAGATGGATTGGGGACGAAAGGAGAGACCGCATTGACGGTTCGAATGTTGTGTTCATGGTTGTCGTCAATTAAGGTCTGGACGTTGTTTTGGGTCGGCGGATGATTGGGAAAAGGTTGCTTGAAGATGTCAATGGCCTGATTAGGGGGTGCATTAGGATTGTCTAAGATGAGATCCCCCTTCTCAAGCATGTCTTGTATTATGTTCTTAAAGGTCTTGCAGTTCTCCGTGTCATGGCCCTTAACACGGTGAAAGCTGCAGAAGTCTTGCTCCCTATACCATGCGGGGATGGCGTGTGAGGGATCGAATTACGGAGGAGGTCGGGCTTGAGGGAGATTGAGGATTCCCTGTTTAAGAAGCTTTTCCAGCACAAACGCATATGATTCTCCAAGGGGAGTATATCATCGCTGCAAGTATCTTTGCTGGAACTGGCGGGTAGCGCTTTGAGACGTAGAGGGCTCAGGCTGATTGGACGAAGAAGATGAAGGTCTGACAACCACGACATTAGCTGAAGCCTTGGATTTAGAATTGGATGATGATGGCTTGGCAGAAGAAGAGTCATTAGTTTTAGAGCTGGGATTCTTGCTCCATAACTTGACTTTATTCTCCTTGATGGCACGCAACTCAAGTTTGTGAGCCATCGTGAAGGCTTCGTCAAAAGTGTGGAAGGTTTGAACCCTCAGGGTGGATGAGATATGTCTGGCGCAAGCTTGGGAGAAGAGTTCGATAAGCTCGGCCTGGGGTAAAGAGAAGGAGAGTTGGTTGATAAGGCCTCTCCATCGAGCTACAAAGTCGGCTATGGACTCGTCCTTGAATTGTCTGATAGAATAGAGGTCCGTGATGGAGACCTTCTTAGTGATGTTAATGGAAAAATGATTGAGGAAAAGCTGGGCCAATTGCGTGAATGAGAAGACAGAATGGCTAGGAAGGGAACTGTACCAGTCAAGTGCAGCGCTCGAGAGAGACATAGGGAACGTGCGTAGGAGTAACGCATCGTCATGGCCAATGAGGTAGCAGGCATGTTTGAATGCCCGCAAGTGTTGCTGGGGATCTTCCTTGCTTTGGAAGCGAGAAAACTTCGGAAGCTCCCATTGGCTAGGGTATGGTCTGATTGGGATAGAAGGATGGATGGGCTCGTTGCAGATCTGTTCATATGAAAGAGTGTTACGCGAGCCGGAAACAGAGGTCTCAAGACTGGTCATCTTGTCCATCAGCATTTTAATGATGTCTGCCGACGGATTGACGGGTGGCATGCCCCTTAAGTTGTAGGGCGCTTGGAAGAGGTTAGGGGATGCATACGACGTAGTCGGTTGTCCTTGTGAAGGGGCAACATAGAGATAACTAGTCGTAGAGGAAGAGGCTAGAGGTGGTTGAGTGGAAGGCATAGGTAAGCCCGATGTTGCCACGAGAGGTGGGATAGTGGTAACAGGGGCCAAGGGGTAGGAAGCCACCCTGGTGTTGATAGGGGCCAGGGCAGGCGGGATAGAAACGACAAGGTTTTGGAAAGGAGTGGATAACGATTGAGCGGGTTGAGGTTGACAAGGGGCCGGAACCCCGATGGAAGTGGGCCCAATGATAGAAGGGGAGGCCACACCTGTAGGATTGGTCAAAGTCTGAGTCTGGTCGGTGGTCGAAGCGACGGGTCGAGTGTTTGAAGGTTGAACTACGGGTGTTGTCGATATAACCGTAGTCATGGCCAGAGAGGTCGGCATTCCGTAGATCGGATTGCCCAAGGAGTCCCGCGTTCGGCTATGCGCGAGATAATGTTGCAAAGCCTTGACATTGAGGTCCAAGAATTGCTCGAAGTCTTGGTCCCCTTCTTGGACAATGGGAGTCTGCGGCGGGGTCGGACGGACAGGAGTTCTTTCGGTCTCCGAGTTGAACTCCATTGTAGGCTTGGTCACGGATGGGGTGGACGGAAGCGGTTGACGGTAGACGTGGTCGACAAGAGCCTTGGCTTGGCTACGAGTGAAAACCATGCAAGGCAAAGAAGGTTCGGGTCTCAGGAACTGTGTTGCTCAGTTTCAGAAGACCAGGATGAAGTCTTGACAGAGAAAGGACAGGTTTCAGGTTGCTGGTTTTGGAAAAAAAAGGACAGTGACAGAGACCGACGTCGGTTTAAAAACCGATGTCGGTAGGAAATGAGGCCGACGTCGGTCAGATAACCGATGCCGGTAACAGATGAAGCCGACGTCGGTATCAGAACCGATGCCGGTGACAGGGGACGCCGACGTCGGTGGCAAAACCGATGTCGGTCACTGTGTTTTCCAGAGAGCCGAAAGGTTCTTGGAAAAACAAAGAAGAAAGCGTCCTCACACACTCAAACAAACAGATGAGAAGAGGAAAACAGAGAAAGACAGACAAGCCTGAGCGATAAATCCTAGGAATTAACCTTAGAAATTTGTGGCTTATGCCTTAGATGAATGTTTGGGGAGATTGGCTGAAAAAAGGGTCCTAGAAGAAGGCGGTCTAAGGATGGTTTCAGGTGTTGTTTTAGGTGCTCAAAGATCTGTGTTAGGGTCTGGTACGTGGCCTGGTGCTAAGGAGCAAGCTCCCCTCACTTCACGATTCCAGTGGTTAGCTGGTCTCGCTTAGCCAAGATATACCTCGCCTAGAGTTTAGACTCCGCCAGAGAACGGAGTGGGCTTCCCCTTTGGTGATGAAATCCAAGTAGGGTCACTGGGACGGGTAAGGTATCCGCTGGGGGATGAAATCCCAGTCGGGCCTTGTCTCAG
This sequence comes from Torreya grandis, assembly GCA_037957365.1. Classification (NCBI taxonomy): domain Eukaryota; kingdom Viridiplantae; phylum Streptophyta; class Pinopsida; order Cupressales; family Taxaceae; genus Torreya; species Torreya grandis. Next base: position 639,092 of record JARHVA010000688.1, on the reverse strand, counting down.
GTATGTTATATGTGTGTTTTAGTGCATGTGAGTCGGTAGTGTAACATCAAGTGTCTAGATTTATTCAATATGCGTTTAAGTTACTAGATGTGGACTACGAAGATGCAAGCACAAGCAGAGATGAATGCAAAGTGTTTTAATGCCCAAAGTCGAAATGTGATATTGTTATGAAGACAATGTTTTGAGAAAGGGTCAAGAATATGACGTTTAGACTAGTCTAGCATGCAAAGAAGAAAGGTTCGTTTTAGTCCTTGCTTATAGTGTCATTTGGAATAGAAGAAAGAGATAAGAGAGAAGGAGCCTAAATGCACCTAAATGAAAAAAAAAGAAAAAGGAACCCAGGAGGAACCTAGGGTCCCACCGGGCATGCCAGAGATGTTTCTACCTCAAATTTGCTTTTAAGACTATAAAGAAAGAAACTAGAAGAAAGTGAAGGACAAGGCTTGGAAGTACCTGGACTATAGATTGCGCACCGTAAATCCAGACGTTTGTGGGCACTCCTCTTTGGCTGTGGAGGAATGACACCTGCAAGAAAAAGGGAAACTAGGACAAGAAAAATGTTAGACAGATAGGCAGTGGGTTGCCAAGCAAAGGCTTGTTCCCAGAAGTGTAAAAACTTCCTTAAGGGAGGTCAACCCACTGTTTTGATAAAATAAGTGACTGATAAAAGACAGAATGACAGAATACATAAATGATAAAAAGATTAAAAATGAAAGAAGAAAACAAAATGATTACCTGAATGAAGGAGTAGGCTGAAGACAGTCGCCGAGGTCGGTGATGTTGCCGGCGTCGGTTATCTGACCTGCCGTCGTCGGCTATTCTGCCGACGTCGGTTGGGGAAGTGACCGGCGTCGGTTGGGGTTGCGGCCTGTAGTCGGGCTTGAGCAGGGTCTGGTCTGAGTCTTGGTCTGTGCTCTGTCCGTGGACGGGTTGGACACTGATGGACGGGTCTGGGTCTTGGTCTGTGGTCTGGGGATTGGTCTCAGGCAGAGATACAGGGGAAGGAAGGGACAAAGAGGAAGGAGAAGAGAAGGGTACACAGAGGAAGGGGCCTGAGAAGGCTTTGCAGCCTCTCAGGGGAAGGGACAAAGGGAGAGACACAGAGGACAACAGAAAACAGAGGATTAAACCAAAGAAAATAAAATAAAACCAGAACTAACTTACCTTTAGCCTGCTGAAAGAAGAAGATGGAGATGTTGCTGGAGCCAGGGAAGATTCTGCAAGAAGAGAATTCTGATGAAGAGCCTTTGCACCTGCTGCTGTTGTTGCACGAGGTTCAAAATGAAGACAAGATGAATGCCAAACGCCAAGAGAGTTCTGTTTGTGAGCTCAGGAGACCAGGGGTTGCAACGGATACAGGACGGGGTCTTGAAGGCTGCCGACATCGGCAGTCTCGCCGACGTCGGCCGCAGGGTCGCCGACGTCGGCAGAGTCAGAATGGAGACAGAGACTAAAAATAGCATCTGCCCATTCTTGCACACCGCCGGGTGGGGGATTGTGGGAAGAACGGTTATGAGCATGCTAAAATGGACGCGGGAGGAATATAATGGGGGGATTTTGGACAATAAATGCTAAGGGGAAGGTGGAGGGATTCAAGGGAGGATCCAAGGAGGCAAGGGTAGGGTGGAAAAGGGGGCCTCAATTAATTAAAAGATGTTAATTTTTAATTAATAAGACCTAGGTGGGTTAGGGACCAAGGAAGACTAGGAGGGAGAAAGGACCAAGGGGGAGAACCAAGGTGCAGACACGTTTGCGGTGTCTACACTTATGACTGTCAGAACCTGTTTCTCTACATGTGTGTACCTTTCTTCATAGCCTTCAAGCCCTTAACTAAAAAATACAATGGGTTGCTCAACACCCTCACTATTTTGTTGCATCAACATGGTAGATATGGTTTCAATGTTGGAGAAAGCATACAAAAAGAAGTCTTCTGAGAAATAAGGGTTAATTAAAGTAGGTGTTTGTGCTATGGCTTATTTTATAGCCTCAAAATTATTCCTCCCTTATTTAGTCCAATTGAATGCTTGTCTTTTATAACATGGTTTTCAAAGGTTTTATAAGGCTGGTAAAACTAGGTATAAAACTTATAATTAAGTTTATCTTTCCAAGAAAACTCTACATTCCCTTCTTATGCAATAATAGAGACAAGGCCATAATGGCTTTCACCCTTTCAGGGTCTATTTCTAACCCTTCTTTAGAGACAATATGGCTAATAATTTACCATCATGGACTACATAAACACATTTTTAAGGGTTAAAAGATATCCCAAACTACCTCCACCTTTTAATAATTAGTCTTAGGTGAGCTATGTGGTTAATAACATTCTTTGAAACAATAGTAATGTCATCAAGGTATACTAGCACCATCTTATTGACTAAACCTTGGAAGGCCAGATCCATAGACTTTTGAAAAGTATCCCCTACATTGGAAATCCCAAAATTCATCTTCTTATAGGCACATGTGCCTCATTTGGTTGTGAAGGTAGTTTTGTGTTGGTCCTCCTCCTTCACCAAGATTTGGTTACAACCATAATATCCATCCAAGATGGAGAAATGTTAAGTTCCTGCAACCATTTGAAGTATTTACTCCATTCAAGGTAGAGGATGATGGTCCTTCAATGACACCCTATTTAAATCCCTAAAATCTACACATAATCTCATTTCTCTGCTCTTCTTCCTCACAAGGACTAGACTAGCAATCCATGAAGAGTGATTAATAGGGAAAATGATGTTTGATTCAATCAACTTGATTAGCTCTTTCCTCATCAAGACTTCAACTTTGGGATTTATAGGTCTTTGATTTTGTCTCATTGGTTTTACACTTAGGTCTATCTCAATGGTGTGTTGAGCTAGTCTAGGGTCAAAACCTTTAAGGTTAACATAATCCCATGCAAAAATTGTCAGGAATCTCGAACAACAAACATGCTCTGATTCCACTGTTAGGATCTAGGAAGCACAATTGATTACCATGTAAAAATAACTAACCATGGAATTAAACCAGAAGTAATAAGTAACTAGAATTTAAAAACAACATAGAATATGAGAGACAATAGCCAATTGTATTAATACTCTTCCAGAAAGAAATTACAATGAAGAGACGCCACACTCTTCCACACCTTATAGGCTTCCCACACCAAGTGTACATTAATTCACCTTCAAGAGCTCACTCTCTCAATTATGATCCCAACACACAACTCAAACACAAAGTTGGTGTTCACCTCCACCAGTCAGTATCACTACTGCCAGTACCACCAGTCAGTATCACTACTGCCAGTACACAAGTACTCCACATACTCCATGACTGAGTATACACACATACTTCAAGTACACAATGTACTCCAAGTAGATCTCACCTGATCTTGCTACTTGTTGTGTTGCTAGCCTCCCTGATCTTACACACCTACAAATCAACCTAGTTCTGCACACCTACAAACCTAGATCTCACACACACACACACTTGCAGATCAATGATCTTGCTTACACATGTAGATCTCCAAACCTAGCCTTGCACACCTACCGACCAAGATCATACACACATGAAGAACCCTTCTGATTCTCCAAACCAGCACCCCTGTGGATCTTCTACCAGAACTTCCATAACCTATAGCTTTACCTGATCATACACACTCGCCACCCCTATGGAACTAGGAGGAACACACCTTGCTTTCTTCACTCTAAAGGAGCTAACCTTGCTCTTACTCAACTAGCACAAATTACAATACAACCCATGAGTCTATTATATAGATCTCATGCAAACAATAATTAGACATCCAATTACAATAATTAGATCCGTAGCTCCAAGGCTAAAATTAGCCTTTAACATGCAAACAACTGGTTTATTAACAAACTATCAGTAAAACTCACAATTCTAAAATGCATAGGCGATCAACATCGGTCCCTGTCTGGCTGGAGATGACCGATGTCAGTTGATCCTGACCGATGTCAGTTTGTCTGCTCAATGGATATGACTAACATCGATTGATCAGACCGATGTCAGTTGCTCTGTAACTCAACAACCTCTCAACAACCTCCTCCATGTTTGCATCAGTGAAGCTTTTAGCTCCACAACCTAACAATCTCCCACTTGGAGATAAATAGCTACATTGTACCTATACTTGTACACTATCTAATTTGTTTCCTAGCTTGTATCCCTCTTTAAGCTCAATCTTGAAGACCAACCACCACACATCTTATGATGCAAATCCTATCATCTAAGTAACCTACCACATCCAAAGTACCTGACCCTGCATAGCATGTTAACCTGCTGCTAGTCCCTCTTAGATACCTGAGAACCCACTGAACTGCTTTCCAATGCTTCCTTCCCAGATTGACTACAAACCTACTGACAACTCCCACTAATGGGGTAATATTAGGGAGTACACTTGTACTCAACCTCATCATGTGATTGGGGACCCTGTTCTATGAACTATCCATCCATAGGTGCGCTTTCCGTTATGTATGCTCCACTACCTTCACACAATCATCCTATGACAACATCAACTTGTGATCTTCCCTGTCTCTAGGATTACTCATGCCAAATAATTTTGCTACTCCCAAATTCTTCATGACATACCACTAATCTAACTTTACCTTTAGCTCAACAACTCCCTGTATGTATGCACCTGCAACAAGCACATCATCCACATATAATAACAGGATAATGTCACGGCCATTATCCAACCTGGTAAAGAAACACACAATGGTTATAATGACATTGACTAAAGCCATGCTTTGTCATCCACCTGTCAAACTTGTACCACTATCTTGCAGCTTCCTCAAGACCATATGACCTGGCCTTCCATATCATGTGTCCATTCTCTCTATTCTTTAACTAAGGAATCCATTCATCTCTCATTGCTTTTATCCTGGCTGGCAACTCTACCAAATCTCCCATTTGGTTCTTCTCCAAAGAATTCATGCCATGCTCCCACTATTTCCTAGATCCTTCCTGCTCTACAGTGAGTAACAAGTAGTATAATGAAGAGGCATAATGAATTTGAGGCTTACTTACCCTTTCAATCCTCCACATGGGTGTTTGAGACTCCTTGACAGCTTGCTGTCTACCCAAAATCTATTCCAGTGACTGACCTCAGTCACCACACAGTCTGCATCTGATTGACATCAGTTCCATGTGACTGTCTAGGTCACCGATGTCGGTTATCCTACTGACGTCAGTTGCCACCTGCCTGACACCACCAACTTTTCCTATTTGCACATGACCAACATTGGTGCCTATCTGTTTATCACCAATTTTCCCTGACTGACGTCGGTACCTATGTTCACCTGTGAGTGATGACTTTTTACCCACGAGCTCTCTTTGGATAAAAACCTTGTCCAAACTACCTTGCTCAGATTTACTCAGACTTCACTGATCTCTGTCTGTCATCTCCTCCATAAACACCAAGGCTTTCTAGTTCTTGAGTCTGTCAAAGACATGTGACTTCTGCTTAAGAACATGCATCTCCTTGCTCTTGTGACTAAGCCTACAAAGCCACGTCTTCGCAACAGAAGAAGAATCAGTATTACAAGTAGGTAGATAAAGAGTACCTACTTTCTTACCACATGCTAATTCAAGTGCATCCACTATGAGATTTCCTGTGCATCTCTCATCACCCAACTTTCCTGAAGAAATTAGCTAAATCTTCAAGACTGGGACTTGCATGACCTCCTTCAACACCCGTGTGTTGGCCATCTATAATTTCAGCTGCACTTCCCCTTTGCCAATACGTTGACAAGGCTCACCAAACCCTCTATATGGGGCTGCATGGAAAGAGGCAACATAATCTATAAAACAAGATTCTACTTTATCCAAGGAACATCCCAGAGCATCCTATGCAATAACACTTGCAACATCTACTTCTTCAGTTCCTTCATGCTGATCTTCTACCAACCAACAATATTTCTTTACCTGCTCTTTCTTTCCATAACACCGTAATTGACCATTCGTGCTTTTTAATTCCTCCATTCTTAGTGTACTTTCTTCTACCATTGCTATACTCCCACTCAATCAAAAACCCTTGAGAGTGACCTATAATCAAACACAAACCTGCTCCCTACAACCTTAGCTCTGATACCACTTGTCAGGAATCTAGAACAACAAACATGCTCTGATTCCACTGTTAGGATCTAGGAAGCACAATTGATTACCACATACAAGCAACTAACCACAGACTTAAACCAAAAGTAACAAGTAACTAGAATTTAGAAACAACACAGAATATGAGAGACAATACCCAATTGTATTAATACTCTTCCAGAAAGAAATTACAATGAAGAGATGCCACACTCTTCCACACCTTATAGGCTTCCCACACCAAGTGTACAATAATTCACCTTCAAGAGCTCACTCTCTCAATTACGGTCCCAACACACAACTCAAACATAGAGTTGGTGTTCACCTCCACCAGTCAGTATCACTACTACCAGTACCACCAATCAGTATCACTACTGCTAGTACACAAGTACTCCATGTACTCCACGACTGAGTATACATACATACTCCAAGTACACAACATACTCTAAGTAGATCTCACCTGATCTTACTACCTATTGTGTTGCTGACCTCCCTGATCTTGCACACCTACAAATCAACCTAGTTTTGCACACCTACAAACCTAGATCTCGCACACACACACACACACCTGTAGATTAATGATCTTACTTACACATGTAGATCTCCAAACCTGGCCTTGCACACCTGCCGACCAAGATCATACACACATGAAGAACCCTTTTGATTCTCCAAACCAACACCCCTATGGATCTTCTACCAGAACTTGCACAACTTGCAGCTCTACCTGATCATACACACTTGACACCCCTGTGGAACTAGGAGGAACACACCTTGCTCTCTTCACTATGAAGGAGCTAACCTTGCTCTTACTCAACTAGCACAAATTACAATACAACCCATGAGTCTATTATATAGATCTCATGTAAACAATAATTAGACATCCAGTTAGAATAATTAGATTTGCAGCTCCAAGGCTAAAATTAGCCTTTAACATGCAAACAACTAGTTCGTTAACAAACTGTCTGTAAAACTCGTAGTTCCAAAATGCACAGGTGACCGACATCGGTCCCTGTCTGGCTAGAGATGACTGACATTGGCTGATCCTGACTGATGTCAGTTTCTCTACTCACTGGATATGACCAACATCAGTTGATCAGACTGACATTAGTTGCTCTGCAACTTAGCAACCTCTCAACAACCTCCTCCATGTTTGCATTAGTGAAGCTTTTAGCTCCACAACCTAACAAAAACTTATAAAAACTCTCTACATAACTCAACAAAATAGCCTTCTCAACCTTGGTACATACCTTTCCTAGCTTGAAGAGTTTATCCTTGAAGATGACAACTCTTTCAAAATTCTCTTCATTTGTATACATGCTTACCTTCTCTTTTCTCGTTTGATCTTCTTCATTTAAAATGCTTTCAAGGGTCACCAATCCTTTAGGGAGTTTGTTGGACTATAGTTCCACTATTTTGTTACCATAGTATTATTGAAACTTGGCCTAATTATTTGAGGAGAACTCATCTTCCTCACATAGAAAACATGAAATATGTTTGTCATTATCAAAAACTTGAAAACTTGAAGTATTGTCTAGGATAGATGGCTTAACCAACACTTTGACATGTGTTTGATATTTTTCACTCTTGACATCATTTGGATTGTCATAATGAACCCCTACTACTAACAATCTATCATCAAGTTAATTCTTTTCTCTTGGGACTAATTACAATTTGAAGGCCTCAAAGTCTTCAATAAGGTCCCAAATTCTATGCTTGTATGCCTTTAGCAATGGATTATTTGTAGCATTCTATCCTCTAACCTATTGTACTACTAGTTCACTATCACCATAGGCTTATAGTTGCCTTATACCTCTCTTCCTTGCCCATTGGAGGCCATGAACACGTATTTCATTTTTTTTTGCATTGTAAGAGTAGCCAAATTAGAACCTAATGGCAAAAAATTACTTTTTCTTGGAAGGAGTAACAAGCATTATGCCTGCCCCTACTCCATTTTTGCTCATTAAATTATCCAAGAATGATTGCCACATTCCTTCTTCATTCTCATTAGGATTTGAAATGGTTGGTATGACTTATCCCTATTCATACATATAGTAGACTCCTAGACCAGTCTCTTCAATGTGTTTAAAATGATCAAACTCATGATTTTTAATACCCCATTCATCTAGAAAAAGATTAGGTATGCCATCAAGAGGTACAACTAGTTCTTAGTCATTAGGATGGTATCCTTCATTAGTGATAGTGAAATTCATGCTAGATATATTTGGTACATAAGGTTATACATGTAACTTAGCTAGAGGTTCAAACTTGATTGAAACCTTAGCTCCATATCTAATCCTAGATGCCATATAAGACTAGTTTAAAGTCAAGCACCCCCAATCTTAGCAGTAAAATCCATTGACAAACATAGAATAAAATAGGGAGGTACATCCACAACCACAACATATTGTGAAATGGAAATATTAGGAAAAGCATGAATAGTAATATTTAAACCTTTGATGATGCCAAATATTTTAGTTGTTGATCCATCTAATTACAACACACCTTTGGAGTTTGGATCACATTTCAAGTTTAACTTATCAATTACTTCTTTTGGCATGATTGGGTTACTTGTTACACTATCTATCAGGTAGTTATGAACCAATGAATCTCTAATAATTATAGAGAGATAAAAAGGAGGAGGTTTTTTAGCTTTCTCCGTTTTAGTTGACTGCCCATCATTAGACTTCAATGGATTTGCTAAAATTGCCCCCTTTTTACTAGTTTATCTTGAAGATGTATTAAATTTGGACAATTCTTTTTGGATCATGTCACTTTGTCAAGGGGTTGAAAATGTATCCCAAATTGGGATGATTACATGGACCCTTTTCATTTATTCTAAAATGTTTATGAAAGAGCCACTAACCTTAGCTTGTTCACTAGTAGGCATAGTGTTGCTTAGAGCTTGTGAATTTTGATGCATGAAAGAACCTTTATCATTATAAAATTTATGGTTTACCTAAGCATTAAGGAATATATTAAACACACATACCCCTTGGAATGTTGGAGAGTTTATATTTGGAAAATTACTTGTCTCTTGTGCCTCCTCAACCACTCTTCTCTTTGACCTTATGTTTGCAACTATAGGATTTGAGTCCTTATTTAGGTGTTCTTAATAGTTCACATAAATATTCTTGAATATAGTTAACCAAAGTTTCTTCTAATTGATCACTCCATCCATTTCTTTCTCCTTCACTAGGAACCTTAGCTTGAGTTATAGCATGCATTGTTCCCATTATGCCATAAAAGCTTGAAAAAATGCCTCATTTACATAGGTAGATTGATCATAAGGCTAGTCTCATGAAATATTCTCTTCATTATCTTTCATAAGATTGTTTTGAATAGGTATTAAGGATTTTAGAGGTAGAGGTAGCATTTGGATTTTGGCTATTGTATAGTCTTGCTTGATTTAGGTGCCCTTACCCTTGAAAATGGCCTTGAAAAGATGGTTTATTAGCTTGATAAGACTAATAGGGTCGATGTGGCTGATAAGGACCTTGGTGGGATCTCCATTATTATTTTTGTTTCCTTTTGAGAGTTTGGATCTCTTATCTAAGAGCCTTTATCACATCTGCCTCATTTGACTTGATTGGCTAGTTAGGGGTAACTTGTTTATGTTTGCGTGTAAGATGGGATAAATAGTGGGCATATGGTCTTATACATCAATGAATAATGGAATATGGGTTCTTGGATAGATCTTCCTAACCTATATAATATAATTCTTATCCCTATTAGTAATTTCATAGGCATTAGTTAGTGTATACCCTCCCATAGATTATATCATCATGGATATATCACTATTAAAAGACCTGAGGTAATAAAGAAATGCATGATGTGCAATAGGCCTCACCAAGAGTGGGATTATATCCCATGTTTTTTGAAATCTAGTGTTAAAGTCTTGTATGACCTCTTGGGGGAACCTCTTGATGGTGGTTAGTTGCTCGATCAATGACAAGTGATCACTCTTGTCTTTAAATATTTTCATCAAAAGCTCACCCAAGTGATCCCATGAGTCTATATAATTAGGGGTCAAAGTCTCATACTAATCAAGAGCCCTACCCTTGAAGGGGATTTTTAACAACTTAATAGCTACATCCTCTTGAGTGATATTATGTATATTGTATAAGTTTTCTATGTTCCTTATGTGTTCAATAGGAGTAATAGTAGAATCTCTTGTGTAAAAAGGAACACTCTTAAGGGTTACCATATGAATAGCCTCATATTGTGAAAATGATAAGGGCTTTGACCATTGAAAGAAACAAAGGGTATATTTATTTGTGATGCCATCTTGCAAATTAGACCCAACAAGAGTCTCCTTATAGGTATATGAGCAACAAAAGACTTATTTGGATATGGATATGTATTAACAAATCTTCTTGTCTTGATTTAAAAATAAGGCAACTCTAAAAACTCAAAAGGAATGCCTTTAGTAGAGGATCTTTTGTTTACCTTAGGCATGAAATTGGGGAACTAGTCTACAACCAAAATCTAATGATTGTTGGAATCACCATATATTACATGAATAAAGCTATTACAACTTCAAATTTGTCAAGACCAACATAAACCTTAGACAACTATTTGGACTAGAGGACCCATCAAGCATGTCAAAACTATTATCACCCAAATTTTCACCCTAGAGAAGGTTATTTAAGCCTTCTCAAATTAGGATAACATGGAATCTCTAGTGTGGGTAACCTGCTTGAAGAAGTGAATCTCTAGATTATGGGCTAGCTCCCATGTATAACACCTAAATCTGATCATTGACCTTTTTGATTAAGAAGAAAAAGGGTAGAATGGAACTGAAACAAAAGAAAAAAATATGGAGGTGATGCACTTGAGTAAACTCCACTACTTTCCTGCACTTATATTATGGAAAATAACAATAAAACTAATCTCAACACTCAAAGCCAATCCTTCAACAATAGTGCTTCAATATAAAGATAGGATGCAATGCAATATTCAAGGTAAAGGTTTAGTAGGCATCTTAATAGATATTAATAACCTTTCTCACACTTAAAACCATACAAAGCTACTAAATACATAGCATATGACCTGCTAGAAGGTAAATTTCTCACACAAAGGTATGAAGGAGATAGATGAATGCAAGGAAATAAGCTATCACTTATCATTCAACAACAAAACCATATCAAACACTGAATGTAAGATTTGAGGAAACCAAAATTAGTTTTAATTCTTATTCCAGAGGTAATTCAAGTATGAATTTCAGTAGGGCTTCACCATACCAATTTTTATGTCCCTTTATAATGCCAAAATAGGGCAAATATATAGAATGAGGAGGAAAGGAGGGAAAAATAGAAGTAAGAAGATTCCATGATGACTTTAATCTAATATATAATTTAGTTATATTCAATAAAGGATGTAAGAAACTACCTAATGATCTCCCTTGAGCATGTATCCATCTTGGAAGAATCCTATTTGAAACTATCTTTGAGACTTGTCTATTTTCATGACACCTTGATCTGATCATTTAATACTCCTTTTTACACCTTACCATTCTCACTTCTTCATCATGAAGAACCTTCTTTGGTGGTCATGCAGGCTTATTGAACATCTAGGCATAGTTTCTTGACACCTACCATTTGGATGGCCATGAATGCTTAAAATAGCCTTGATACAAGAATGAGGCACATGTTTATAAGTATTTATTTCATCTTATTCTATGATGTAGACTTTAAAATAAATTAGAGTCTGTTGTTCTTGACCTTCTAGGTGACCATGCCACTTTCCCACTAGCACATCCAAAATTGCCTTCTTGATACATACTTATGGGAGCCAATTCATGGGTAAATAAGAGGATTTTGAGGGTTGAAATGTTTAAAAACATATCAATACATCTTTATTGAAGGTTTCCATTTTCTCACCTATCTCTAAACCTTGAGTTCACCTTAAAAACCTATAAAAATAGGGCATTTATTACATTTGTACATGTGACCATATAATAAATTTTTATGGTTAAAACCCTCTCAGAGTGTACTATGTTTTCTAGTTATTTCCAAGAAAAATTCAATGCATTTGGATACATTTCTATTACATTCTTCTCTATTGGGTTGTTATCAAGGTTTTAGGAGGGTTTAAGGTGTCTTGGAGTCTTAACAATCGTTCCTAGCCCTAAAGGCCCTAATGCTCAAACAAATGCCAGAAAGTATGAGTATAAAAGGTCCCATACTTTTCCCTATGAGATTGATATCCCATGAAACTCCTTCATACCATTCTGAGAAAAATAAAATGCTCTTCGGGCTTGTGCACATATAACTTTGAACACTATCTAAGTTTTTTGGTAAAAATATCACTTTGACATTTAAATTTGATTAAAAAAGTGTTAATTTAGGTATGAGACATCCCCTATTATGTTTATAGGTGGTTCCTCAATATTTTTGACTCTTCCTTTAGTCATAAGCTTATCATTTCATGTGTATAGTGTTTATAAGACATTTAACAAGACTGACCCTAATGGTTTGTCTATGAAGTTTCCTCTTCATTTCACTAAGTCTAGACCTCATGAGGATGCATGTCAATACTTTTTAAAACTCCTAAATGAATTTTTACCCTTATTCAATTTATAACTTTCATATAATCCTTATATTAGTGCTCAAACTTGTAGGTCTTTATCTTAGCTTGTTGACTGTCACATCTAAGATTGAATCTCCTTTAAAGCATTCTAACTATTGTGATTTTTTTTTTTTACTTTTTGGAGATGTATATATGTGATTTTTGATCTTTGATAGGCCTCCTTCTATCTCAAACCCACATTTTCCTTCATCTTCAATGATAGACCTATAGGTCTTCATGGAGGCCTAATAATTGTCTTCATCTCCTTGTAGCCCTCAAAACATAGAAATATCCTTGTCTAGAATGTTATACAGATAATACTAACAAACCAAACATATATTTGAGGAACCATTTATCTCTTCCTACTTTCTATAAAATCTCATTATCAAATACTTGGTTTAACTATACTTAATCCACCTAGTGTTATCTCTATTAACCCTTAATTAGGTCTTTAGGCCTAAGAAACTAAGATTTATCTCTACACATTATTCACACATGTGAAACTTCAATAAAAAAATTATCACTCTTAGGACCCCCTAATAATTCTCTAGGTCAAGTTTTAGGGTTTGAAACCTTGTGTAGATAGGTAAACCAAGAAATGGCTAAAACCCTAGACTAGGTGTATACTCAGGCTCAAGAGGTATCTAGAATGATTTCTCATGAAAAACATTGGGTTTAAATGCTGGATAATGGTTTATTAATGCTTTTACCATCATAAGACAATTAAATTCATTGAAGGTAAATTTTCAAAAACCACAAACATATTCAGGTGATCAGTGCACCCTGGCTTTCACCATCTATGTGCAGTCCATTTAGGGAGTGTTCTATTGAGATTACAGACATTTCATTATTCCTTCTTGGTCCTTTGATAGATTTTAAATGGATTATTAATTTCTCATGCTTCCTTTAACTTACCATAATCCCTCAACCCTTTTGTCTCTCATCATAAAAGGTAGTCTTCCTCAATTTTTTTGTAGGTGCATGTTAGTGTAAGGTTTGCACTATATTAGAATCTCTTGCATTTTTACCAGACATGTTGATGGATCCAATTTAAAATTAGGTTATTTAATGGTCCTAACATCTCATACAAGGTTTTTAAAACTCAAAAAAGCCCCTTCTACTCTGTTTAAGCAAAAAATAACATTTATCATGACCTTCATGTCTGCAAACCTTGAAGACACATTAACACAAGATGGTTATGGTTGAAAGTTAAAACTTGGTGGAAGTTGGAAAAATTATTTAATACTCTTTATAATATGGAGGAGATGTAAAGGCATTGTTATAATCCATCAATAACACTTTTGCACATCAAACCTCTTGGAGGACTCAAAAATCTACAATGCAAACCTGCAACTTCACCATTATTGAAGGATGCTACTCATTTATGAATTATAAAAGCATGAATATAATTGGATATAGTTTAAAAATATTTATATGGATATGTAGTAACCTATTAAATTTTAGTTCTTCATCAACAAGCTCACAAATTCACTTGGAGAGTCCAAAATAGAACCTAGAGGGTTTGATAGTAGATTTTGACCCTCTAAATTTCTTAGCGATTATTCATAAATATGGGGAGATGAATCATATAACCAATACCACAAAATTTAAGTTTATTTGGGTCTCCTATAGTGACTAAGAGATGAGTTTCTAAGTTTTTCTCTCCTACCTGTACCAAATAAAAATTGATGTGTCTTATGAAGCTGCCAAAGAGAGTGATAGGGAGACTCAGTCAATTATTGCTCTGTTTGGGTCTAGAACTTAATCAAATTCATGGATTTGGATTTTTAGAGGATGTAATAAGCTCTATAAATGCCTAAAAGTCATTTTTTCTTTGAAAACATGAAATCAACCCTTGAAAACTTCTCTTTTGACACTAGAACTACCATTTTTAGCTTTAGAACTTGATTGAACTAATGTGATAAGCATCCTTGGAGCTCTTTCATGCATATATGGACTTGAGGTGATGTGTCATTTACTTTCCTCTACCACAAAACTATAATTCTCTTATAATATTTTTCCTTGGATGTCACAAATAGTTGAGAAAGCTTTTCAAAATGAGATATAATGTTAGAAATGATATTTGGCTTCATTTAGGACACTTGTACAAACCATGGGGCACATAAAATGACATTAACATGAGCTACATGACATAAAAAATACCTCTAAACATTTGACACTCTTTGAATCCTTTTGACTAGGACATATATGAATAGACAAGTATGATGTTAGAAATAACATTTACCTTAATCTTGTCAAACATCCCATAAACTATGTTAAACATGACTACAATTAGATTTCACGATGGTCAATCAAGGTGGAGGTTTGATTGGCAAAGTTTTTTTGAACCTCTCTAATGGTATCCAAAATTTGGCTAACACTTCCTTTACAAGTGGGCCCTCTCATAGTGCCTACTCAATTTTTAGTTCTACCAAACACATGGGACTTTGGCATGCTACTAAGATGCCCTTGGATACAAAATATTAGAGTGGTACCTTCTAAAATGCATACATGTCTTAAATACATTAATGATAATCAAGTCATCAAAATTCAAGGAATCTAATATGAAAATCCTTTAGAATAAATGTTCTTTACTTCTTCTATAGAATAATTACCTGGTACATTTATTGAGCAACATGGTATTAAAATAGTTTATAAAATTATTCAAGAACAAGATATGCATCTTCCAAAGCACAATAAACTTCCTTGTCTATTAATGAGCATGACAATATTATAGAATCAGTTTATCCCTCTACTTCTGAGCATGATGTAGTTATACACAAGCATATTCAATTTATTTCATAGAGAATGGTACCTCCTCCTAAAAAAAAGTGGCACGTTAAAATAGGTATTCATCTCGTAAGGAAAAACAAGTTATTCAAATAGCTTCCCACAAGTATAGGTTGTTTATCTTCTTATCCTACATGATGCTACAAGTTTACATGAACATATGAGTAGTCATTAAAAGGCTATATTATAATATATGGCTTTTATTCAAATTCAAAGGCATCTAAAGTTGACATTATTCATCATAAGAAGTCACTCCTACATATCATGCCATGGGTTATACATACATTCCCATCACTAATATCATTGATTAATCACTTTCATTTTCCTTGTACATAACTTATTTGCTTTTATTTTACTACTAATTCTTCTACACCTTATCCAAGCATTCTTCTACTGCTTGTTTTTAATTTTCACTTTGGGTACTTATCTTCTTGATTTGAAAATTGATCTGAACAATCCAAAACACCTATCACTATCACACTTTGCTTGCTTACTATTATCTATCTTAACCCTATAGCACTTACATGATCTCATAATGATACTTTTTACATGAGCACGTTTATATTCTTCCTAATTTGAGTAAAATGTACATTCCTATATATCTTAATCATTCATGCTACATTGTTATGACTCAAATTTGCATACCCATTGGGGGAACATTGCTTTCCTTACTTCATATTCTATTGTGCTTTTTCACCTTGTTAATGAATGTTTGAATCTATTTTACTTCCTCTATTTTCAAAACTTTGCTTCTTCGCACATCTTTAAATCTATTTTAGCATGCATATTGTTGGCACCAAGATCAAGAGAAATAATTCATAAATTACATTGTAAAGAAAAATTTCACAGAAAATTTTGGTAAAGTATTATTCTTGGATGATATTTATAAAGATAGGTGAAAAAATTTAAAAGCTTTTCATAGATGGTTACGGGATATAACTAACATTCCCATGAACCAAATGGTTATTACAAAAATAATAATACATTAAATTAAATACTATCTAAAACATGAAAATAAATTCAGCTTGGATTATAAAATAATCTAATAAAATCTCCCTTGATCTAAAGAGGTATAAAAGATCTAGAGCAATGACTTTGAAGTCATCAAAGGAACTCTGTCACAATTGTAAGTGGTGTACTGTACCTCTGGCACTAACCAAAAATTGATGCCACTCCATAAAGAAGCTTACCCCTATGAGTTGTGGCAAAAAATGGATTATGAACACTCTCAAGGCCTACTCATCCCCGATGATCATCATACCATATTATATTAGAACACGATCTGGCATGACCAACTACATTGACCCACATAAGGTATCACACAAGAACCCATCCAAGTGACAAACTCATACTCTATATGGAACATCTTCATGATGCCCAAAAAATATTAATGACCTTTGTTCAACACTTTTGGTGTTAGCAACCCCCATCAACTCATACTATCACTGATAATTGATCGAAGTCCAAGCAATGCCTAAATCTTTTCCCCCTATCAGGTAAAAGGTAAGAAGCCATGCATTGAGAGAAAAAAAATAACTAACTTTGTCCACTCCATGTCATGAATATCAATATTAAAAGATAAAAATAGAACTAAAAATAAGAACACAAGCCAAAATTTGCCATTCAAGATTGAACCCATACTCTGAATGAATAGACAACTGGAGAGGGTAATTATCCTCTAGCTTCCAAGGTATCCTCTGACATCCATTTTTCATTTAGATGGTCTCAATCAAAAGGATCTTGGAACATGTAATGGATGGCATTGTCTTTGAGAGAACAAGCATGATATGACATTATAAAAAAAATCATTTTTAAGGTGTCAATTTCAATCAAAAATGCACCTTTATACATCAATTTCAATATATTTATTATAAAAATCATATAAGAACACTTAAAATTATAAAATTAACCATTCCAATGTGTTTGAAATGTCAAAAAACCTATATTTTGATTGGTCACATGACCCCCTTTGCATAAAAATAAAAATTAGTTGAAAAATTGTCACAATATAATTCGCACAATGATGAACACGACAAAATCAAATGTTGTGATGACTTGAACTCTTGACCTCAAAGAGACACTAGGATTTTACAAAATTTCTTTTTCCAACCTCTCTATGTATGTTATTAAAGTATAAAGTTTCAAAGG
The DNA here is from genome assembly GCA_037957365.1 of Torreya grandis. Taxonomy (NCBI): domain Eukaryota; kingdom Viridiplantae; phylum Streptophyta; class Pinopsida; order Cupressales; family Taxaceae; genus Torreya; species Torreya grandis. Next base: position 621,515 of record JARHVA010000688.1, on the reverse strand, counting down.
CTGATTTGATTTACAAGTATATGCAACTTGTGGAAATGGTAATCTATGCAATATACCAAATCATGAGACTTGAACCTGTAACTTCTTACAATTGTAATTTGTTACTTAAAAATATTTAAACCAATTCTTCACCAAAACACTTTTAAACATGTCTTCATAAAACTTTATATATACCTTTTTTTTTCTGTGTGACTAATGAGAAGACAAAAGCTAGTAAATTTAGCATGGAGAATGCTCAACATGTAAAATCATTGGGTTTTAATTTCTTATCTTGTTAAACCATTGTGGCTCCTTTTAATTTTTAGGACCCTAGACTTTGCAATATATATATATATATATATATATATATATATATATTGTGCCAAGTATATGGGTACTACAAATTAAAAGGAGCCACAATGGTTTAACAAGATAAGAAAGTAAAACCCAATGATTTTACATGTTGAGCATTCTCCATGCTAAATTTACTAGCTTTTGTCTATCCATATATATATATATATATATCAGATTTAAATAAAACTTTTTTTTTAATGGAGTTGCACCATATAGTGCTAGAAATGCCATTTCTACTTCTTGTTTGCTAGGAGGATGCTCAAAACTTGTGGTAAGTAGAGAAGTAATTCTTTACTCTTTAATCCTTTATGAGAAACTAGGCTTTCAAATTGCTTCAATCTTCATCCTCTTTAAGCAACTAAGGCTTTGCAAATTTCTTTATTCTTTAATTTTCTCTTCAATTTTCCAAGCTTTGATACCACTATTGGCACCAAGACTGAGAGAAATAATTCATTATTACACTATAAAGAAAAATTTCATAGAAAATTTTGGTAAAGTATTACTCTTGGATGATATTTACAAAGAGAGGTGAAAATATTTAAAAGCTTTTCATAGGTGGTTACAGGATATAACTGACATTTCCATGAACCAACTAGTTATTACAAACAAAACAATACATTAAATTAAATACTATCTAAAACATGAAAATAAAATCACCTTGGATCATAAAATAATCCAAAAAATATATGTCAAAAATTCAAAAACATGTATACATTTCAAAAATTTAAAATGTTAAAAAAATAAAATAAAATAGGACCTAAAACATTTTTCAAATATTGTCAGCTTAATTATTTTCATATGTTGTTTATTCTATGTCAAGAAAAAAGAATATTTCATGTTTAAATATATAATGATTCTCATGAGGTATTTGAGTATAATACATGACATACTTTCACATGATTCTTTGATATCGAGCTTCCCTTATTACCCAACAACCTTGTAAAATTGGGGGTATCTCCATGTTCTATGCGAACACTCTAACATGTATTTATCAATAACCTCTCTACCACATTGAACTACATATCATACAAATGTATTGGTAAATAATTGATATTTTACACATGTATTACATGAAATATGTTACGTTCTAATATTCAAATGAATACATATGATAGATTTATACTAATCTCATTTGCTACATGCTTTGCTTTGTATTCTTATTTTACTACATGATAGGTTAGAATCAATTGATTATTATGTGTGGGAACCTTGGCCTTATATGTTTAAATCCTTACTCGTATGGCATCATTATGCCATTTGCATGTGGCCCTTGGCCTTATGTGTTATGTGATATTTTTCATGTCACTTGTATGTGGCTTCTTGAGCCTTATGAGTGACATATTATGAAAATTAAATGGCATTATATGATAATAATTTTATAATTATTACTTATTACTATGGTGTCATGCTTCATATCATGCATTTATCTACTTTGATATGGTGCCATGATTCATGTCATGCATCACTTCTATACTATGTCTTTACTATAGTTCCATGATGTATATCATGCATACATTGCTCCTATGCTTCAATGATATATTTTTATAACACATGTTTCATTTGTAAACTTCAATGTTATATTCATTACTATGAATATAATCAATTTCAAATATTCAAAGTGTTATATCTTCCACATATATTTTATTTTGAGATAAGTGACTTTGTAGGGTGTGTCTCTCATTTTAAAATGAGAGACACACCATTTTAAAATGAGAGACACACCCTTTTAGATTGATTTAAAATAGTTAATCCTCTTGATAAAAAATTATATTTATGGATATATATAGTTTTCAAGTTCCAATATGATTCAATTTTTTTGGATTATAGGGGCATGTGGCATGCATGTGCACTCATCACTATAGTTGTAGATTACAGATTTTAAATAGTTCAAAAGTTATAAAAGGTTTCAAAAGTTGTAAAATTTAAAAGTACAAAGTTTTAATTTAAGGTTCAAAATAGCATTTTTATATAGTACGGATACAGGGACATGATATTCAATCATATTCACATTTCTACTATGCCATTTTCAAAATTTTCAAGTTTCAAGTTTTAAATTTTAAAGTTTCAAAGATTCAAAAAGAATCTAGATCCATATGTAACAATGTGATGTGTCTTAGTTTCAAGTGGGCCATGTTAGAGTCTAGTGATGCTTAACACCTATGATTGCACTTTTTCAATATGTATTGGGCTACAATTCATGGTTCCACCCTTTCAAAATATTTTATAAACTACTCTATATAGTCAAATGAGAGTTGGATAATATAATCCTTCCAACTCAAGAACATTCAATGGTTTTCAAATAAAAACTTTATCACTCTTAATTTACCACAGTTCAACACTTCTCTAAATGTCCCAATAAGGGGGCATGCACATTTTTCCATCTCCATTTTAAAGGGAAATTAAATTACATACTATTTCTTTGCTCTCCTTTTTGATTTACAAATAACAAATTTCAAATTTTATATTTTCAATCAGAGAAAATATTACTTTATGTGGCATTTTTTAGATTTCTTGCATTAAGGCATCTTGCACAATCAAGCTCCACCTCCAAATACAAAGTGTGGATACACATTCAAGTTCACATTTACTTTACTCTAGTAATTTCACTATGTGTATCACTAAAATAAAGTGGGGGAAAATGTAGACACATAAAATTAATCATTAAGTGCTTGACAATATTTATTCTTAACATCCTTACCCTTGGTCTATTCAACATTTTTAACCACTAACTTAGAGTCAACCTTCACTAAAAAGCTTTTGAATCCATATTCTTGGGTGATCTAGAGGCCTATCATAAGTGCTTCATATTCTACAATATTATTTGTGCACTCAAAAGCCAATTGAAAGGAGAACTTAAAAATTTGGCCCTTAGGAGTATAAAAAACAACTCTGGCCCCATTTCCAACATTGGAACATGCTCCATCAAAATGCATAAACCAAATGGATTCGTCATCTTGGATACTGACATCAAGGGGCATCTTTATAAACTCAACATTTGTTACAAGCTCCCAATGTTTGTGTCTACATACAACACTTCATCCAGCTGGTACTTGGGGTCTTCCAAGATATGGAGCATTTGTGGTTCCCAATTTAGGTGAACCATTTTTCCATCCAAAGGTATTGTGGCATAAGATAAATCTATTTGAATGTTGCCACTAATGCTAGCAGCCCACTTTTGGGAGAGCAACATACCCCACTTATGTGGATAGTCTACAACAATGACATCCAAACTTAGGAAATTTTTGAGGTATTGTACAAGTTGTACCACCAACCCTTTTACCATGCTAGCTATATGCAATTCTCTAAAATCCATGGCAAGGCATCATCCATATGCTATAGTTATTCTTATGCATAGCTCATTTAGCACAGCTAGTGGTATGATGTTATAGGAAGCACCAAAATCAAACATGCAATTATGGATGAGCATTCCACTAATTACCAAAGCAGTATAGAATGGGTTAACAACCATTTGGATCTCTACTAGTGTTATCCCTAGGTACACCTTTAAGTATTGCTCAAAGGATTCCACGACATTCTTCTTTTCTCTAGGAAAAATGAAAGGAGGATCTACCTCAACAATTTCATTGGTAGTAACCTTTTATGTGAACCCTAGGTATTCAAAAGCTCTTTGTATGTGCTACGGGATCCTAAGCAGCTCCACAAAAGGTATTGTGACCTTCAGCTGACTCAGTACATGGGCAATGTCATAAACACTATATTTGGGTAATGGAGTATTAATGAGTAAACTTGTAACATTTTCATCTATAATATATCCTTCTAGTGCTAAGGGCACAAAAATAGGAGGAATGATACTTTTGAATTCACTCTTCAAAGGAGGCTTTCTAGGCTCATCCTTCTTAGGAATACTATATAGAAAAGGGGTCTAATTCTTGGCCTAGGTAGCTCTTAGTTTAGCATGATAAGGCATAGGACCAAGCTTATTAGGATTTTGGACATCCTTAGTTTTGGTGGTTGTTTTCTCTTTGGTCTCTACCCTAGGAGCAAGAACACCCTCATCTTTGGGGGGAGTATTCTAGTCCTTACTTCTTAGATTATACTCTTTTTCTTGGGCAATGGTAGCATGAATCATCAACTATCGATCCTCAATTTATGGGGGAGAATCCCCATACTTCTCTTTCATCCTTGATCCTAAGAATTCAAAATCATGAACTGGAAACTCATACTCATGCATCATATTAATTTTGCAGACAAAATCTAGGGATAGAGCTCTTACCTTCTCCCATGCATCCCAGAATGCCTGATTAGTGGAAGCACCCATTAATACTGTAGATGGAGATAAAACCATTTCACTTGGTTCATCAAAATTGAAAGTGAAACAACCATAAGCTAGAGTGTCCTCGTAGTTCAAGATTGATAGGGTACCCAAACCCCTTTCTCTAAAGATGTAACTCTCCACCTCCTAGAAATCTACTATGTAAATGTCATATTCATTAGACACAGATTTAGAACCAATCACCTCTAAACATCCTTTAGAGGTTGTGCTACATGGGGGGTGAGGGAGGAAACATTTATCACACTAGTTGGTGTCAACATCAATGGCATTAATCTTTATGGACAAAGGATCTGGCACATCCCTTCCAGCCTCCCGAGTATGATTCCTATCATCCCTTGCCAACCCCTTTCCTTTGTCATTATTTCTATTTTAGAAAGGTGGCCTACCTTGACCTTGATCTCAAGAATAATTATGATCCTCTCTCTTATGCTCCCTCTTACCATCATGATTGGAGGTACCCCAGGATAATCCCTTCTCAGCTCTAACCAGCTTGTGAGAGATTTCCTTGATGGAAATCACCAAGGTCTTCACTGTCTCTTTCAAGTCCACTCCTTTGTGGGAGGTTTGCATTTTTTCAAGGTTCACCAGCTTGACATCAGCCCTTTTATTCAAAGGCTTACCCATATAATTAATTTATTTTCTATTTGGATAGCCAAATTGAAATCCATTCTTAGATCTGTGGGAGCCTTGTCTCTGAGATAATAGGTCACATTCTTATCAAATGCATCAAAGTACTTAATTAGGGAAGTGACACCATTAGGCCTGATATCTGTAGGTAACCTCCTCAACACCTTACTAAACATTAAATTGAAATCCTTTACACATTCATTAGGGTTCTTTTTGAGGTTCTTGAATTTGACAATCAGAAACTAGGGATCTATACTCTCACCAAACTAGATCTTGAATGCATCAATCATTGCTTGCCAGGTTTCCATAGATCCATCAGGGAGGGATTTGAACCACTCTTGCACTTCTTCCTTAAATGTGTTGACAAAGAGATTTATACACACATCCTTTAAGTCAATCTCATAATCTTCAATAACATTTAAAAAAGCTTTCAGATGCTACTCTTCAGACACCACATTGTTTCCCCTAGAACTTAGGTAGAACACTCCTAATCTTGACAGGGAACTCATTGGGAAATTCAAGCATACTAGTGAAATGGATAGGTCGAAACTTTAGAATCATGAATGGTCTATGTTGGTTACCGAAATCTTGATCCTCCTCTCCATCATTTTCATTATCTACATTGAACATCTTCCTCTTTAAGTCATGGTCTCCCATTTTTGAATCAAATGATGAAGGAGAATTGGGGGGAAGTCAAGAGTGTTCATTGCTCAAAGAACTATAAATGGGGGAAATGCTTCTTTGGGGAGAAGGAGCTTGACTTGCAGGGAGCTTAGAGCTATCTGAAGCAATCAGGTACCCTTCAACTAATGGGATGTTAGAGAACAAGGGGTATGTGCAAAGAGAAATAAACTGATTAGGTCTTACTTGATAGCTTAAGCCTTGACCCATAATATGTTTTCAAATTTGGGGTCTTGTGGAAGGGATTTTCAATTCAGGAACAAGCTCTTTCGAAGGAGTCCTTTGAAAATAAGATCTAGTACCCTCTAGGTTTATAGATCTAAAGAGAGGGTTTAAAAATAAAGGAAGGAATAGATAATAGGCACTGGTACTTTAAACCTATGATAGAACATAGTCACCACTAGAAAGAAGACTTCTAGACCAACAAAAAATAGGCACAACTACAAAGAGAGGCTAGTTTTTACACCCTAATAACACCCTTCAAATATGTTAAACAGATACCCACAGTCAAGCGTAAATATTCCAAAGAGTATTATGAGAGAAAAAAAAAAAAAGTTCAAGCAACTCAAATTGAAAGAAAGGCAAGTGAAACACTTAATATTTTTTTATAGTTAGGCATGTAACAAGGGTGATAATTCCTCAATAATGGCACCAAAAAAGGCATGTTGGTTCCCATTCATGCACCACTATCACTCAACCTCACACACCCTGGGAGTAAGATCAAAAAGGGAAGTACAAGTCAAAGGTGAGGAGATGCAAAGATATGTCATTGGAGCTAGGGAGGGCTCAACACCTTGAAAGAACTGAATGGGGACAATGACCGGGAGGGGCCAACAAAGGGGATGGTTAGTACCTTTCACTTTTGGCTCTGCCTGAACCAAGGTGAGAGGACTTATGGGTGGGGCTAGCTAGTTTTGGTGAGGGATTTCAAATTAGGGCAGAGTAAATATAACCAAAGCATAACTAGACTCACACACTCTACCCTAGAAGGGTTGTCACACGAAATGCATGAATACTTAAGTCATATAAAAGCTACTTAAGACAAATGGGAAAATGGCTGTAATCTTTGATGTAGAGATTGTTGTTGAATTAAAAGGGGTAGGTGAGGACTGTAGTGCTAGAATTTTGAGTATATAAAGCAAATACACTTTAGGTGAATAATGTATAGTGCATTCATCAGGCAGGCAACACTTATGGTATGTTAGTTATATGTTGTATGTAGGGTAGAATAGGATAAGACAATGTTTATAAGAAAAGTTTAATAAAAAGATGTGGAGGGATAATAACTAAACATGGAGGGGTTCACACAATCATGATATCTCCTTTATCAATAATTTTTTTCTTTATTCTAAAATCAGCCAAGAAGAAACTACGCACATATGGTCCTTGCAAGATTACAAGCAACACTACAAGTTATCTTTCGAGAATTCTTTCCTATTACATCCATGAGCCCAAGACTACCCTTAAAAATTCTATCAATGCTTAGTTCCTCAAACATTAAAATGGAAATGATTTTATGTTTTGGTTTCACCTTTCAAATGACTACTATAAAGAAACATACACTAGACAACCAATCTATTTAGCTTGTAAAAAGAAACACTGCATTTGAACAACAAGACATAATGGAAACCATGAACATATTTTATTCATTTACTGGGAAAAGGCTGATCAAAAAACATTTATTTAAAATTATATATCACAAGACACTCTACATAAATGACTCTATAACAAGGGAACATCACATATGATCTCAAAGCTTGCCAATGATTTTACAAATGAAATTGATTTGACACCAGGGCACTACACAGAGATGCCTCTTCAAGCTATCTCTTTTACACTCAAATTTTTAGCCAACCTTTGTAAAGGGATAAATAACCTTTACATATATAATTCCATAACCATACTTGGCATATTCTATAAAGATAGTCCAACTGGAAGATTCCTTCGTGGCCTAGAGTTGGTTGTAACAAACTTGATTCCTCAAACTTGAAGGTGTGCTCTCATGATGATGAAGGATATTATTTCCCACTATAGAAGAATATTAATAGTTATTTACACATAAAATAACCCAAAAGGGACAAAATAAAACTTTTTCCACTTGCACAAAGATACAAAAACATCCTTTCCTTAAACAAAACAAACTCGAAAAGGGACATGCCACTACCGAGCAAAATACAAAAGTTCTTTAAAAGGAAAAGAGAAAAAAAGAGAAAAGGACAAGAAGTGAAATGGAGGTATGGGATAATTCCATTTTTGGGAAAGAAACTAGGGGTATCTCTTCATGATGTAGAATCCACATCGATGATTGTGTCCTTCATCAACTTGTCTTTATGTGTAACAAACATCTCGATCATATTGGTGAGGATCATTTTTTTTGAGCCCATTTGATACTTGAATTTGGCATCATATTCCTCTAACCAATTGGTGGTTCTCTAGATCATTCCCTATTTATTTTATATTGATGCCTCTAATTTATTGTAGGATTTTTTGAGAGATACCAAGTCCTTTATTTTTTGGCCATTGAAAGCTTCATGAGGTGCATCAATGAGATCCTTTAGAGCTTTCTCCAATAGTTATTTTGTCAGGTCCTCCACACCATCTAACCTTAGCATTACTCTAAAAGTGGCCTCAATCTCTATTTTCATAGTCTTGAGAGACTGCTCTTCTCCTTTTAAATCAAAAGCACCATCCTTGAGCATGGTGAGCCTATGCTTTATGGCCAATTGGCACTCTTTAGGCATCTTAATATTATCTAGAGAGATAATGTTTTATACAATTAAAATATCCTTGCCTATTTTACATATTTAATCTATTTTGGGCTTAAGTGCCTCCCAAATTTTGATATCAGCATCATAAATAGATGCTAGGGAGCTACACTCTCCTCGCCTATCTGTCTCATCATCTAGCCATTCCATAGCTATATGGATTACTTCTTGGACTTGGGTTTTCAAGTCCTATTTCCAATCTTTTGTCGCCCATCCTTTGATCTTTAAATCTTCACCATGGGCGATGTCCAATGTTCTAAGGGGGATATGGGAAAGTTCAAGAGCCTAGATGGTGGTTGGATTCACTGCCTGAGGCTCACTCGATAAATTTTATAAGTATTAGATCATAGCCTGATCTTCTACCTTTAATTCCTCCATGGTGGCTTTATCTTTATCTATTCTGTGCATCACCATGTTAGCTAGGAATTGTGAAGTATGCTTCAATTCCTTCCTTGATGGCTCCTTAAGATTGTAGTGGTAGATGGAATATTTTTCCATGGGAGTATCCTTCTTCAATGCATCTAGAGGAGGAATGGATACTTCAACACTTCTTTCCCTTATGTTAGTGAATGTTGTTTTGACATTCATCCTAGCCTTCTTTGGGGGCTTGGCCTTTTGATTTTGAATAATCTGGGCTATATCGATATCCCCTACTATGCTCATCATATCCTTATTTTCTTTCACTTGGTCTATAATCAAAAAAGGGGCTTGGTTTGGAAACCTATCAAATTTATGGGTGTTGAGGATGGCCTTATAGTAGTGATGAGTGGTGCTAGTGGGGAAACAACTACTGGGAGCATCACTGGTTTAGGAGGAGGGCTTAACATAAATTTTTGTTTATCTTCATCACTTCCCGGATCTTATTTTTCATCTTATAGGACTGATTCAAATTTTCTCCAAAACTTTGAAATCAGACTTAGGCTAGTGAGACTCCATGCACAATTTGTCAATAAAACTCCCTTTTTCTATGTGTTGGATGAAGGATAGAACAATGGCTTCTCCTTCCATAACACACAAGGTTTTTGGGTATGTAGAGGCTATGGTGACTTCCTTGTCACATTTAGGTGACTCTTCACCAATCATGGCCTCATAACCTTTATTCTTCTCTAGGTCATGCACCTTGATGGTGGGGAGAATCCCTCAAGGTATTTTGATTCAAGTAGCATCCTTGGGGGCACTCTCCTCAACACCTTTATTGACCTTTAAAGTTACAAGCCTGCCCATTTATAGGCTTGATCCCTCATCTCATATTTTATATTTCTCTTGTTCTCCCACCTTTGTGCTACTGGTGGGGGATTGAATGTCATCCCTAGGTTCACCCTAATCCCTATCATCTTGCTTCGGGTTGTCTTTGACTTCATCAACTTTGTTCTACCCAGGTGATTGAGAAATAACATTTTGGACAAATACCTCTATTTTTAAGGAGTGGGGCTCCTTTTTATTAGGGGCTTATACTTGGGTGGCTACCTTAACACCAACCTTCACAACATTATCAAAAGATAAAGGATCATCTAAAGTCTTAGCCCCTTCCTCATCATATTTACCTTCTTCTATTGTAGGTTCCCCTTCTACAGATGTTCCCTCCATCAAGATTTTTAATGGGGAGTAATGTTTCTCCCTATGGGTCCTTTGCCCAATTCTCACTTTAGGGGGAGTGAAGGCACGTTATTTTTTCATTACCTTAGCTATCATCTTTTCTTCATCTAAGTCTGCCCCCTCACTCATATCCCTGAACTTCTACGCATACAAAGCTTGATCTTCTTTTTTCTCTGGGGTGCACTCCTCAGTGATTAGGTCTTTGAAGAGAATTGTCCTTTGCTTGATTAGAAATTTTACTAGAGGTTGGAGGGTTTTATTGGCTCTTTTTTGTTTTGGTGGCTCCTCTTGTTCCTCACCTCCTCTCTTCCTTGAATATATCTTAGGAGGAGGCTCAAATGTAGCCTACTGTAAAGATAGGACAGTTGGGACTGGTGCTTGACTGGCCATGGGAGAAGCCACTAAGATGGCTAGCCCCCCAAAATGTCCCTCCCCAAAATGAAATAGGGATAGTGCTAGCCAATGTGACCTAACCTATGTGAATTTTATTCCAAGTTTCAATCAGGCTTGTTATCTTTGAGAAAGACATCTTGGCTTTGGATTGGGCAGTAGTCATTTTCTCGATGTCTACTGGTTTGGTGAAGTTAGTGTCTCCTAGCTTTCTTTTCCCTCTTCCTACTATAGATGATGATGGGGCCATAGGGTCACTGTTATGTGCAAGGAGGAATGCATTCAATTATTTTTCCTCCCTCAAATCTTAGAGGGTAAGGGTATTATATGCCCTAAGGTTGACCCCATGCTCCCTCAACCACCTGAAGGTTCTCCTCATTATCCATATCATTTTCCTAGAGATGGAATCATTTTCTTCCTCAGTGATATCTAGTAGAGTGATGGGATAGGATTCAATATTGCTCCTATTGTATGTGAAGGAGAGTGTCATCTTGTCATTGACCATATCCTTGGGGAGAGGAGTGATGTCATACGTTATGACCTCTTGCACTGTTAATCTCATGTACTCTCACTTTTTGACATCTTCGGTGGTATAATCAAACCACATGTCTTCATAGTGGGAATGATTCCATACAACATTTGTTTCCATATTTATCAACCACTTGATGTCATAATTGGGTTAGGGTGGCATCTTACCAAGTGTGTACAAACTCATTTATAGTTCCAAACCCCTTGCCTTGGCCACAGAAGGGCATGAATAGAAACCAATCGCCATAGGAAACTTGAAAGTATTGTTTATCTTTTTCACTGCAATCATTTCATGTAGTGGTAGATCTACCTACACAACTCCATTATTTCCAATCTATCATTTAAGTATCTGGGAAATTTGAATGGGCATCCAGAATACCCACTCACCTTGATGTACATGAATGTTTTAAACTAAATATAAGTGGTGCCAAACTTATCAATTACCTATTTGGTTATTGTAGACATTCTATTTAGGCTCCTTAGGGGGTAGAACACACTCATCATGGGGTTGAATAAATAATTATTCACCTTAAAAAACCTATTCCTAGACCCTTTTAGGGTTACCTCGAGATATGTTTCATAAATCCTCATCCCCACAGGGTTCTTGGTAAGTCCTTAGAAAACTCTATTGTGTACCAAATTATACATCAGGTATGAAGACATATAAAATGTACCTTGAAATTTCTCATTGGAGATGATAACTACTTAGAGGTACGTCATCTATGCATGCAAATTGCCATTGAGGATGGTGGCCTAGTTGATCCTCTTCTTCCCTTCCAGCACGTAGAGCATGATTAAAAACATCCATGTCTCAAACTTCTCAGCAATAGGTAGCCCATAAATTCTAGTGGCCATGGCTATAACACATTAAGGCAACTCATTAAACTCTGCCAACTTCAAGTTATTTGACATTATTTATACCTTGGTTCTTTTCTTGGTCAGCCAACACAAGTTTACTACCTCCCAAATGGCTTTTTCATCATTATCAATGTATTATTGGCATTCTTTGACACTGATTGTGATGCTTTCTAGTTAAGTGTGAATGCCAAGCATGGTGCTGAGGGCCTCTAGAGTAAAGGAGCATATAAATAAATGACTACCATTGATGATGGTTCTGGTATCTAGTTGATATGCTTGAACACATGCTATGACGAGCTTTAGGTATGGAGTAGCCAGGGGAAATGCTATTTTTGGTGCGATGTAGTTCATGCCAATATTGATAATTACTTATGGGGGGTTGGGGTCTTACAAAACATTTACCAGTGCCCTAAAATCCAAATTCATAACATCAGTGTCCTTGATTGAGTCCAATACTGATACAATGCTTCCCTTGGATGTTGTTGAAGTAACTGCCATTGGTAGTAGTGGAGGCTGCACACAAGTGGAAGTAGAAATCCTTTAAAACTTCCACTCTGATTCACTATATTTATGTCGTTCTTTGCTCTAGCATACTTAATCACTTGAAATCACAAATATTTAATTTTAAATGTGAAATGCAAGTTAAAATGAAGAATAACACTTAATTATAATCCCTTACATTTTAGAATTAGGGTTACCATAAATGATCCAAGATAAGGTGGAAAATCAACACTTACCCCCATTAATTTCTTGAGCCTCATTTGAAAAATAGAGGGAAAACACAAGGCCTTCCCTTGCACACTAAGTAACCTCTCTGTCATAATACATGGTGAAATATGAGTGAATCATATATTTTTAAAAAACTCTGGTTTGGGTCTTTGGGGATTTCCTCACCTTTTTTACTTGTTATGACATTTTGGTGTTGTGAGACAAAAATTCTTGAGTCCTTGATGAAACCAAGGACATAACATATAATGATCCTTCTTTTGAAAAAACCCAGGTGTTTAGGCCTTTGAGGACCTTTTGGAAAATGTCCATAAAATTGAGTGAGGCAATTTCCAAAAAGGTCCTGAAGTTAACAAGCACCTGAGCACCTCCATGTGGCACAAATATTTTTAATTATTAAAAATAGACATCAGGGCCCTGGGGATTTTTAGTACCATGTCCACAAAAAGGTAAGTGGGGCAAATTTTCAAAGAGGCCCAAAACATCTAAGGGCTCGATGTTTTTCCAAGTGTCCAAATTAAAATGAAACTAGGATTGTAGCCACTTTATCCACTTATACCAACTTCTTTCAAAAGGGGAGGAGTGAAAAATCCTCCCATCTCCTAAGTCTCACTCTTAGGGGGGGTCCCTTAAGTTAAATACATATTTTTAATGCAATTCATTAGACTACTCCTCACCTTAATCACCAAAACACATAAGTGCAGCATGTTATTTTTATCCGAGACACTGACATACTTCATCTTTTGAGCATGAAGGATCCAAACTTTGTAAAAATACTTGGTTATAGCCTCATTTGTTTACTGTAGACTCTTGTGCCATAAAATACTTACTCCACACATGGTTAATTTTTTAATCTTTCCCAAGCTTTCCTTAGGTATTTTCTATCTTTGATAGGCATCCTTCTGGACTTGTCTAACCAAGATAACAAACATGATTGCTCAAATTACACACCCCAACCTTTCCTCCTGACGAGGAATGCAAGAAATTAAGACATTAAAGCTCACTTAGCTCTAGCTTATGGCATTTACCATATAAAGACCCAAATTGCTCCAACACAATTTTGGGCACTAATATAATGTATGATTATAACTCTTTTCTTTTGAGATGAATGATTCGTATGCTTCATTTCTCACCTCAAAATGGGGCATAGTAGTGGGATTGTCATAAAGATTCAGACCTTGACATACAGTTGGTTTAAATTATGTGATTTAGATGGGATAGATTCAAATTCAAATGGGATATATTATGTTTGAGATGGGATAAATTGTGATTCACATTGATAGATTGAGACATGATAGACGCATGTGTAGCATTTTATAGGATCATGAGGAATGATCGATAAATAATTTGATATAATGGGATTTATTGCATGGGTTAGATTGAGAAAGTTTATCAAATTTAATAAAGTGACATATATATTAGTATATTTTATATCACATTAAGGTACAATGGATCAGACGAGGGGTATAAACATTGTTCATGTAAGCACTTTTTCTATTTCTATTTTGGGGATCGATGGTACTACGTACTCACTTTGATATAAAATCCATCTACAAATGTTGATTTAGAGTTTCAAAATTTACATACAACTTATTTCAAGGTTCTACCTCTTACATAAAAACTTGGTTTGGGGTTTCAACACAATAATTATGATGATATTATAAGTATGTAGTTGAAGTTTTACATTATTAAATTTATAGAACTTCTCGGTCTCTAATGAAGGTTAAGGAACTTATAGACAATGGCATCTCCTTAGGGAATAATTACCTCATGACAATCTCTAAATGAGTTGAAAGGGGAACTTACTTCACATACTCATAGGTGTATTCATTCCTTGGATTTTTAATTTATCTTTTATGTTATTTAGATTACTTCAAATTTAATATCATGAATGGACATTAATTTCTACATGTTTTATTGGTTTTGCATGGAGTAACTTGGAAATTTGGGTAACCCTCTTAACATCAAGTGTGATTAATCTACTCCATGGAAATTTGGGCAACCCTCTTAACATCAAGTGTGATTAATCATATGTACCAAATTTATTTATTTTATCCTTTTAATATAGCATTATCAGCACTAGGCCAAAATAGGAGCATTTATAAGCACATAATTTATTACCTTTATTTTACATACATGACATGTGTGTACACATTTAACTCTTGCTCACATTATTTCCTATCTATTTATCTATCTATGGAATTGGTTGTCCCAATTTTCCATCATTCATACAAAGGATCTCCCTAGTCTATGCTAGAATAAGCTATAATCCTGAGTAGAATGTCACCATATTATAAACCATTATTTTTTCCTTCCTAGATAGTGTCGAAAATAATTGGATGTTGCTAATTACTAGCACTATCCGCCATCACCAAAAATGTCCCAAAATCTTCTAATAGCTAGTTTTATAATTCAAGTATCTCTTTTGGGTCAGTATACATGTTTCACATATCAGTTATGGGAGAAATTACTCAAAGAGTCATCTATAAATACACATCAAGCCTAATGCCATTCTAGGAAGGAGAGTGATTAACTTCTCATTTAATAATGTTTGTAGAATATCATCAAACTTAAGTGGTTGCCTCCCAGTGAAAGTATATTTATTCACATTAGGTGTTCTTTATAAATAGAATTGTTACCTTTATTACATACTTTGACTTTTTTTTCCTTGATTGTAAGTGTTTCCATTGGTTCATTTGTATTATGAGCGATTTTCACTAGATTCTATCCTTTGTATTGTAAATATGAATTCACCCTTTTATTGATAACTTCTTGTGTGAAGATGGTCTTGAATCATTTTTACTAGTAGCATTATGGGTTGTATAATTTATATCATGTGCATATTTTAACACATTCATGTATAATCTATCAAAATTTATATAAATTTTATGCATGGTTATTTCTTTGAGTGGAGACAAGATGCCCCTATTGAAAATGAATTACTTTTCCAAATATAAGGGTTGCTAAGTTAAAGAGTGCTAAGAAATTTTTAATTTTAAAATGTAATCCTCAATAAGCTCATCACGACCTTGTTTCAAGCCTTGTATGTGTTCTAATGTGAACTTAGGTACCACATGTTTGTGATAATCTGATAAGAACACATCTTCTAATTATTTAAAGTTAGCTAAAGAACAATTAAATAAACTATAAAAACAATATGAATCATCTCTTGTGAGACTTATATAAAACTATTTTAACACAATAAGTCCATCATTACCCCATTCTTATAACTAGAATGAATATTGAGTTAAATGAGTTAAAGTATCTCCATGATCATAGAACAAGGGTAGTGTAGGCATAACAAATTTTTTTGGATATGAAGGTTCGTATACATCTCATGTAAGGGGTTGTCCTAAGATAACATTATCTTTGATATTATCACAACATGATCTAGTTTGTAAAGTGAGACCAATAACTTACTTTTGGAGGTCACCAATAACATGCATCATGGATATAATATGACTAGTATAAATAGTAATTGTTTAGAAAGGTTCACTCGTGGGTTGAAATTAATCATCTATTTTAAACATTGGTATGGGAGGATCATGACAAATATCATTGCATGGCTTAAGATTGTATTCTAAGAAAAAAATGATATAAAGTTTTGAATCATCACATTGAATTTGTATATAAGTAGAAACATCATGTTGCTTTGCATTGGATTATTTTGACTTAGGAAAGGAGGAAAAGTCATTAGTGTTATAATG
This sequence comes from Torreya grandis, assembly GCA_037957365.1. Lineage (NCBI taxonomy): Eukaryota > Viridiplantae > Streptophyta > Pinopsida > Cupressales > Taxaceae > Torreya > Torreya grandis. The sequence continues at coordinate 605,010 of JARHVA010000688.1, read as the reverse complement.
AGACTCATATTCTATGGATATAACATGAGTATATTGAGAATTTTTGAATAAAATAACATGCTCATCACTTTGTAAATCTAAAATGATAATGTCATTTTTTTGTATTTCACATTCATGTGAATCCTTTGATATTTCAATAGAAAAGGCTATAGTATCATTATATGTTATAACGTTGTTTGTAAATTCTAAGGGAGTATAAAAAATATCACAATCATGTCTATCATTAAACATGTCTAGAGGATACTTTGGGATATCATATGCATTTATATTATTTAGATTTTCTTAAAAGGGAGAGGAAATAACACACCCATTCATATCATTTGTCATTTTTATGAAAATATCTAGTTTATATTGATTAATGTGATGTAGTGCAGTAGAAAACTTAAAAGGTATACAAGGTGCACTAATAATTGATTCTTCACATTTGGATCCTTGTAAGAGATTAAGGGAAATAAGGTATTCATTATCAACATTCCTTTTTTATTCTACCTTATGAAAAGAGGACTACAAAGAATGAATTATTTTTTCAATTTTTAAATTAGTGTGCTCACTTTCTTCTTAACTGTATTCTTTACTATTATACCAACCATATTGATTTATCTAGTGTAACCATACTCATACTCAAAATCATATATATCATAATCATGTTCTTTATTAACACAAAAAGTATCAAAAATTGTACAAGTGTGATCATTAGTCCATTAATTATCATAAGCATAAGGTGTAGCATTGTTAGAGAGGAGGAAATCCAAAAAATTGAACATCATTGAGAATTTCATATTTATACGCAATTTTATACTTTTGGGTCTAAAATATAGCAAATATGACAAACACCAAGCTTACTACTAAAAAATAATTGATTATACCAAGAAAGAAAGGATGTCAAAATGTGTAACTAGGCAAGGTTTATTTATTGATCCTAGTCATAAATAGTGAACACAGTTCAAAATGTGTAACTAGGCAAGGTGTGTTTACTGATCCTAGTCATAAATAGTGAACACAGTTCAAAGGGCACTAACTATGGACGATTTCATTGTTTCATCTCTAGGGCATGTTGAGAGTAACTTCTCAGGACTAAATACTTATTGATGCACTCCAAAAAAAATAGTCTAAGGCATAAGCATTTTTATATATATCACGAGGTACATAGAAACTAATATATATATATATATATATATATATATATATAGTGTTGTCTAATGGATTGATTATTGTGTTAGGTTGTGGAGCTAAAAGCTTCACTGTATGCAGACATGGAGGAGTTGCTGAGTGTCACAGTCACTGGGGTTGGTCAGGCTAATCGACATCGGTCAGGGGTGAACAAAAGGGCAACCGACATCGGTAGGAGTCAGCCGACATCGGTAGGAGTCAGCCAACATCGGTCATCTCCAGATAGACAGGGACCAACGTCAGTTGCCTGTGCAGTTCCAAAACTATTCATTACACAAACAGTTAGTTTGTTGAACCGATTGTTTACATGTAAAGGCTATTTTGAGTCTTGAGCTGCGTGTCTAATTATTGTAAATTAGAAGTCTAAGTTATTGTTTAGTATAGGATATATTTATAGACTCATTGGCATGTATTGTAATTAAGGATTAAGGCAAGGAAGAGATCCTTCCAATTGTAAGAACAAGTTGATCTGCAGGTTGTTGTAAGATCAGGGAGAAGTTCTACATGGTAAGTAAGATCATTTGAGTTACAGGTTGTTGCAGGTTCATGGGAGATCTACTTGAAGTACTTTGAGTACTTGTGTGTTGGTAGGGTTATTACTGACTGGTTGGAGGTGAACACTAACTCTGTGTTTGAGTTGTGTGTTGGGACTATTTTTGGTAGGAGAGTGAACTCTTGAGGGAAAGAGATCTATACATCTGAGAGGTGTGGAAGATTATGGCATCTTCATTGTATTTCCTTTTGGCACGAGTATTAATACAAGATTGTGTATTGTCTCTCATATTCTGTGTCATTTGTGAATTTTAGTTACTTGTTAATTCTGGTTTAATTCCGTGATTAGTTGCTTATACAAGGTAATCACATGTACTCTTATTGAGGAGTAGGATTCTGACAAGTGGTATCAAAGCATTTGTTGTTCTAGGTGCCTTCCAACTGGTATCAGAGCTTTTGGTTGGGTTACTAACAGGTTGTATCAGATTTGGTTAGTGTTTGTTGATTACAGGTCACTCATAGGGGTTTCTGTTTGAGTGGGAGTATAGCAATGGCAGAAGAAAGTAAGTTACGAATGGAGAAGTTTAATGGCAAGAACTATCAATTATGGAGGATGCAGATTGAAGATTATCTATATCAGAAAGATTTGTACTTACTGTTGGGTGGGGTTGCATGCAAGCCCAAGGATATGAAGGATGAATAATGGGAGGTTCTTGATCGAAAGGCTCTGGGATCTATAAGGCTGAGCCTTGCATCGTCTGTGATTTCTAACTTATTTTAGGCTAAGACAATGGTAGAGTTGATGGAATCTTTGGCAAATTTATATGAAAAACCCTCAGCTTCGAATAAGGTATTTCTTATGAAGCAATTATTTAATTTGCAAATGTTGGAAGGTGAATCTGTTCATAGTCATCTTAGTGATTTCCATGGTTTGGTAAACTAGTTAAATTCAGTCAATATTGTTTTTGATGATGAAATTAAGGCTCTCTTAATCTTATGCTCATTACCTAAAAGTTGGGAGAGTTTGGTAATGGCAGTTAGTAATACTGTGTCTGCTTCAAAAATATTAAAATTGGATGATGTTGTGAGTGTAATCTTGAATGAATAAATTCACAGGAAAAACATAGTTGAATCATCGGGAAATGCTATGAGTGTGAAAAGCAGGGGAAGGCAAAGAGAGAAGATCGAGCATGGGAGATCAAGGTAAAAGATAGGTAGGAGATCCAAATCCAGGTATGGCAAAATAACCTACTAGAAATGTGGAAAGCAAGGGCACAGAAAGAAAGATTGTTGGTTGGTTGAAGATCAACAAGAAGGAATTGAAGAAGTAGATGTTGTAGATATTGTTGTAGGTATTGTTGCACAAGATGCTCTGGTATGTTCCTTGGATAAAGTAGAATCTTGGGTTTTAGATTTTGGTGCCTCTTTCAATGCATCCCCAAATAGGGAATTTTTTCATGAGTATGTCTAGGGAGACTTTGGAGAAATTTATTTAGGGGATGGTAAGCCTTGTCAAATAGTTGGCAAAGGGAAAGTGAAGCTGAAATTGCAGACGGGAAACACATGGGTGGTTAAGGAGGTCACGCATATCCCAGTCCTGAAGCAGAATTTGATTTCTATTGGAAAGTTGGGTGATGAGGGCTGCACAATAACTCTCATAGCACACTCTTGGAAGGTTACCAAGGGTGCACTTGTTGTAGCAAGAGGTAAGAAAGTAGGTACACTTTATCTATCTACTTGTATTACTGATTCTCCTTCTGGGTTATCTACTTCAGCTATAGATTCAAAGATGTGGCTTAATAGGCTTGGTCACATGAATAAGAAGGGGATGCATGTTCTTGAGTCAAAGGGTATGCTTTCAAATTTGAAAAGCATGGATCGAGATTTTTGTAAGCAAAAAAAGAAAGTGACGTTTCTTGAGAAATTCGATGTTCATGACAAGAACAGGAAAGCCTTGGTTTTCAAGGAGAAGATGAAGGATAGAGATTAGTGCAAGGGGCTAAATAATTTTGAGTAGAGCATGGTTGATTTGGATAGGGTTTTTATCCAAAAGGAGCTCACGAGTAGAAGTCATCACTCACAAGTAAAACATAGAGACCGACGTCAGTTAGAAAACTGGCATCAGCATCCAGACAGGGACTGACATCGGCTATGTGTAGCCTGACATCGGTGACTCTAGACAAATAGACACTGGCATCGATAAGGGGGAACTGATGTCGATGATGAGGTAGTCACATGGAACTGACGTCGGTCGGGTGTAGACTAAGATGTGACCAACATTGGTCACTGAGATGGATTTTGGGTAGACAACAAGCTGTCAAGGAGTCTCAAGTGCCTATATGGAGGACTTAAAGGGTAAGTAAGCCTCAAATTAGCCATTTCCCTTCTTTACACTACTTGTTGCTCACTGATGGTCAAGAACCAGGAAGTTATTAAAGAAGCAAAGTAGGTAGATCTAGGAAACAGTGGGAGCCTGGCATGGATGAAGGATGTGATTCCTTGGAGAAGAACCAAATGGGAGTTTTTGATGGAGTTGCTAGCTGGAAGAAAGCATTGAGAGATGAATGGATGTTCAGGATAATGAAGAGTGGGAATGGACACGTGAGACAGAAGGCCAGGGTATATGGTATTGAGTAAGTTGCAGGATAATGGAGGTTTGACCATTGTGTTTTTCTTTACCAGGTTGGATAATATTAGCTACATTATCTTGTTACTGTATTGTGTGCTTGTTGTAGGGTTACATATACACAGAGTTATTGAACTAAAGGTAAAGTTAGTTTAGAGGTGTGTCATGAGGAATCTAGGAGTAGCAAGATTCTTTGGCATGAGTGTGTTCTAGAGACATGGAAGGTCACAGGTTGATTTTGTCTCCAGATGATTGTGTGAAACCGGTTAACACACTGATGGTTGGACAGTTCTATGAATAGTGTCTTAATTCAGATGATGAGGTTGAGTACATGTGTACTAAACCTGAGATTTCTTAAGCAGTGGGAGCTGTCAGTGAGTTTGGAGCCAATCCAGAAAAGAAGCACTGGAGGGCAGTTCATTGGATTCTCAGGTATCTGAGAGGGACCAGCAGCAGGTGCACATGCTATGCAGGGTCAAGTTCTTTTCTACATGGGTTTGTAGATGCGGATGTGGCAGGGGATTTGGATGACAGGAGGTGCACCATAGGATTTGTGGTGGTTGGTCTTCAAGAGTGATCTTGAAGAGGGATACAATGCCAGGGAACAAACTAGATGATGTACAGGTACAAGTACAGGTGCAACTATTTATCTCCAAGTGGGAGATTGTTAGGTTGTGGAGCTAAAAGCTTCACTATATGTAGACATGGAGGAGTTGCTGAGTGTCACAGTCATCGGCATCAGTCAGGCCAACTGACATCGATCAGGGGTGAATAGAAGGGCAATTGACATCGGTAGGAGTCAGTCGACATCGATCATCTCTAGACAGACAGGGATTGATGTCAATTGCCTGTGTGGTTCTAGAACTGTTCGTTGCATGAACAGTTAGTTTGTTGAACCAATTGTTTGCATGTAAAGGCTATTTTGAGTCTTGAGCTGCATGTCTAATTATTATAAATTAGAAGTCTAAGTTATTGTTTAGTATGGGATCTATTTATAGACTCATTGACATGTATTGTAATTAAGGATTAAGGCAAGGAAGAGATCCTTCCAATTGTAAGAACAAGTTGATCTGCAAGTTGTTGTAAGATCAGGGAGAAGTTCTACATGGTAAGTAAGATCATTTGAGTTGCAGGTTCATGGGAGATCTACTTTAATTACTTTGAGTACTTGTGTACTGGCAGGGTTATTGCTGACTGGTTGGAGGTGAACACCAACTCTGTGTTTGAGTTGTGTGTTGGGACCATTTTTGGTAGGAGAGTGAACTCTTGAGGGAAAGAGATTTATACATTTGAGAGGTGTGGAAGATTGTGGCATCTTCATTGTATTTCCTTCTGGCATGAGTATTAATACAAGATTGTGTATTGTCTCTCATATTCTGTGTCATTTGTGAATTCTAGTTACTTGTTAATTCTGGTTTAATTTCATGATTAGTTGCTTATACAAGTTAATCATATGTACTCTAATTGAGGAGTAGGATCCTAACAAGTGGTATCAGAGCATTTGTTGTTCTAGGTGCCTTACATATTGAAAAATTACCCCTCCTACTATGACTCATGTAAAACTAAAGACTATTTTTCCCATAATAGCAATTCATATGAGTTTTAAAACTGCCATAACATAATTTTTAGAAAGTAAGAAAGAAAAAAAATCAAATTTAATGAAGAGAAAATATTTTTATGCAAGGAAAATCAAGAAATTTGAATCCCCAAGGTCAAAGATAATTTCTCTTTAGTGTTTTAAAATCAAGAATTCAGCTAAAACCCTAGAATAAAAATTGAAAAAGAAGACTACTCAAAAATAAAAGTATGTGTTCACCAATATGTTTTACCCCCTTTTTTCATTTTTTAAAAGATAATAGGTGTAAACCTTAATATACATAAGAATGTAAAAAATTTACAATAATTAACAATTCTAATTTTGGAAAATTTGATAAATATAGAAAACTATAATTTTTAGAAAACACTAAGAAAAAAAGTACTTGGCTAAAATTATGATTTTTGTTGATTATTTCAAATATCTAAAAATGGAGACCAATAAAATATGTGTATGCATCTAAATTTTCTCATTTCATTTATCATCACTAATATTATAATTAGTTGACACTAACATCACTAATAATCCCATCTAATTTTGTCTAAATTATCCTTACTAATCCTCCTAGTCATTATTCTAGCATCCCTTTCATTATTCAATCCATGCACTGACATTATATCATCTCACAAATCAATAAATTCTTCTAATGATGTATTATTTATCAACTAACCCCCACTTATCCATTATATGATAATTTAAAACACTTTTCCACCTACTCTAGCCTATGAGTAGCCTCTCCTGCTCCCCTAAATTCTCTATAACCCCCTAATCACATGACTAATCATCTATTAATTGTCATTAGGATTCCAAAAAGACTTTAGAGGCATCTACCTATAGAACATTCCCTCCTCTAGAATCATCCAAGGAATTTTTAATTCTTTAAATAATTCTCCACCATTGATCTTCTTACACCCAAACTTGAATTTTGACCAGTAATATTCCCTCCTCCTACTCTATAAATAACTAATCCATCCTCCATGCAAAGGCAAATCAACAAATCAATCATAAATATCCATTGTCTAATACGTCTAATAAATCCATGAATCCATGTTATCCAAGTCTTTTGATCAAGCTAATATCATGTTGAAACTATAAGTCTATTTGTAATTAATCTATAATTTTTAGTCTTTTTTTAATTTTGATTGTGAACATTTGGCTTTAGATTAGAATGTTGTTTTAAATGTAATTTTAGTGCATTTTGATCTAATGGTTTTCAATTTTTAAGTAGATTGATATTTTGAGTAGATTTTGGTTAATTTGCATATCCTAATCTCATTGCTCAAAATTTCCATCTCATATTTGGTGACCATAGTGGGAGCCCTCCTTTGTGCTAATATTGTGTGTGAAGTGTGATCATGCAGCTTGCAAGTTTGATAAGTCATTAATTTTGGATCTAAAATTTCAAAATCTCATTCTCCAAGCAAATAGCAATTTTGACCTACAAATAACAATTTTGCATTTGCAATTTTGACATCTCAATTATGATTTTGCATCAAATTGCCACCTTAACCATTAGTTGTTAGGTCACCTGACTATTTTCTTATAGTTTCACAAAATCACTTATTGCTAGTCACAATTTTGATAGCTATCTGTGATTTTGAACATTATAGTTGTACTTTTGATTCCTATTTATGATTTTGACCAATTTAGTTATGATTTTGATCTTAATTCATAAAATTTTTAAATCCATAGTATTAGGTGTTTTAATCAGATTTTTTTAGAAATTTCGCTTTCTATCTGACTTAGTTGGTTGCAGCAAGTAAGCAAAAAGATGTTATCAAACTAAATTATTTAAGTCCCAAATTCTAATCAAAATTGCTTCTATGCATTTGCATTTTTGATTTCTAGTGTGGTTTTAACATTATCAATAGAGATTTTGACTAATAGTGAATTTATAAAAATTTACAATCTATAATCAGTTTGTTTTTTGACTGATCATATCATTTACTATTTTTTAGATATTGGTCTTTATCCCTAACATCTATTTTATAGGATTGAGGTAAAATCTAGTATTAAGTGAAATCATGACTCTTAGTTGTGATTTTAAAACTATCCTAATTAATTTTGTGTAATTTTAATAAATGTTATAAATATCATAATATAATATCAACATATCTAAACATCTCTTTTAAGTCCATTAAGTTTCTGTAAACCTATGAATATACCAACTTTTTTTTAAAAATTTCAATATCATTTCTGCTACTATGATTTTGCCTTTGAAAGTTATGATTTTGCCTCCATTATCTATGGTTTTGAACTGATACCTAGTTGACTGTAACCAAATTATTTGCATATCACTAGTTGATAATTGTGATTTTGATAAAATTACCTATTTATAGTCATAATTTTGACAAAATTGCCTATCTATAGCTACAATTTTGTAATATTTTTAATCACACGTCATGGTTTTGTCTTAATTGATAGTAATCTAACTAACCATCTTGGAAAAATCACTTTTATGTTTCTATGATTTTTCTTCTTAGTTGCAATCTTGTAAATTCTATAAGTGATTTTGACCTATCCAACCACACAATAACCATGATGGTTTACTAGTTGTTTGTAAAATCACTCATTCTTATCTATAATTTTGACTTATCAAAAGTGAGTTTGACTATCTAGAAGTGATTTTGATTAATAATTAACTATGTATCTATGATTTTGATCAAGTTAATAGTGATTTTTCTCTTCATTTTTCTTCAAAAAATATCTCTTTTGAGTGCATTTGTAAGACCCTTTTTGATGAATTTTGAGTCATTCCAAGGGTTATGCAAGTCCCAAATTACATTTAGCATTAGGGGCACTACCCTTTGACCCCACCCTGTATCCTGGGGCACTACCCCAGACCTTATAAGAGGCACTGCCCCTTAAACCCACTTAGGGCTCCTACCCCCAGACCCTCGAATCTTGGCCCCCCATTCAAAGGGTTATAGTGTAAAAATCATGATTTTTTTTAGTGTTTTTATTAAGTCTTATTAGTTTAACCTTTTATTCAAATTTTTATAGGGGTAAACTTTGATGGCAATTCTATCTTATCTTACAAGTCATATTTTTACACATCTTTGTCTTTATCTAACGTCTTGTCTTGCAGGTCACCCTTCAAAATTTCAAAATTGAAACTACTAATCACTTGCTTTGTAGGACACATGTTAAAGATTTTGGCATTTTAAAAAATCATCTTGTATATATTTTATATATATCACACTTAATTAATTGACTAATTAACTTTTTATCTACTTATTTGTACTCGAGGGCTATAATATTGTATGTTCTCCTCCATTCATCCTAATAACAAGTCTTAGAGGATCAAAAACTACTAAGAAACCCTCCCACTTTTATTTTTTAGGAGGAAATGTGATGTGGAAGTGATTCCCATGTACTTACCATAGTCTTAGGGATTAGTGACATGGATTTCATCACCATGCATTCAACCACACTTTGTATTCTGGTAGAGAATAAAAACTAGAGACAACTATCGTCAAGCCAAACAATTGACCCCATACAAGGCTTCTATGAAGGGAGAGAGAGAGTTAAATGTCTAACTAAAGCATCAAATAACACCTTATATAGAAGAGGTCCCCATGAACCTACTGTATATTAAGGGCACCCCTAGAGAGCTTGTATAGCCTAAAATAGGACCATCAGCGATAATAGGTGACTTGTTATGGGAGTCAGTATCAGCTGCCAAGTGATCGTTAAGTCCAAATAGGGTTGAGAGGGTTTGGGAGATTTCATAATAGGTCACCAGCCTACAACCTCACCCATGAATACATTAGATAATACAGTCATCGAGTTATACTCCCAATCAATTTACTAATCTTAAGTTTGTGGTTTGATTGATTTGATGTTTGTGGAGCTAGACCTATGTTGTTTGTAAGTCGAGTCAACATTTCACCCAAATACGTACATGGATATCTAGGTCTCTTATATCATCAACTTGTATATCCTTGTCTATATCATATTGACTTGTATATTCTAGCCTTATCCTCATCTTGTACATTCTTAAAAATATTGTACATCCTTATCTACTTTACTTGTCATCATATATTTCATCATATCTTGTAGATCCTTAATCTTGTATAATCTTATATATCTTGTACATCTTATCACCCCATCTTAGACATATCCTAATCTAGTCTAGTCTTGTTTTATCATCTATTTATCACTTATTTAATCCTTCATTCTACATCTTTATCTAATTTATCCCATCTTGTCCTTATGCTATATCAACTTAAATATATCTTGTTAGTCTCCATCATCATTTCATATTTTTTTATTAATGTTAAAGGTGGGGTATTTGGCTAGGGTCCCCAAACTCTATGATAAGTACAAACCAAAAAGAACCAACATACTACCAAAGTCCACAAGAGAGACAATAATAAAATATGGTCAAAAATAGCCAAAACATAGCCTAGAAACAACAAAGAAGCATCCAAAACACCATAGAAGAAGAATCAGAAGCCTAATCCATGTCAAGATTTCTAAAGACTTCCTCCTAACAACTTTTTATTCTTTTGATATTTGAGTCAATTTGTTACAACTTTTCTTTGTCAAGATTTTTCTTGCAACTGTTGCATTGAACCTATTTGCCTTTACCTTTGTGAGAGGTCTTTATATCAAATAACTTTCCTATGTGAGCTCTAAGATTCTCAACATTTTGAATCCCCTCATTTATGGAAGCCTTGCTCCAATTCACCAAAAAGTTGATATTAGTTTTAAGCTTACCATTCTTATTTTCCAGCATATCAACCCTGAATTGAAGACTACATTTATTGGTTTACATCATTGGTAGCATTGGTTTGAACCATTTTGTCATTTTCCTATTTTAAATACTTAATCTTCCCATTAAGGTATGTAAGATAGCTCATGAACCAACACATGATGGACTTTTAGAGGTCCAATTCTTATACTATCTTTCAAAATTTTGCTCACCTTTCAAAAAACTCACTAAATTATTGAAATTTTCATTTAACACTTGATGTTGCTTATTAGAAGTTTTATCTTTATCCTTAGCATCTTATCTAGTCTTTCTTTTTCTAGACTCAAGAAACTTAGGCTGAGAAGTCTTACTAGTTATACCCATGTCCTTTTGTTTATTAACATCCTCCAGCGTAGACATATCTTCTTCAACTAAGATAGAGTCACTTGCAGTCTTACCTATTTTACCATTCTTATCTAAAGGATTTATTTCACAGTCATAACCTTGGCTGCAATCCTCAAATGCTTTTTGATATTATCTTAGATCTTAGTGAATTTGTCCTCTAAACCTTTAGGAACTTTAATAGGTGGGCTCTTGAAAGCTTTAACCTTAGGACTCTTACTAACACTACCAGGGTACTTGATCCAAACCATCTTAATATTCCTAATGTCCATAGGTTTATCCTCAACACTTTTCTTCTGAGGATGATAAATTTCAAGATTGATTTGATTCATGTCCTTGAAGTAATTATGAATTAAGAAAATAACCCCTTCATGTATAAGAACATGTAAATTTCTATTTTTATATTTCAAAATAGAGGCTTCCAAAGAGAGAAGAATGTAAAAGGGGAGGCTCGAAGGAATAACATGCATAAAATAATTTAGAAAAATGAAAAATGATCATCTAACAACATTGTACCTACCTTCAAGTGTGATGAATTGGATCAGATGGAAAGTAATTTATCCAAATGGCCTTGGTAGAGATCATGATCAAATCCATTATGCAAAGTCTCCAAGGTTTCTCCTTCCTCTAGAAAAATCTCCTTCTCTCTTTTATAATCCCTAACCAGTTTTGAAGATTTTGGTTTCTTTTATTTCCAAGCCTATAACATGAGAAATTAACTCCTTCATGATTTTTAGTGTGACCCCATTGATGTTAATGTAATTATCTTCCCAGGTATTAATAAAGAGAGTCAAAATGTGTCTGTCATGCACTTCAATTTTTTCCATAAACCTTTCAAAATACCCAACTTGAAAAGCCTCCCAAATTACATCATTCTTCTTAACTTCTTTAGGCAATTTAGGTTCAATCCTGTTTAGTAGCCCCATTGTGATCATAACAACTCTAGAACAGGGGAGAATAAGTCTTTTCAAAATCAAATATACTTAAAAATGGATAATCCTCAGAGATGTCTTCTTTTTACCTTTGATTTTAGAAATCAATACTTGAAGAAATTTAGTCAAATCTAGAAGCTTCTCAAAGAGACTAAAAATTGGAAAATTAAATATAAAGGACTAAGAATATATACAAGTCTAAAGTCCCAATATCTCCTTTGACTAGACTTGGGGAAGTCCCCCATTTCCTCAATTGATTTGTTCATTATAAACACCTTCACCCTTAATCCTTTGGACAATGTCCCTAAGAAGATCTTCAATGTCCATCCAATTAGACTAACTTAAAGAGGCCATGCCCTATTGCCAAACCTATCAGCTATCATGTTTCTTTCATGATATATATGTTGGATGAGTACCTATTGCCTAGAGTCCAAAATGGAGATAGCTTCCTCTACCACTTGCTTAATAATCTAGCTAATAGCATTTTTCCTTGATAAACAGTTTAATATATATAGAGAATATCCCTCTATAATGAGAAATTAAACTCCAAGTTGTTAATATAATTTTAGTCCCATAGAGTAGCAAGGGCTTCATCCCAATGATTGGAATTAATACCTATATCTCTACCATAAGCTGCCACAAAATTTCCTTGATGGTCTCTTAAAATACCACCTCCTCCAGTTGGGCTTGAGTTCTCCTTGGAAGCTCCATCAAAGTTGACCTTTAACTATCCTAAAGGGGGGGTTTCCATTTAGTGATTTTTATAATCTCATCTTTAAGATCAGTCTTACCAGGAATAAAATGATGAATTTGCCAGTTAAGAGCTGGAAGTTGTTCAAATGAAAGTAGACTTTTACCTTTATCATTAGGCTCTATATTGTAGTTTTCCAAAATATATTCAAAGATGATTTTGAATAGAATTTTACTGACACATTTCTTTTCTCTAAAAGTCTTGTTATTACATTCTCCCCAAATGATTTGAGGCAAAGAGAACTTCCATATCTTTTTGAGCAAAACATTCTGAAAGGGACTCTCCCATGACTACCATCTTTCTTACAAAGAACCTACATACACCCAATTAACATTGAATTTGAGAAGAAAAAAGCTCCAAATTTCCTGAGTATAAGGGAAATCCACAAGTAGATGGAAAACAAATTCATTGTCATTTTCACATAAGATGCATCTATTAGTCAAAGTGCAACCTCTTTTTCTTAGATTATCCATTGTTATAATTGTATTTTAAACTACAACACATAGTAAGAAGTTTATTTTAGGAATAAAAAATTTATCCCATATTTTCTCCCAATTAATGATGAATCCAGGATTCTATTCCAATAGAAAGTATCCTAATTTTACTTGGTATTGGCCACTAAATTATTCCTTATAAACAAGTTGGTCATCTCTATTATTGAGAGGTAATTGAAAATTTCTCAACATATTGTTCAAGTTAGATATAATCATTGTATCTTCCTGATTAATGTTATCTAAGCTCAAAGTTTTCCATATTTTCACTCCTTTAACTACCTACTAGTATTCATGGGCCTTGCATCCATACTTATTTTGGATATGCTCTTGCAAGTGTTGTCAAGTATCAGTTTGACTAAGAGGTTGATCTAAGACCTAAGAATATTTCCAAAACTCAACCTTTAGACCATTACCAATATTCCATTTGAACATGTGGATATAATATCTTTATTCAAAATCAAGAAATTCTAGAAATATGAACCCCTAACAAATTGGTATATCTTTAACTTGTACATCCTTATCTTATAATTATCCTTCATATCATTTTTCATATCTTAATCTAGTCTTACCTCATCTAGGTATATCCCATCTTACTTTGTCTTGTATTTTTATCCTAAAACACATCTAGTTGGCTTTTTAGGTCACACACTTGTCCAAACCATACTCATCATACCCCTAATCATCATTTCATCAACATAGACTTACCTTGATCTCAAATCATCATTGCATCACCACCCTTATATACTTGTCCTGATCTCAATCCCAACATCCTTGATACCTCCATTTATTCCAATTATAACCATCCCACCTTAAACAAATAGGTTTAAGGCTTGAGCTAGTATTTTGTTGTCCATCCATGTCATCCTATCACTTCATTTGTCATTTAGTACATCACTTGTCACTTTGTCAAATTTAATACTAGTTAATATTCTATTACCAACATGTTACTTTTTTAATCTCAATCTAGCATCCAATCATCCTCAATCCAATCGTCTCTAATATAGTCATCTTGCCTATTTATAACAACACCCATCCTTTTGCTAGCTTAAAACTAGGCATTATTGAAAAATCATTAACACATATCCTACTATTAGTTTGAAATCTCATCCTAATCTGACATCATAATCCATTTATCTTATCACAGCTTCACTCATCACTGGTCATACTAGTTCAATCATTTAGACTTACTTTATCCAAGGACCATAATTTTACCCAAGCCCTACTCTACCTTCACATCAGCCCCATTTTATTATTTGACTACCTTTCATCCATCACCCATCCACATGGATTTGGACCTAGTTTTCATGGAATAGTACCTATTTTCTAATAAGGATGAGATCCTTTTGTGAGCCCTCAAAATGGGTGCCCACCTACCTTCAGCCCTTGATCCCATCAAGCCTAAAGTAATGTCCCCTATCCTTCCCCAATATCCATCTACACCTATCCCACCATGGTCATCCCCATTGTCCATTAATCATAACCATGGTTGTAACACCCCTTAATATATAAGTGATGAGGTCAACCTATTTCACAAGTATATCTTTGCCAATAAGGATGAGTGCCTTTTATGACTATTGAAGATGGGTGCATATCTTCCCAATGATTTTGAACCCCTAAACCTAATGTCACATACAAAATAAGTCCCTCATCAACCCTTATCCACATCTAATTTTTGTGACAACCAATCCCATTCTGATCCTTCATCCACTAGTCATAGTCCTCATCATGACCTTCTTAGTCAATATACTAATAAAAATAATGCCTTATTTAATAAAAATATTATTGTTAATAAGGATGTAGTCCTATTATGACTATTAGAAATGGGTACCCAACTTACCATAGGCTTTTAACCTATTCAACTAATCTTACCTATAGTTCATACCCATCCATAGTTGAACCCTCCATTTACCAATCATAATCCATCACAAATCCCATATCGTCCTAGCAAAGGGAAGCCTAGCTTGTCAACCTCATCTAATTCCCATTCATCTCCTAAATAATCACACACACCATCATCCCCCAATATCATGACATCACCATTGCATTCTTCCACTCCTAAATCAAACACTTCTACATCTAATACTATAGACAAGCAATATACCCCTTTCCCAATATCCACAAAATCCCTATTTTAGAAACTAGAGGTCATAGGCATGATTGTTTACCTAAAAATAAGACCTCTAAATTTGACTAAACATACGCCCTTATGGTATCGAATAGAATAATTTTGTCTATACCATAAAGTGCCTAGGCATTCTATTAATAGATGTAACCCTTTAGGAGATTATGTCCAAAATTGAATTGATAATGGTGACATTGAAATTGAGGGAAAATCCAATATGTTTAACCTAGGAGCATGCAAAAAGGGGTATGCCAAGAGGCACTTCTTAACCATGATCAAGATTCTTCCCTCTTTAACCAAGGTCATAAACCCAATCCTCACCATACCACAACGATCCTTATATCCTATTCAAATAAAATCCCCCATTTTCACAAATCCATTAAGCCTAAAGCATCCATTCACAAACCCAAGGGGAAGAAGGTACTTATGAATAATAATATAGCTACTATCAAAAAATCATCTATCGACAACATTACTTCGTCAACATCTTTATCAAAGTTAGCATCAAAATGGTTAGGATCATATCCAACATCAACATATGAATTAGAATCCATGCTAGAAGCATCATCCCTTTTAGATAATGAAGTCATGCTGACACCTATCTCTTTTAGGACATCTCTAATTCAAATGTTAACCAGTTATAAGGAATGACTCTTGATTTGTCTCAGGATGATGGAATCATAACACAATTCTTGGATGCTTTATCAATCAAAGATCACATTTAATATGACTCAACTTTAGATGTTAATTCTATAAAAAGTCTTAGTGATCCTTTTGAGATTGAGAATGTTTTCTCTGAGATTGAGGTTGAGTATCGTAGTAAATTATATAAGGACTATGTTGCCCATAATCCCCTTCATTCACCCCTTTCACCACATATCCTTAATAATTTACCTCATGTTAACAATCCCTTCATCACACTCCATAAATGGGACAAAAAATAACACATATCATTGAATTCCCTTCAATATGCAATCTCATGTGTTAAATTTATAAGGATCCAAACCAATAATCAATTAAACAAGCTAGATAATCAAGGCAACTATGATCCAAAAATAATAATCCAAGTCAAAAAGCATCATCCCCTAGTAAAAACATCCTTGAGGTTCTAGGGAATCATCCAACTCGAAATAATCATCCTCCAATTCTAAACTCAAATACCCCTACTGAAGCCTAGCTAGAGACACCAAGAGGCCAAAAATCCAATCAAGTCAGCAAACCAAGAAGTCATCATGGCACCAATTACCACATGTCAAAAGTAATGTGGTTGATCATCCTTTTGATAATTGGATCAAAGATCAAAGAAATCAAATAGTCTTAGATCCTTTAACCTTACTTAGCATATGACACAAATAAAAAATGTCCCCTCTACCATATCCAATGGTGTATACAACTGTTAAACCCCATTTTTGCTTTCCTTCTAGTCACATTGTTCATCATCATATCAATCATCCACATCCTTTACCTTGCTATCAAAACCATCCAATTTCATCCCTACCACACATCATTTTCTTGGGTAGCATCATCTCTTGTAGGGGTTATAAATATACCTAACTAATACATCCAGAGGATGATAAATAAATAATCAATGAAGGTCACCATGAAGGCATTAGTGAATCTAGCATTGACAACATGGTCCTAGTAACACACCTTCCCAGAATGGGTGTTAGTTAAAGAAAGCATTTGCATCTTGCATCTCACCCACCTCTAATAAATTGAGATGTCGTTAAAAATGTCAAAAAAAACAAACAAACAAAAAACATCATTCATCCAATGGTGAAAACCAATTTTTTAGTGCCTTGGGCAAGTACCTTGATGAAAACAATTTTTTGACGTCATGGTAAAATAATCTATTGTCTACAAATACCTCACCACTTGGGGAAAAAATATACTTCATCCCCATAGTCTCATCCTCAAGTTCCTTTTTACCCCCATCTATATCACTTATCTACCCCATCCCCTTGTCCATCCCTTGTCAACCCTATCTACATCACCCTCCAAGCATCTCTATCTATCTTATCCATCTGTCATCCTAAACATCCTTTATTCCAATATTGACCTTCATAAGAGAGTGAAAGATGTCTTGAAAAATGTTCTAGAATCATATTAGCATATCTTCCACTTGAAACTTGAGTAAATAAACATTTGGTTCCTTCACGATGTGGTTGTTGGTGAAACCTAGTCCATTCTTCCTTGGTCCTCATCCCATTTTCATCATCACCCTCATCCTTTTATCATTGCATCCATTATTCCATCCATCTTTATCCTAGTTTCTAAGCTTGGTATTTCATTTTCTAGTCACCCCATTTGTATAGTGTATATACATATTTTAAAAAGACCTAAAAATTGAAATATTAAAAAAAACCTAAAAATTATTAAATCTAAAAACACCTCAGTTATTTTCTCATGTCATCTTTTCTTATGTCCTAAATATCCCAGTCATATTATCTAATGTCTTAGCTATCTTATCATTTTGTCATCTTGCCTTATCTTATTTACTAGTGGTCTTATCATTTTATCATCTTGTTTTATTTTATATCCTAATCATGACATCCAAGTCCTTGTTCATAACCTTATCCTAATCCAAGTAACTAGTCTATACCTTGTCTAAGTTCTTATCCTTAATCTAAACTCACATCATGATCATCATGACTGACTTGGTCTAACTCATCATCTAATCACTCATCCCATTAACTCTCATCATGACAACAAACAAGACACATCTCTATGTAGATACTTATGTATGTTACTTATATGTTATGTGTTGTTTGACTTGTTTGCATATCATGTATATATATGATTGTATTATGTTTCATTTGTACCAAAAGCTACAATGATGTTGTTAGGTGCCCTCAATGATGTAGAGTTTATTAATTTCCCTTTTTATAATCATGCACTTTGGTCATACTTATATCATGGGGTATACTGCCTAGTGCTATATTCACATCAGATAGTGTGGACTATGATGAGACTTATTATAACAAATATGGCTTGACAATGGACCATACTCATCATTTTTCCTATACTCAAGTAGCACTCTTAACACTCAAATACCACTTTTAGATTATTACAAGGAACATATTCAGATGTTCCACAAGCAATATAATAGCAAGCAATGATATACACTCAAGGAAGTGACAATGTGAATAAATGAAGAATAAGAAACTAACATAAGTGTATCATACTAGTCCCTACATATATGTTAACAAAAAATATCATGTAACATAACATATCAAGTACATTGTGAAATATATGAGCACAAATATAAACATGTGTACGCATTAGTATATAAGCTCAAATATGATAATGATAAATGATCATAAAGGATATGTAACCTATATAAATCATGATCAATGAAGTAGATGCCCCTAATGTACTATATGACATGGGTAGAGGAGAGGTCCAACATTTATATGTTCATATATCATGTGTTTATGGTATGCTTGTATCACACTCAACAATTCATGAAACATATGTGTGTATAGAAATGATATGTTATCTACTAACATGAATTAAACAACATAGCTGTCGAGGAGCTAGTAAACATGGGAATAATTTGAATGTTTTTTTATTTTATTAAATATTTCTTTTAGTATTTTTTAATTTTAATTATGATTAGATTTGTAAATCTTGTAGCTCAGGGACTAAGGCATTAAGAGGTGGGTCCTTTACTTTCCAAAACCTCTTATGTTTACTTATTTCCAATGTTTCAATATTCTCTGGTAATTTATCATTGGTAATTGTTCCTATGGATTTGTCATCAAATCCATCACGTGTAATGTAAACTTATTTATTTTTAAACTAGTAGAGAAGGCACATATTTTTTAATTAACAATTGCTTTCATATATGACAACTATTTTTACCCAAACTTGAAAGTTAAATTTGGCTTTTGGTTCATTACCCATATTGGTGCATTAACTACTTTTGGTTTTCATGCTATTGGTAGCATAATACATCTAAGGGATTTTGGGAAAAGTGAGCAATGTTATAGTTCATGTATATCATGGCCCAACTATCACAAGAATGTAACAATACAAAATGTTTCTTGATTATTTGTATTAATCTTAAGGTGTGGATAATAAGTTCCATAAATATTATCAATAATAGTTAAATCTTCATGTTTATGACCTTTTGAACCATGCCTCATTGTATCCTTATCTTTTGAAATATACGAAATCGAAGGTATTTTTATTACTTGAGTATAATTTATATACGACCATCATGTTTGTAATTTTGAATTTAGCTTTTTATGGCCCCACAATGATCTGTAACATGGTCAGTGATCCTATGATAAGTGCAATATGGTGATCCTCCTTTTTGGACAAGTCTGCTCCCTAACCTATGTCTGTTAGGAGGTAACAATGTCATCTTATGCTTGAGTAACATAGAAATTATTATATGCATAACATATTATTTTTATGTGATCTATAAACTATGTTCTGCAAAATTATTTGAATATTCCATTTTATTGACATGATGTATTTGTATTTGTCCCTTGCAAGGTTGTCTTAAATATATTAACCAAGAGGTATGTATGGTATAACAAGCATTGATGTCTACATCTAATATTTTTATATTACCTTTGTTTATAGGTAGTTCTAACCCTTTTGGAGATGGATTCAACTTGTAAGTACTAGGGCCCATAGGTGAAAATAGGTTATGTGATAGATTCTTAAGTGGATTAAAACTTAGTTTTCACAAGTGTTCATCAAGCATATCACGAGGAATTTCATCATCACTATCATAGTAATCTAAAACTTTGTCATCTTATTGTTTAGTATTAACCAATAAAAGAAGCTCAAATGTTTGATTTTATTATTGGATTGGTATTATTGAATCCTTTTGTTTAGTTGTTTTCTCAATATGTGTACTTGGCAGTATCTCATTGGTTGAGGCATTATGATTATCTTGGGACAAATGATTTGTTTGGTTTGACTCACCCATCAAATAAGTGGATATATTCTCAAGTGGAATATATTGTTTTGGTGGAATTACCTTAGGGATGCCTTCAACATCAAAATGTATCATTTTACAAAATTTGAAAAGCCCATCATCAACAAGTATTATCCATAATGTCTCATCATGTTTAAATTTGACACATCTATGTAATGTAGATGGGATAACTTGCATTGTGTGTATCCAATGTCTACCCAAGAGTAAGTTATAATGTAGTTATTGAGACATAACTTGGAATGTGGTTTGTATATTTTTTGGTCCTAATGTCACATCCAGTGTGATTTGAACAATAGATGGGCTACATGAGTTATAAAATCCTTTTTATACACATGCTAGATTTGTGTAAAATATTGGGGTTAATACCCATGGTGGTTAGGAATTACTTGCTACAAATTTTTAATCTAGATCCATTATCAAGTAACACTATTTTATGCATTCTATTTGAATAAAAAATTGTATAAATAAAGGCAAGTCTTGATTTATGACATCCTTATATGGTAAATCTTTAAGATCAAATGTGATAATATTTGCATTATTTTTAAGATCTTGCATAATAGCGACAAAGTAAGTTGGTTCTATATCATTTGGTGTTTGGGTTTCAAATAATGCTTCATATAAGATATCCTTATAGATAATTGACTATTTTAAGAGCTCGAGGACTGAAAACTTAGCATGTGTATTATGTAATTTGTGAATAAGGTCATATCCTTTAGATTTGATTACAAGTTTAGGCTTAGGAGGAATTTGTTGTATATTAATAGGTGGTTGAGTAGGTTGGGCATACTTTCCTCTTTGTGTAATGATAGAATGGATAGAATAATCTAATATAATTTATGGGTGAATAATGGGCGAAGGATGGTAGTTGTCACTCGAATAGGATCTAGGGGGGATAAATGGTTAAGATCATGCACATTGACATTTGCTAAAGTTGGGTGATGGTTCAATATTATTGTAAAAAGAGTTGTAAAGATAAATTTGAGTGTTATCTTGATTAGAATTAGGCTCTTTATGTTGACACATTTACTTATGCCATTGGAGTATGTATTTTATTGATTTAGTAAAGTATTTAAAATAACATGCAAGGATTATCATTGTGCATTGATCAATGAAATTCAAAAAATACATATACAAATTTAACATGATTTTAGGAGAAATTCTAATTTTGATTTGGAATATTTTGAAATCAAAAATTAGGAAAATGATAAACCAAGAAACCCTATGTCAAGCTAGGGATTGAAGACCAAAGGTTAGTTTCACTAAATGTTTAATCTTATTTTGAGAGATTTAAGGGGGAATAACCTAATCCAAGTGTAATAAGCTATTCTAAGAGTAGGCCAATTAATTACAAACCTAGATAAATGAATATTCTAAATTAAAATACTAAGATATGCTAATATTGAAAGTACCAAATTTAAAAGACGTTATATTGATTGCAATGCTAAGGATAAATGATACTTAGTTGGAAATATAATGCATAGGTAGGTCTAAGTTTTGTACAGGCAAAGTGTGCAGGATCAAAATTTTGAGACAATTATTAGGTTTTAAAAATTATGTTTCTAGAGCCACAAACACTACCATCAACCTTGGGACACTATCATAGATGTTATTGTCTATGGTGTAATGTAGTTATTTATTATGAAATATGCATTAGATTGGGGTACAACCATAGTCATTATTTTGGGTTTTTTGTCACCTTTTAGTGTTGAGCTAACCTTAAATACCCCTCTGTCAAGGAGCGCTGACTACATAGTCAATACTCAAAGGAGGGTCTTAGGCTTATGTAATTCTACCCTATGTGTGGGAGTGTGTGTGAACAAGGATGTAATAAGCTACATGTATATGCTTGTAATGATCTAGCTTGTAACTTGACAAATATCACTCATGGGCTACTTTTTATATTCTTTAGAATTTTTGTATGACTACTTTTATGAATGATAAAGAAATAGGGACAAATGGGGAAGAATAACTCAATTGTGTGACTGATTAAAAGAACCTTGGTAGGTGTTTGCTTGGTATTTTCTAGTTCCATAATAAGAATTCTTAAATATATATATATATATATATATATATATATATATTGCATTTTTTGAAAATATCTCATAGTAGGGTTCAATAAGACAAATAGGTTGACCCATAGGTTTTGAATAATTTTTAATTTGGATGAAATTTGGGTATTGGACACTAGATAAGGATCTAAATACTAGCATCGATGATAGTGTCCCTTTGTGACTATTAGTTTCCAAAAGACAAAAAAGTAGGTATAGATATATAACTCATAATGAAGGATATATATCAAGTTTCAAGATTTTTTTAGTGTATAGGTTGTTTGGATCATTACAATGATATGGGTCATATTATAATATAAGAATTTAGGCATAGTGAGATGACAAATGCAAGCTTTTGGCAGTGGGAAGGTCCAAAATTGAAGGGTAGAGTTCTTATTGGTGTTGGAAATATTGTCATTGATGTCAAAGGTCTAGCATTATTAGTGATAAAGGCCCCATTACATTTGATGTTGTTTGTAATAGTTATATCTTGGCTAATGTGTGTTAATATTTATTTAATATTAATGAATATACTTTTGGTTGCATATAAAACAAAAGAAGGGCCCATGGAGAAGTCAAAGAGTCACGAGGTAAAGAAAAAAGAAGAATGGGATGAATTTTCCCATGAAGAGTCATCTTGGGGAATTCCAAGAGTCACCAAGTGAAGATAAAAGAGGAAGGGCACAATTTCTCATGAACACTTTGAGGAATATGAAAAGTCACCAAGATAAAGACAAAAGAGGAAAGGACATTTTACTTATGAAGGGTCACCACATGACTTTTCAAATGCAAGGATATGAAGGGTCATGTAAGTTTGGTGCCATTTTCCATGAGGATTTAAGGGTCATAAATGGGGAAGGCCAAAGGCCATTTGAAAAGCTATAAATAAAGGCTTGAGAAGCCATTTATAACAAGTGAGATAGAGTATGATTTGTATTTGTTATATCTAGCTTAGAAAAGCAAGTTTGTGAGATGAGTATGATTTGTATTTTTTATATCTAGCTTAAAAGAGCAAAGATGAGAGGGGAAAGGGATATTGTAATGAACTATCATTTGTTGAGATAACAACATTGAGAGATAGTTGTGTGGTATACACAAAGGGGTTGATGCTCTTATAGGTTGGTGCTCATAAATTATCGCTATGTTGGTGCTCAATGAAGGGGTTGGTGCTCCTATGGGTTGGTGCTCATGAATTATTGCTATGTTGGTGCTCAACAAAGGGGTTCATGCTCCTGTGGATTGGTACTCATGAATAGTTGTTGTGTTGGTGCTCAGCAAAGGGGTTGGTGCTCCTGCAAGTTGGTGCTTACGAATATTGTAGTTTGAGTTGGTGCTCATTCATATACTTGAGATTTTTTTTAATGGTTTTTCTCACATTGGGTTTACACGTTAAATTTGCTGTCTCTCTCTATCTTGTGTGGTGTTTATTATTTCAATTTTATTGCATATCTTGAATGTATGTATAAGGGAATTTGATTAAGGGAAAGTTTATAAGATTTATGATATGCTAATTCACCCCCCTCTTAGTATATCCCATGCTTAACAATTGGTATCAAATCAGGTTCCTTTTTGAAAAAGTTTTACAACTTGAAGGTAGATCAAAAAAATACAAGATGGTCAAGCAACTAAAGAAGGAGAATCAAGAAGAAGAGATTTTATTCATGGCCATACATGAAGGTGCTTCTACAATAAAAATTATAGATGATCAAGAAGAAGAAGAGTATGAAGTTGAAGTGAATCTAGAAGGAAAACTCATTTGTGCCTTAAAAGAGTTAAAAGCTGTTGAAAAGAAAAATCAAAGATTGAAGTGCCAGATCAAGAAAAAGGAAAAGGAGTCAAAGGAAATAATTGAAGATCTACAAGCACACTTTGAAGAAGCCAAGAAGAATGAAGAAGATCTAACGGCAAAGTTGAAAATAGTAAGAAAAGAATGTGAAAGGTATGTTATTGAAATTGCTTCTTTAAAATTAGATCTTGATAAAACAAATAAAGCAATCAATGATAGAGCAACTAATGATTCAAAATTTGAGAATAACACTAATATGCTGAATAAGATATTAGAAAGGAAAAAGGCAATATTAGATAAGATAGGTATTGGATTTGAATAGAAAAAGAGCTATGTTGAAGCTCTTACAAAAGAGGAAACAAAAAGGGATGAAGTGAAGAATATAGAGGACATCTCAAACAAAGAAGGCTAGAGGGAACAAAGCTACAAAAACCAATCAGGTCAGATATACACAAATAGGTCCTATTTTTATGGTTACTATTTGTATTATAATGGATATGGTCTCAAAAAATTAGAATGTAGAAAAAGAGCTAATAGTTTTAGAAATAAGGAAAAGGAAAGTCATGTAGAGTCTAGCAGAAGCTACAACTCTTTTTCTCCTCTATCAAGCTTTGATGAAGAGGCCATAATTTGTTACAAGTGTAACAACTTTGGACACATAACTTGGTACTATAGAAGTGTGTTCAAGTCAGTTAAGAAGGACTAGATTTTTAAGGTTCCATTCATCAAGAAGAAAGTTTAGACATGGCAGAAGAAACAACCTGAAGATTCTATGTTGGTTCAGACAGCTTTGCATCCAAGAAATGAAGAAATGCCATGGTTAATTGATAGTGGATGTTTAAGTGACATTGTTTCTCTACATTTTTTTTGCTATTTACATTCAAAAGAAAGAAGAAACTAAGGTTAAAGGTCAGGGGTTTGACGTTACCCACATTAAGTTGTGCACTGTATCCAAGCGTTATAAGAGCTCCTCTTTGGCTGTGGAGGAAGACACCTATAGATAAGAATAAGACTTAAACAAAGAAAATGTTAGAATAAGATATGGTGGACTGCCAAGCTACGCACTCGATCTCGAAAGTGTAAAACTCTGTAAGGGATGATAGTCCACTATTTAATGAAAAGAGTGTTGTAATAAAAAGAAATGATGAAAGACTAAGAAAGAGAAAGTAGACAATGTGTACCTATTCTCTGCAATCAGTCTGTCTCAGTCACTGACGTCGGTAGTTCTATCGATGTCAGTTGGTCAATGATGTTGACGTTGGTTATGCTGTCGATGTCGATAGGGGAAATGGGCCTTGGATGGGTTTTGGAATATGTCTATGGTCGACAGAAGGGTTTGGGAGTTTAAAGGTTTGTGCAAGGTTGCAAAAAAGTGAATAGGGTCTAAGGAAGAGCAAAGGTAGAGGATATGTGTGAAAAGAGGGTAAGGATAAGGGGAAGGCTTTTCAGCCCTTCCACGAAAGAAGTCAGGTCTACTCTCTCAATAATACTTAGAAGTAGCAAATGGAAACTAATTACTAATGTATTCTAAAAGATTGAAATGAGAGGCAAAATACTTAGCTCTATTTGGTAAAGAGCCAGAGGTGTTAGAATGCTTATTCTTGTTGTGGCTAATGTTGAGGTACTCGTACAATGTTTGAATCTAATCTAGAGTGACTTGTGTAGAGTTTTTGTATCCAAGAGAGCAAAATTCAAAGTTTGATGCTTGGTCTCAGAGTGTGCACGTCAATGTTGAAGAGTTTGGGGGGTAACTCAAGGTTAGAGTCTAGCTTATGTAACCAACGTCGACTATCCCACCGGTGTTAGCTGATAGTTGACCGATGTCGACAGATAGAGAATGGGTAAAAGGGCTATTTTTAGCCCTTTGCCCATTTCTCCATCTGCCAAGTGCATTTATCATTGGAGAAAGGTCAAAAGATGGGTTTATTAGGCATGAGAGTTAGTTAAGAGGTTAGAATGGAGTGAGAATAGGTCATGCTTTAGATGACCTAGTCTCAAGGTGACTCATAGGGTAAGAAATGGTCTTAGGGCAAGGTGTCTAGGTGAGGTGTCTAGGCGAGGTGTCCAGGTGAGGTGTCCAAGGTGAGGTGTCTAGGTGAGGTCATTAATTTAAGATAAGTAATTTATTTTAAATTAATAAAGTGTGTAAGTGTTTAGAAATGGACCAAGGGGGGGTTGACACAATATTGGTGTCTACATTTGTCCCTTTTTGTCTTGACGAACTGCAAGACAAAAATAGATGTGGGTTGCCCCAGGTATGGGATGATGTATTCCCCCTCAAAGCGGGAGTCGAGAGAAGGGAGTTTGAAATGAGGTGCTGATTTGATAGGTAGTGGATGGGTAAGGTGAGGTTGAAGTATGAATGCTGTAATAGTTGAAATTATGTGTATACCACTTCACGTGATAGGTAGGTCAAATTGTCGCAGGTAAGGTCAAGAAGCACTAAAATCAAAATAACTAGTCCCCAGCTTATTAGTGGTAGCTGATTAGGTTAAACAATCAAAGCTATAGCTCTAATGGTTGAGGAGGACTAAAATCAAACTAACTGGTCCCTAGCTTTTTGGTCGTAGCTAATTGGGTTAGATCGATCAAAGTTGTAGCTCCAATGGTCATCATGTTCTAAGTATCTTGGGTTAGGAAGTGCTCCTAGAAAACATGAAAATGTCACAAATATTGGGGATCAACTTAGTCACGATCTTATAATAGGTGTGAAGGTCATGGACAATTTGATAACTATTTGTGAGGTAGCATATGCAAGCAAAACAACTAAAGTAAAGTTGTCTCAAAAGTAGTCGTGGTCTGAGGAGATAGTTATGATCTCCAGGTCATTGGTCGAGTCAAGCTGAGATATAAGTGATCTCAAATGTTGTTTGTTGTGGTTAGGGAGATGTATGTGATCTCCAATGTGCCCCATGAGAAGTCTAATGTGACTTCTACAGTGTTTGGGCTGGTTGTTTGGTCATGATTTTGAGCTGGTTTAGATAGTTGGTCCATAGGTAGATGAACAAATGAATGGCTGAGCTAACCTTAGAAGACGCCATGTCAACTAAGTGCTACCTATATAGCCCCTATTTTAAGGGCCTCAGGCCAATGTAGTTCTCCCCAAAAGGGAAGAAGAGGGTAGGTTGTGGATTGGTTTTGACTAGGTTAGGTCATGGTTAAAGGTTATATGGTTGGTCCATTAGGTAGATGAAAGAATGAATGAATGGCCGAGCTAACCTCAAAATACCCCATATCAACTGAGTGCTACCTATATAGCCCATGCAAGGGCCTCAGGCCAATGTAGTTCTCCCAAAAAGGGAAAATGGAGTCAAAGAGGTTGTTGGTTGGTTTGGTTATGTTTGAAATGATGAGTATATGATGATGTTATAGCCTTTTCCATATTGTGTGATGGTGTATGCTGTAACATAGGTTATGTGGTTTTTCATCCTTAGAAATTTTACATATTCATGATGGTGTATGTTAAAAATGAAATGAGTTTATTTATGCTTCAACAAGTTTCTATATTGGTGATGGTATATGCTTGACATAAATTGTGTTTGGTTGATAGTTTCCATGTGTATTATTTTCCATAGAAACTAATGTAAATGGGCTATGATAATTTATATAACACAAATTGGTATTTGCATTAAATAAATCATGGTGTTATGTTAATGGTTAGAACATGTTTTGGTTTGGTTTGGTTTGGTTTTGTTGTATGTGACGAAGGTGTATAAGAAGTGAAAGGCGTTTTGCTCTTTCATTGAAAAGGACCATAGTGATAGTATAGATAGGGTTTTTGTAAACAAAAAGCCCCATTCATGCATTATGTCATTGACCATTGGTTTGTGTAAAAGATGTACCCTAATCACTTGACATTAAGTGAGCTCAAAATCCCTTGAGTATTTTGGGGTAATAAGTGTGATTATGTGATATGTGAGGATAGCGTAACCCATTTTAGCAGGGATAACTTTGCCCCTTTTATAGGTGACCCTGAGAACGACTATAAGCAAGTCCATGACTTAATAGTTTCTTAGTCATTTTTTTTGGTAGACTGATCAATGTGGGAAGTCTACTTGGGGATGTTGTTTTGTTTTGTGGTCATGTAAAGCTGATCGATGTGGGAAGCTTCTGAGAGGGTGCTATTTATGGTAGCAAAATTTGGGCATAGCCATCCTTCGAGGGAGTGGTCTATGCTTTGCTTTATAAGTTTGAGTTCATTGAATAACTATCCTTCAAAGGAGCAGTCTATTAATTACATCTATAATATAGCTATCCTTCGAGGGAGCAGTCTACATTTATAGTTAATGACCTTTGAATATTTTATTAGGCATCCCAGTTTTATATTTTTGTGTCGACGAAACTGTTAGTCATGGACTAGACTATAGAGGTTTAGGGGTTTCTCTTTTATTAAGACAAAGTATTAATGCTTAAAAAAGGGTTAACTAATGTTTGTAGGGAAAAAGGGTTGAAAGGAATAGGAATGAGGATGACGGGGGTTGCTCAAGGGATGAGCTCAAGTTAAACATCAAGTGAAAGATTACTTGGTTAATAGAATGGTCGCAGATGTAAGGCATTAAGGGGATCAGGTTCTGGCCAGCCTTCGAGAGAAGACAGATGATAAGTCCCTAATCCATAATTGTGTGTTATGATATAAGGCCCGAGCCAATTAGGAGCAAACTTGCCTCGTTTGCTTCTTTCCATATTGGTCACATGTTGGTTTTCTTTAAGGATGAGATCTCCGATTTTGAAATCTCGCTCTTTCAATTTTTTATAGGCACAATTGATGTGATCTTGGTAGATATGGAGATGATTAAGAGGTTGGTTGATGCTTGGTTGAGGTCATGATAGTTAGTACAAAGTTGAATTCCCCCAGTTGCTTTTGTGATAGGGACAATGTTTGACACCCATTGCAGATAATCAATGAGTTGGATAAATGAGATGGAGAGAAGATGTTAAAGCTCCTCTTTGACAAGGAGTGTGATGCAAGGATGCATCCTACGAAGCTTTTTCCTGATAGGCTTAGTGGTAGAGGGCGATATCTTGATCTTCCAAGTTGTAGGCTAGAATCTCAGAATCACTAGAGGTGACAGAGGCAATGGTGGGTAACACTTTGACTAAAGCAGCCAGTGGTTGGGGATCTTCAGGTTGGACCTCTATTGCTTGTAAAGCTTTGATCAAGGTTTGGTGATGTTGTGGAGAGCTTTGTATTACATCATACAAAGACATCTTCACAGGGGTTTGGTGAAGTTGTTTCACCATGGAGTCACGAATTGCCTCTAAAGATGTTGGTTGAGATGTGCCCAAGATAGGAATCTTGGGTTTTGGTGGTTGAGAAGGCTTGGTGAATGGATATGTCCAAGGAATAGAAACTTGCTCTTTTCCTTTATCCTTTAGAGTTTGAGACCTGGTGGCCACATTAATAGTGTTGATTTCGAATAAAGGGGGAGAAGGTGGTAGAGGGACCATAGTCTGATGATGGGATCTCGATGAAGGTGAGGAGGTTTGAGAGGCATGGGATGGTGTCAGTAGTTTGTCAAAGGGGTCCTTAATGAGAAGGGTGCCCTTTTTTAGGTGTTGGTGGATGACAACTTTAAAAGTGCAACAATGCTCAGTATCATGCCCAGGTGTGTGATTTTACGCACAGATTTTAGTGTCATCGAACCAAGATGGTTTTGATCCGAGAGGTTGGTATGGCCTAATGGGTGGGAGAACGATGCTAGAAGACTATAAAAATTATTGAAACAATGAAGCATAGGAACCCACTAATGGTTTTACACATGTTGTTGTAGTAGGGGTTGACAACTTTTATTTAGGAGTTGTAGGAGAAGTTTTTTGTACCACATTTTTGGTTGGTGGTGTGGCCACATGTGTAGATGGCACTTTCTTGGTGAGAGGTGTTAGATTTTTTGGAGGAAGTATGTTTTTGATGGGTAAAGGGAGCAATGGAGGCAATTTGTTTTTATGAGGTGTTAGAATTGGGAGCAATCTTGTTAAAGTGGAAGGATGTGGACCCAAGATAGAGGGCAATGGTGAAGGTGGGGGAGGACTTCTTCGACGTGGTTTAGCAACCTTCTTTAGTTTAATGCAAAGACCACTATTGTGTGGGGTGAGGTTCAAATCTACCTTCATTTGTGGGTGAGTGAGGTTTGATATAGGGCAAACACCGAGAGATTTAATCTGTTTCAGAATGGTGGATGCCTGTAAGGGTTTGGATTTGAATGTGGAAGGCTGAGCTTCTGATGATTTAGAAGTGGAAGCCTGATTTTTGTTAAAAGCTTTGGGGTAAATTGTCACAAAAGGATTGGTAGTATAAGGTGAAGTGGAATGTGTAAGATAAGGAGCCTTATGTTGCTCCCATAGCGCCTCATGTTTTAGGTTCCTAGAATGGAGAAATCCTATGTTTTCTGCCAATCAAGAGAAGGGTTTAGAGGACATTGCGCGAGGCTTTA
Organism: Torreya grandis; assembly: GCA_037957365.1. Taxonomy (NCBI): domain Eukaryota; kingdom Viridiplantae; phylum Streptophyta; class Pinopsida; order Cupressales; family Taxaceae; genus Torreya; species Torreya grandis. The sequence continues at coordinate 574,512 of JARHVA010000688.1, read as the reverse complement.
CAATTGGTCTTTTAGAAGATTTGGGTGGTTATGAGAGTGAAAACATGTTAGACGTAGCGATCTCAGGCCAAAGGTGAGAGAAAACTATCACCGGATCTTCCTCAGTCGAATTAGGTGATGTGGTGAGTTATTCTCTCGGTGGAGAAGGGATTGGAGAATGTGGCTCTTCAAGAGGATAGAGCGCAGGGATGATCATGGTTTCTACGTGTGGTTGAGGAGTAGGAAAAGTATGATCCTCCATTGGTAATGGGAAGGATGAGGGTGGGGCTAGTGGTGTTGGTATCATCAAAGCATCCTTAAATATAGGAGAGGTCAAAGTAGACTCTCCTACGTGTGAAAGGGGGTGGATGGAGGACTATCCTCCATCTTTGGAGGACAAATAGGAGAAGAAGGCTCCTCACGAGATAGAAGAATGGGTAGAGAAGGTGTTTGATGTCATGGTGTAGAAATAGGTTGACTAACCTCTTCAGACTATGGGAGAGGTTGGTTAGGAATAAAAGGAGAAACCATATTGACCGTGCGTATGTTGTGTTCTTGAGGGTCATCGGCCATGGTCTGAACATTGTTCTGACTCGAGGGATGGTTAGGGAATGGTTGCCTAAAGACGTCTATATTTTGGTTAGCCAGTGCATTAGGGTTATCCAAAACAAGGTCCCCCTTGTCTAACATGTCTTGAACAACATTCTTGAGGGTTTTGCAATTGTCCGTGTCATGACCGTTGACATGGTGATAGTTACAAAAGTCATTTTCCCTATACCATGCAGGGATGGCTTGTGAGGGGTTAAATTGGATAGGTTGGATTTGAGGGAGATTGAGGACCCCCTACTTCACTAGTTTATCCAACATGAAAGCGTATGATTCTCCTATTGGAGTGTATTGACATTGTACGTATCGTTGTTGGAATTGTCTTGTGATGCTTTATGATGTGGAGGGCTCAGATTGGTTAGTTGTGGTAGAAGATGATGATCTAAGTACCATAACATTTGCCAATCCATTTGACTTGGAATGGGAAGAAGGGCCATTGGATTTTGCGTTGGTATTTTTACTATGCAATTTGACTCTATCCTCTTTGACAATGCAGAGTTCAAGCTTTCAGGCCATGGTGAAAGCTTCATCAAACGTGCGAAATGTTTGAACCCATAAAGTGGATGAGATGTGCTTGGTACATGCTCTTGAAAAGAGCTCAATGAGCTCAGGTTGAGGTAATGAAAAGGAGAGTTGGTTGATCAAACCTCTTCAATGGGCGACAAAGTCAGCTATCAACTCGTCGTCAAATTATCTGATAGAATAAAGTTATGTGATGGAGACCTTCTTGGTGATGTTAATTGAGAAGTGGTTGAGGAATAGATAAGCTAATTAAGTGAAGGTAAAGAGAGAATGACTGGTAATAGAACTATACCAATCAAGGGCGGTGCTAGAAAGTGACATGGGGAAGGTGTGAAGTAATAACACATCATCATGCGCTATGAGGTAGCAAGCATGTCTAAATGCTCGTAGATGTTATTGTGGGTCCTCTTTACTCTGAAAGAAATTAAATTTTGGGAGTTCCCACTAATTAGGATATGGTCGAGTAGGGACCGAAGGATGAATAGGTTCATTATAGATTTGTTCATATGAAAGAACACTCTTTGAACCTGAAATAGATGTCTTAAAGTTGGACACCTTATCCATCAACATCTTGATTAGATCGGTTGATGGATTGGTAGGAGGGGCACCCCCTAGGTTGTAGGGTACTTGGAAGGCATTGGGAGGGGCGTATGACGTACTTGGTTATATTTGTGTAGGCGTAACATATTGATAATTTGTCATAAGGGCCAATGTCGAGGCCAAAGGGGCTTGTGCCGTAAAGTTGGAGGGCACAACTTGACTAAATGCCACCAAGGGTGGTTGAATGGTGGCAACACTAGTTAAAGGATGAGTAGCCACTCTCATTTTTATAGGTGTAAGAGTGGGTGGGATAGAGACAATCAAGTTTTGGAAAGGTATCGAACTTGGTTGAATTGTTTGTGGTTGAGGGGGTATGGAAACCCCAATGGAGGTAGGGCCAGAAATAAAAGGAGAGGCCAAATCTTGAACATTGGCCATGGTTGGGTTATTGGTTGAGGCAATGGCCTGAGTGACCATAGGTTGGGTAACGGAGGCTGTTGATATTATTGATGTTTCAACCAAGGAAGTTGGCATCCCATAAATAGGGTTACCTGAAGGATCTCACGTTTGGCTTCTTGTGAGATAGTGTTGGAGAGCCTTGACGTTGAGGTCAAAGAATCTCTCAAAGTCTTGATCCCCTGTGGGAATAATAAGAGGTTGATTTGGGGTAAGTTGGATAGGAGTATGCTCAGTGTCTGAAGTATACTCCATTAGATGACTTGGTATAGAAGGTGAAGGTGGGAGTGGTTGTTGCCTTGTGTGGTCAACAAGAGATTTGGCTTGACTGCGTATCAAAACCATCCAAGGTAAAGGGGGTTTAGATTCTAAAAACTATGTGTTTTAATTTCAAAAAACTAGAATTTGTGTTTAACAACAAAAAAGTCAGGTTTTAAGCTTACTGTTTGGAAAGAAAATTTGTTGACAGTGATCGATGTCGGATTACTAACCGATGTCGGTTATGAAATGTTGTTGAGGCTAGTGGAATAACTGATGTCAGTGAATATGAGTTACTGACATCGGTGTAAAAAATGATGTTGGTTTCTATGTAATTCCAGAAACATAGAAAACTAATATTTTTTGGAAGAAGGAGAAATTCTGAGTTGTTTTTGGACCTCAGAATGATGTGACCTTACCAACTCAAAAAATTAGATAAAAATAACAAAATAGATGATGGCAAACAAACCTCTAAAATGTTAAATTCCTAAGAATAAATTTTAGAGTCGTGGTGGCCTATGCCTTAGAAGAATATGTTTAGGAATTAGGCTTTTAGAATGGGTCCTGAAGAGGAAGTCTATGTCTGGTTTCAGTTTATGTTTTGGTGCTCAAAAATCTATGTCAGGTTCAGTACGTGGCCTGGTGCTGGGGCTTGTTCCCTTCACTTCACAAACCTAGAGCCAAGCTGGGCTACTTAGCCAATATATACTTTGCCAGAAAATAGAGTGGGTTCCCCCCTTGGTAGTGAAGTCCAAGTAGGATCGCTAGGAAGGGTAAGGTATCTGCTAGGTGATGAAATCCTAGACGGGCCTTGTCTCAAGTATGTTATATGTTTGATTTAATGTGATTATGGTCTGGTAGTGTAACATTTGTGCACTATGATTTATTCATAATGCTTTTTTAATTACTAAGTGAGTGGGCTAAGTATGCATTCAAGTAAGAATGAAATGCAATAGTTTTTTTTAACCCAAATTGAAATATTTTGTTCAAATGTAAACAATTGAGAAGAGGTTAAGAGTATGAATTTTCACTACTCTAAGATGCAGGAAAGAAGTGACAAGAAGAAAAAGAGAGATGTTCTTTTTAACTTGTGCTAATGGTTTCTTTTTGAAATAAAGAGATAGAAGAAAAGGATGCAAGAAGAGAATTTTTTCCTAATGCATCTATATGAAAGTTTGCTTTAAAAAAAAAATGAACCCAAGGAAAACTCCAAGGTCCCACTGGGCGAACCAAAATGTTTCTCTACATTTTATTGCTATTTACATTCAGAAGAAAGAAGAAACTAAGGTTAAAGGTCAGGTGTTTGACGTTACCCAAATTAAGTTATGCACCATATCCAAGCATTATAGGAGCTCTTCTTTGGCTGTGGAGGAAGAAACTTGTAGATAAGAATAAGACTTAAACAAAGAAAATGTTAGAATAAGATATGGTGGACTGCCAAGCTACGCGCTCAGTCTCAGAAGTGTAAAGCTCCGTAAGGGATGATAGTCCACTATTAAATGAAAAGAGTGTTGTAATAAAAAGAAATGATGAAAGACTAAGAAAGAGAAAGTAGACAACACATACCTATTCTCTACAATCAATCTGTCTCAGTCACCGATGTCAGTAGTTCTATCGATGTAAGTTGGTCAATGATGCTGACGTCGGTTATACTGCCGATGTCAGTAGGGGAAATGGGCCTTGGACAGGATTTGGAATATGTCTGTGGTCGACAGAAGGGTCTGGGAGTTTAAAGGTTTGTGCAGGGTTGTAGGAAAGTGAATAGGGTCTAAGGAAGAGCAAAGGTAGAGGACAAGTGTGAAAAGAGGGTAAGGATAAGGGGAAGGCTTTTCAGCCCTTCCACAAAAGAAGTTAGGTCTAGTCTCTCAATAGTACTTAGAAGTAGCAAATGGAAACTAATTACTAACATATTCTAAAAGACTAAAATGAGAGGTAGAATACTTATCTCTATTTGGTAAAGAACTAGAGGTGTTATAATGCTTATTCCCATTGTGGTTGATGTCGAGGTCCTCGTACAATGTTTCAATCCAATTTGGAGTGACTTGTGCAGAGTTTTTATAGCCAGGAGAGAAAAAGTCAAAGTCTGATGCTTGGTCTTAGAGTGTGTGCATCGATGTCAAAGAGTCTAGGGGGGAAACTCAAGGTTAGAGTCTAGCTTATGTAGCTGATGTCGGCTATCCCACTGGCGTCGGCTAATAGTTGATCGATGTCGGTGGATAGAGAATGGGTAAAAGGGCTATTTTTAGCCCTTTGCCCATTTCTCCATCTGCCAAGTGCATTTGCCATTGGAAAATGGTCAAAAGATGGGTTTATTATGCATGAGAGTTAGTTTGGAGGTTAGGATGGAGTGAGAATAGGTCATGCTTTAGATGACCTAGTCTCAGGGTGACTCATAGGGTAAGAAATGGTCTTAGGGTGAGGTGTCTAGGCGAGGTGTCCAGGTGAGGTGTCCAAGGTGAGGTGTCTAGGTGAGGTCATTAATTTAAGATAAGTAATTTATTTTAAATTAATAAAGTGTGTAAGTGTTTAGAAATGGACCAAGGGGGGTTGACACAATATTGGTGTCTACACACATGACAAGAGATATAAAAATTTCATAACCTTGAAGAAGATCAATGGTGGCACAATGAAATTTGGAGACAATACTACTGCCAAAATTGCTAGAAAAGGTACCCTAAGTTTGGATAATGGTAGAACTAAAATTGAAAATGTTTTATATGTAGAAGGTCTTAAGCATAATCTTTTGAGTGTAAGTCAAATGTGTTATCAGGGGCACACACTAAAGTTTTATGCAGAAGGTTGTGAAATTACAAGAAAAGATTTAGATGTATTCGTTGTAGATGCTTAGAGAACATGCAATAACTTGTATATGCTATCAGACATCAAAGGTCAAAGATGTTGTTTTAGTCAGATTGAAGAAAGTTGGCTATGGCACAGGAGAATGGGGCACATAAATTTTGAAAATCTTGTCCACATTAGCAAAAATCAAGTAGTTAAAAATCTTTTAAAGATTACAAATCCATTCGACACTCTTTGTAGACCTTGTCAGCATGAGGAGTAGGCTAGAAGGTAGTTCAAAACAAAAGAGTACTCAACCACTCAGATGCTAGAGCTTGTTCACACTAACCTATGTGGACCTATGAGGACTCAAAGTACTTAAGGTGATGAATATTTCATGTTAATTATTGATAATTTTTCACGTATGACTTGGATAATGTTTTTAAAGAAAAAATCAAAAGCTTTTAGATATTTCAAAGCATTCAAAGCATTAGTTGAGAATGAAACTAGTTTGAAGATTAAGTGTCTAAGATTAGATCAAGGAGGTGAATTCATGTTAGATCAATTTATTGAGTTTTGTGAAGATCATGGAATAAAGAGACATTATTTAATAGCGATAACTCCACAACAAAATGGAGTAGTTTAATGAAAAAATAGAACAGTTCAGGAGATGGTGAGGATAATGCTAAATGAATCCAATATAACAGATAAATATTGGATAGAGGCTATTGGTAAATCAGTGCATATTTAGAATAGAGCATTATTAAGAGTCAATAGTGACAAGACTCCTTATGAGCTATGAAAAGACAAACCAATAACAGTTGATTATTTTAGAGTTTTTAGTAGCAAATGCTTCATAAAGAGAACCAATGAAAAACTTGGTAAGTTTGAATCGAGAGCAGATGAAAGTATATTTATTAGTTATTCTTGCAAAAGTAAAGCTTATAAATGTTATAACAAAAGAACCAAGAAATTTTTTGAAAGTGCAAGTGTCATGATAGAAGAAGATGGAACACAAAGAATCAATGATCCAGTAGACATTCCTAAAGTCATTGAAGAGAAAGGCTTTGAAGAATTAGATGAAGATGAGGAGAAGGGGAAAAATGGAACCAAAACTCCATCAAAATATGTTCAAAAAAATCATAATGAAAGTGACAACATTGGGGACATAAATGAAGGAATTCACACCAAAAGAATGATGGTAAGTGAATCTGAGCAAGTTAATTTCTCTTTGTTATCTAAAATTCAGCCTAGAACTCTTTCAGAAGCTAGACATGGTGAGCATTGGGTTAAGGCTATGGATGAAGAATTAAATCAAATAGAAAAGAATGGTACTTGGGAATTAGTGCCTAGACCAAAAGATCACAATGTGATAGGAACAAAATAGGTTTATAGAAATAAGTTGAATGAAAATAGAGAAGTGACTAGAAATAAAGCAAGATTAATATGTAAAGGATATGCTTAGATTGAGGGAATAGATTTCACTTTGGTTGCTTATATAGATCCAGATTGGGTAGGGTGCTTGGATGACAAAAAGAGTACAAGTGGAGGAGCTTTCTTCCTTGGTGATAGCTTAGTATCATGGCTAAGTAAGAAGCATAATTCAATATCACTTTCTACAACTGAAGTAGAATATATTGCAAAAGTATTGTGATGTACTCAAGTGCTTTGGATGAAGCAAAATTTGGAAGATATCAAGGTAAAGTATGATGAACCTATTTCTATTTTTTATGATAACACAAGTGCTATAAATATTTCAAAGAATCTAGTAATGCATTCAAGAACAAAACATATTCCCATTAGATATCACTTCTTGAGAGAGCAGGTTGTAGATCAATAGGTTAAGATGGAATATATCAGTACTATAGAGCAGATTGTAGATATTTTCACAAAGGCACTATCAAAAGACACATTTGAGTATCTGTGAGAGAAGTTGGGAGTAATTTATTTTACTTCCTATCATTGAAATTCAACATCAGTTGAGGGGGAGCTAAGTGTTAGCTCCAGGTAGGCCTTTTGACATTGATGTCAAAGGGGGAGAATAATAGGTATAGGTATAGGTGTAGAAATAGGAACATGGAATAGGTATAGGTTGCTATAGTAAGGGGGAGTTACTATATGTTTTTTAGGTGATAGTATGTGTAGGTTTCAGGATGTGGCAGTTTCAAGATTGAGGTTGCCATCAATGGCAAAGGGGGAGATTGTTGGAAATATTGTCATTGATGTCAAAGGTCTAGCATTATTAGTGATAAAGGCCCCATTGCATTTAATGTTGTTTGTAATAGTTATATCTTGGATAATGTGTGTTAATATTTATTTAATATTAATGAATAAATTTTTGGTTGCATATATGACAAAAGAAGGGCCCATGGAGAAGTCAAAGAGTCAGGGGGTAAAGACAAAAGAATAATGGGATGCATTTTCCCATGAAGAGTCATCTTGGAGAATTCCAAGAGTCACCAAGTGAAGACAAAAGAGGAAGGGCAAAATTTATCATGAAGGGATACTTTGAAGAATACGAAAAGTCACCAAGATAAAGACAAAAGAGGAAATGATGTTTTTACTTATGAAGGGTCACCACATGACTTTTCAAATGCAAGGATACGAAGGGTCATGTAAGTTTATCACCATTTTCCATGAGGATTGAAGGGTCACAAATGGGGAAGGCCAAAGGTCATTTGGAAAGCTATAAATAAAGGCTTGAGAAGCCATTTGTAACAAGTGAGATAGAGTATTATTTTTATTTGTTATATCTAGCTTAGAAGAGCAAGTGTGTGAGATGAGTATGATTTGTATTTGTTATATCTAGCTTAAAAGAGCAAAGGTGAGAGAGGAAAGAGATATTGTAATGAACTAACATTTGTTGAGATTAAAAAATTGAGAGAAAGTTGTGTGTTATATACAATGGGGTTAGTACTCTTGTGGGTTGGTGCTCACAAATTATTGCTGTGTTCGTGCTTAGTAAAGGGGTTAGTGCTCCTGTGGGTTGGTGCTCATGAATTTTTGCTATGTTGGTGCTTAGTAAAGAGGTTGGTGCTCATGAATAGTTGTTGTGTTGGTGCTCAACAAAGGGGTTGGTGCTCCTACAAGTTGGTGCTTATGAATATTGTAGTTTGAGTTTGTGCTCATGCATATACTTGAGATTATTCTCCGTGGTTTTTCCCACATTGGATTTTCACGTTAAATCTAGTGTTTCTCTCTATCTTGTGTGGTGTTTATTATTTTAGTTTTATTACATATCTTGAATTTATGTTAAAGTGAAATTTGATTAATGGAAAGTTTATAAGATTTATGATATACTGATTCACTCCCCCTCTTAGTATATCCCATGCTTAACAATTGGTATTTGTCAAATGTCAACGAATAAGATGTTAAAAATATTCACTTTTTATATCTACAAAACCACACAATGGGTTCATTAGAACTAATGCCATAGTTATTGAGTGTCATAAGACTTGAACATACATTACTTGTAATAGATCGAATCACATCACTATAGATAGATCTAGATTCTACTTGTATGATCAAAAGAGAATGAAGAATATTCATGCCCCCATCACAATCACATTGGTAATGGTTTTGAATTAAAATGAACATTCTACCTTTGAGATTTTAAATTTAAACTTTGAGAATGTGCATAGACAAACATCATGTCTTTGAAACTGTTACTTTGAGATTTGAAAGTGTGCATGAACATATTACATGCCTTTGAAAACATAACATTGAGCTTTAAAAATGTGCACGAACAAGTATCTATTATAGTAGGGTTTTATTATTTTCCCATATTTATTTATCATGGGATTTTTTCCCTCACTTGGAGTTTTCCTATTTTCATGGATAAGCTTGCTTAGGTGTACTTGGAGTTACAGTTTGACCAAAGGAATAAGAAGTAACTCCCTTGACCAGTTATTATAGGTATGGGAGTCACTCTTCTATTCTTTCCTCTTTGACCACTTTTTATGGAGCTTTGTAGGGAGGAGTTACACATGCACTCAGATATATGTACATCTCACATTTGTGAGCTTTAGTAATTGAAGATTGTGATTTGGATCTTATTTTATTTGTGCAATATTCTTGTGTATGTGATTTCATTTTGATTGTGGCTATTATGTTAAATATCAGTTTGTCTTTTGCCTATCACAGACCCATACACTCACTTCATCCAAATATCTTAACATCCACTCTGATAGTATCATAAATTTGAAACCATATATTTGAGCTTGGAAAATGTGAATGAACAAGTATCATTCATTTTGAAATTGTAACTTTGAGCTTTGAAAGTGTGCATGAACAAGTATCATGCCTTTGAAACTATGATATTGAACTTTAAAAATTTTCATGAACAAGTATTATGCCTTAGGAAATTTGAAAATGTACATATGAGCATGAAAAAATATCATTCCCCTTAATCTATTCAAAATTATATATAATGTCATACACTTATATGTTCAATTGTAAATGTATTTTTAACATGTGACTTTTGATCTTGTAACTATTTTACATATGGCCATGCATATGAATTCAAGTGTGTATTATTATGTACTTCAAGTCTTTGAAAAGTGAGTGCATATGCATATTATATTCCCCCATAATATATATTAGTGTGCAAATATATGTCACGTGCTTAATTTTTGAATTAATTTGAATTTTTAAAAATTATTTTTTATATATTTAACATTGTACTCTATCCCAAATATGACTTTTGTCTATTCATGTAGGCTTGGATCTCTAAGATAAAGACAATGTGATGCATGCATGTAATGCAAAATGTAGCAAATCCATAAATCAATCCTAACTCAAAGAAGATATATCCTACTTACACTTATGATTGGGGATACATTAGATAATCGAGTTCATTACTAAGATGGATCTATTAGACCTAATCAAGGGATCTCTTACTACAATAATATCACTAGGGAGTGTTCCAAATCCTCCAATCAAGAAAAAATATATAATAACCCTAACTAGGTCCTATGTTTTCATATTCACTAAACTAATAACAAGTAAAGTAAAAAGTCTAATCTAATACTCACCAAAGCTTGTGGCACAAAGTAGGGGTAATAAACATGAAAAATAAACATGCATAGAGGACATATACTCACATCAATGTATACAAAATCCTAATGCATGGATGATAAGTATAAATGCATATTTATCTACTCTTAAAAAGGATAAACAAAGTTAAGAATACTTACCTTTGAAGATGAACCTATCTAGCCTCAATATCTCCCTTGGCCAAGGTGTTTTGCAAGAGGTTGTTGTGGTATGTAAGGATGAAAAGGAAAAATCAACTCTAGGCTATAAAACCTATCAATGCATCTAAAAGACTTCTCCACAAGACAAGATCCATATCTCTAAATAAAGTATGAAAACCTAAGCTTGCTCCTCAAGTAAAATGGTGGATAAACAGATGCAAAATATATCTTACTTATTATTCTTTTCTCTTAGAAATGGTGAATTGAATCTGTTTATATAGATGGATCTACCCCTAGTCCCTTCCAAAATTTTAGGTTGACAAGGTCAACCCAGTCGACCTAATATCATTATTAATAAAAAACAAATTAGGTTATGGACTAGGTTAGCCTCGGGCCGATATAGACACTAATAAGTTTATCAATAAGAGTACAAGGTCAATGGGGCTGACTATGTAATATAAATCATCAAAAATGTTTTATGTTAGGGGATGGATAATGAATATGGTAAAAGACTAGAGGAGGGTGAAAAATAGGAGACACAACTTAGGGTAATGATTTTAAGAGATAGGTGTGTAGATAGTAAGCAAAAATAAGGGACAATAATCATATGAATTGTTAATGGTCTAAGCAACCCTTTCTTGATACACCCCTTAAGGCATGCACTTAGATAGATTAAGACTCGATGAGTTCCTTTAAGATAGAAAGCATCAGTAATTGATAAAGTTTAAAAATATTGTGTATACATATTCCCCATTCGAAGCTCATCACGTGTCATGTAGGTACAACATAAGATGGTTCTTTAAGAAAAGAACATAGTGACACGTAATGATAAAGTTGAATAAAGTACATGTAGGAGAAAATAAGATAAATGAAAGGACATAATTGAAAAACACATACCTTTACTTACCTTAGTCTTGTAAATAAAAGATATGTAATAAAATGTGGAGGAGTCTAATATAGGGAACATTAGACGAACCTATATAGATTAGAGAAAAGAGTGAAAAATCAAAATTTTTACAACATGGACATATAATAGTTGAAAATATTCTCTACAATGTTAAGATTCTAAAACATTTTATAGTTTGGAAAAAAAAATAGTAGAGACAAAGATATGATCAAATTAAGAAATCTAACAGTAAATATTTGAAGGATAACTAATTTAAAATAGTAAATATAAATAGGGTGAAAAATAATTCATTTGGTATATATTGCATAGATTCTGGACATCTAGGGAGGTTGTGATTGGGCTTGTGATAACATGAGTGCTATGTCACAAGTTGGATGGTAAAGTATCATTGTGTGTGATAGCCTTGTGCTAGTCTATTTTGGATCAAGAAGTGCTATATGATTTTGGGTCTGTCATCTAGGTCCATATCATGCATGATATGTATGAGACCACTATATGCATGATATGTATACTTATCATTTTGGATATGCATGATATTATGTCCAAAGGATAGAAGACCATGGGACTAGTGGTATTTCTTAACATATGGATATATGAGAATTATTGATGTATCAACCAACTTAGTTACCTCATATGGTCGACGATAAGTTACCTTAGGTTATTAAATGGAGACAAGATTAGGTAGTGCAAGCCATGCCCCACATGCCAACATTGTAGAAAATCACATGAGGGGAGATTATGTGGTATCCCTACACACATATTGCTACTATATGGCCTAGTTAGCTGCTCATGGAACCAGGATTGGTTTGAGTATGGATCATGGGCCACTATACCTGGTGGGTGGAGCCATAACTAGTGGTACACTTATTAGGGTAGTTTGGACTCTTGCACCCATCAACTCCTTTAGTGGTGCCCACTTTTTAGGCAAGACATGCTATAGATATAAGGGGGAGAGAAGGAAGAGTGCCAGTTAAGAGACTGATGATCAGGCTGTGATGTGTGAGACCATGGATTAGTCAAACATGATAACCAATAACCAGAGGATGAGAGGGCATGGATGTGGATGTAAGGGTGTAGTAGGTACCATAATAGGCTCCATAATAGGAGAATCAACAACCACCTTAGACACACCACTAATGGAGATGCCATCGATGAGATTGAACATAGATAAGGGTGGTCACATAAGATGATTTGATAGTTGGCCTAGGGTAGAGCTAGTCAATAGAGGCACCTCTAAGGAGAGGCCCATGATGTGCACAGGTGGTGATTCCTAGATTTGGTTTGATGGGGAAGAGACCCATAAATGAGGTACTTAGAGTATAAGTTGATGGAGAGACTATTCTCTATGGATGAACAAACATGGAGATGGTGGTTAGTGACATTGAGATTGGTAAGAAATGTTGTAATTTTGAGATAGAATACTAGTTATTGATATGATTGTAGGTAGATAGATTTTGAGATGTGTATGTGATTTGATATCTATCTAGTTTTATTTTTTACAAATCTTGCAATAGATGAGGTCAGATGGGGATATCTAGTCATGGTAGTATATCATGACATTTTAGATGGGGTGTTGGCACCATATGACCCCACCACACTATATGATCCTATGGTACCATTTGCCCCAGCTCAAGCAGGTTGGTTTAGACTAGTGGGGGAGGCCCAAGGTAGCTATAGGAGTATGGGGATGGATTACATCCAATAATAGGGGTGGGTGTAGGAGAGGCAAAGCTTGATAGGCTCTAGCTTAGGAGAGATCCACACACATGGCTACCACAATCTAGCTAGGATAGGTACAGGCCTAGGTGGCCAACCTACAAAGGAAAATAACAGGGTTGAGATCTCAAACAACCTCATTACAGTTCATCATGTAGAGGGAATAGTCTAATGTGTCTATGGGAAATGTTTCTAGGCCATTAGATAGGCATGATGGAGCCTAGTCGTAGAGCTAGAGCAATGTATTTTTATATTTTATACCATTGTATAAAACACATGATATATAGAGGTATATTATTTTGACAGTTATATTTTGGTCTCATGAGTTATATTTAGGTTGTGGTTGTTGATGCATGGATATATTTATTTATAGCACATGTATTTTGCTTTAATTGTATCTGTTATGGGAAATATATGTGGATTTTTTTTATTTTCTAACATTATGTGATACACATGCATGGTTAAAAATAAACAAACAAAAAGGACTTGGTAAAATATAATTAATCATAAATAAATGCACTACACACTATATCATGATGTGAAATGTGTAATAACAAAAGATGACTACGTATAATAAACCAAAAAGTGGTGAACAAGATGATGACATGTTTTTAAACCATGAAAAATATTGGACCAAATTAAAACAAGTAAAATCACACTATATCATGTTGGTAAGTATGAAAATAATGTAATAAAATGGAAAACACATGAAAGACAAATAGTATAAAAATAAAAAAATTTAGTCAATCAATCATACTAAATCACTTGGGGAAGTATAAAAGCGAAACAAAATTGGCAAAATGGACTTAAATTGATCATACTAATTGAAGTCAGGAATAATGAAAAATTTAAGAAAAATGTTTGTATTCTTACAAGCAATTTGGAAAATAAGAAGATAAAAGTGAGAGATTAATGAAGTAAGCATAAAACTTACTAAATCAAGATGGGAAGCATGTCAAAGATGTGTAACTCATAATAAATAATGACTTATCTCAAATTTGACACATGTAATTTCATTGTGACTTGGGTATTAGAAAATTTTGTGAGGAAGGTTAGGTCCTATCCATGGTCTTACACTGAAACTCACAAAGAGAACACCAATGAGGTGGAAACAATGTAAAATTAATGTTAAAAGGGGATGTTTCGAGTGGTAATATGAAAAATTGGTAATTTGTGAGGAAAGTTTGTTCCTATCCAATGTCTTACACTGTAAATCACAAATGGGATCCTTAGGGAGAGTGATCAATGAACAAAATAATATTTCTCAACGAGAAATATTAGGATTGTATGTAATGAAAGAAGGGGATGCAAGAAGCATAACTTAGGCATATTATGATAAGACCTTAAGAAACATGAGGCACACTAAGGACATAGAAAGACACTAAGTGACTAGTGACCATCAATATATAAATGATCCCTATTCACTATAAGCAAAACATTGTGTAGGAAAATAATGAGGTACTAAGTTCAGCACATGTTGGTTGTTTTTAACAATAAAAGTAAAATGGACCTACCTTCCCACAATGTGTTCCCCATTCCTTAGGACCTCTTACATAGCTATCAATCTACTGTGAAGATTGAGCACTTACGTGAGAAAGTAGGTAGCACTAAAAAATTTTTAAGTCTCCTTTTCCAATCTATTGGCCTACCACACCCCAATAGACCTTGAATCTATCATGAGGCAAACTATGGAGTTTGAGATTTGATTATAAAAATGAGATGTGCCTAGAATTGCATTTTTTAGTGTGATTTGACTTTTGGAAGTTTTTAATGTTGCCTTTTGTATCATTGCCTTTTGTTAAATGATTTGGCTTTTTAATTTTTATGGCTTTTAATAATCCTCCTCCATACATATTTAAAATGATCAATCATGAGATTCAAAGTGATACAAATGAATGAGTTGTAGGCTCTGTCTAAAGTAATCTAAGTATCCAAAGACATGATTGACTAAAACACTTAGGCTTACCAATGAAGCAACATGTTATCTCAAGTCTCAACCATGTGTATGATTAGTTTGTGAAAGGAAATAAGGGGTATAAATGGAGATCCAATATGGATAAATAAAAGGAGATTATAATGAGATGAATTTTTTGCTAACTGGTCACATGGTAAATAAGGAATGACTAAAGGGAGCAAGGTTTGTATAACCAAATCAAAATAACAATTATCTATGTTTAGAGAGATAAGGTAGTAAAAAATCATGAAATAAATAACAAGATAGCCATAGAAATGGAACTCATAGAGAAACTATATGTAATCATGACAAAATAATTCATAAGAGAATATAAGGAAGAAAATGACACCATGATTGACATGTAGTGAAAAAAATTATGTCATCATGTAAGATAAATAATAATTTGACACAATGCCAAATGATATAAGATAGATAAATGTAAATTTGGAGCACACATATAATCCAAAATATGAAGAAATAAATGAAAGAACACCATGCTTGTGTTCATAAATACTAGTATATTTATCCACACACATTATCCTTCACATCTTCAGAGAAAATTGAGAAAATACTTAACATTGAATCTCCTTGACATAAAATGTAGTAATGCTTGAAGGATCATGTTGATGATGACTATCATGCAGGGGATGCTTAGGAGAAGGAATGGGAATGGACTCTACCAGAGATGAATGGGTCACCGGTGGAGAATGGGCCATAGGTCAGGGAAGATCCATGGGTGATAGAATCATGGGTGGCATAACTTTAGGTGGAGAAGAGACCATAGGTGGAGGAGCCACATGGGGGAAGAAGGGGGATTATTTTTACAAGGGTGACGTATGGGAGAAAGGATAGTAGACATATGAATGGCCATGAGGTGGTCCTTGAGATACTACTAAAGGATGTGACAATAATCACTGTGATGAGTACCATAATGGTGCCACATATAATATACCTCTCCATATTTGGGAAGATATTTAGGTAATACTTTCAGGGGAGGTGTAACCTTGTCTACGCGCTAAGGAGTATTGGGATGTAAGGTATTTATATATTATCATAACTTACGATAATGCATGGAGGAATGATTAGGTGTGTTATGGAATCAACATATACGCGTGTTAGTAGACTTTATGAGTGTACTAACAGAGGGAGTGGAAACAAAAATTGAGGAAGACTAGTGTAATGAATAGTCTCTAGTCCATTGACTGATAACTTTATGAAGCAAGCTATGATAAAGGGAGTAAATCATCACCAAGGGAAGGTGGGGCTAGTGGAGAGACTAGATGAAGCTAATTAAAAGAGTAATAAGATTGAAAATAGGAAAATACTCAGTTATAGAGGGAGTAAGAATAGGATCCAAACTCGACTTAGTTGAGGGAGGTGTAGGATGCATAAAAGGCTAAAAGATAGTCGCAAGCATATCAAAGATAAGTTGGATAGAGGGATCATGGTATCTAGCAAAGTAATATAGACTAGTCATATCATGATCAAAAAGTATACTCCTACAAGGCTCTTTAAAAAATAGAGGTGTGTGCATCATCTCTACCCTAAAAACAAGAGGAAAAGTGCTAAAATTAGGAGTTATATAGGATGGAATATGATAATATTGATGGAAATATTGAAGCAAAGAATAATGATAACAAATAATTTTAGCATCTTAGGCCTAAATAATATCTCCTAAAAATGGATCATCTAAAGTATAACCATTGTCATAGTCAGGTGTATGAAGATCAATGACATAGGTAGGGATGACCTTGTCATCTGATGTGGTGTGATGAATGGAGTTTCGAGTCTTGGTTAAGATAATGGGTATATCATCACTAGGTGGTTAACAAGAATGTAACTTTAGAGAAGGTGGAAGTTGAGAAATGAGATGAGGTGAGAGATCTGAGGTTTTGATCTTGATATTGATCTTGTTAGGCTCATCATCATCTAGATCTTAGAGGTTAGGTGGTATATTCTTGATGAGTTTGAGGTGACCATTGTAACCTTAGGTGGAGTTGACAAGAAAGTTAAACCATTGAGATTCATAAAATGAAACACTCAACAAGAGTTTGAGGGTTGGAATTTTGAAATCACCATGATCTTGGAATTGTTTGAAATTCTAAGGGTTAGTGTCACCTTAAATCCTATAGATTGCATCTATTGTAGATAAGTCATCGGTGGTGAATCCATTTACTTTTTAGGTGCTTATATGGCTATTCAAGTCATTTTTAGACTTGTTATAACTAAGCAAAAACCTAGACTAATCCTGTAATGCTCAACATTTATCACTCAACTTTGCCAACATCAATTCACATAAGGTGCAAGATTTATACGCTCACCCAAATCAAAACATAGAAGGAACTAGGGCCCATATTAGGCTAGTCATGCCATGACACAAATCATTCTTCAAGGGACTTGGTAATTACAATAATGATGTTGGTAGGTTCATTGGTAGGTGGAGTCTAACTATTTGTAGGTGAAAAACCTGTTTGGGGAAGTTGTTTTGGTCATAAGAGTGCAAACCTATATTAGGTTGGTTCTAAGATCTCAAGGGCACAACATCTTGTCTTACTAGGCTTAACACCATTTAACACTAAGATGGGTCAAGGGAATTACTTTATTTCAAGGGTTCATGCTTAACCTAGTCCTTTAGGCATGGATATCATCATTTGGTATATGGTCATTCATACACTTAGAGTATTTCTATATAATATGTTGACATCATCACTTACACAGGGATGTCATTAATGGGCTGAATTGAAAGCTTCTAGAACTTAGTATTCATATAATAAATCTAAGCACTACAACTATTATAAACATTGTGTAATCAATCTATATTCAAAAAACATAACTATAACCATATAACCTAGATCAAAACTCAATTAAGGGCAACACCATTATTCATTGAACATAGTTTAGATAAACATAGTACATAACAAGTGAAAATAAGAAAATGCTCATATAAAGCTACTAAAGGCCTAGAGGCTCATAGGTGAGCTTGGGAACTATAATGTGGATCTTCAAAGGAATCTATACTAGTCCTAAGTTTCAATGGTAGTCACTTCGCTATGTCTGGAACCAATTTTACAGGGTTTTACTATATCAAAGTCACATTGTTTGCATACTAGTTCGAGCTTGGATTTATAGAACTTATAAGTATCTTCATGTCAGGGTGAGGGTGCACATTAGGTGATGAGTTAGAGCCTTGGTTGATCATTATGTTTAATCTATCACTTTGTGCCCTTTGTGCTTTAGTATCCATATGCAACCACTTGTGAAGATGCCCTTAAAAACCTAGGTGCCAATTAACTACCTGCTAGTTGGCACAAGATTTGTGAAGATTGCTCCAGCTGACACAAAAGGTGATAAAACAATGATAATTACAAATGATCACCTCACATCGAGATATCTATTGAGTTAGTGTAGATCCATGCTTAGCCAATAAGGGGCCCAACATTTACCCCATACAAAATTGCTAGTCTTCCCTTGAACTAGTGTTTCAACACTCCTGACATGCAGAAGTATGGCATGTTCTCTTTTAATTCAACATTAAAGTAATTAAATCCCTTAATGATGAGCTTGAGTTCTTCAAAGACACTATCTATCTCTATTGAGACAAAACTGAGCACGAGTACATATATCTTCTCCAATTCTTTTTGGAAGGCGTCAAGGTTTGTCTTGTCTTTTTCAACTACTGTATCTAGGATTTTTCCTTATTCATAGGCCTTGGTTTTAAAGGTGTGGAAGAGTGATTATAGGATTTATTCTTGGTCTTTGATTTGAGTGCTTAAGGCATTGACCTTTCCCATTATGTGGATATGATCTAATTTGCTTGTAGTGTATACCTACGCCATTAGCTCCTCCTTCTGTCCCTTTACCTTTTTGAGGCACACATCTATGATTGACACCTAGTTAGAGAAGCTACAAAAGATGACATCAACAAAATCTATGCCCTCTTAAAGTTGCATGAAGAGGTCTTCCACCTCTTCAATCTTTGCAACCAGCTTCTATTTTATCATGATGTATGGGTCCTCCTCTTCTTTTGGTATCAACTCCACTAGCATGCATACCTTATCAACCTATAAAATATTTAAAGTGTCAACATCATCTAAGAGGGATGACTTGGATTCCTCTACATACTCAGTGAATTGTTGTAATTTGAAATTCATGGCCTTTACTTCCTCTTATGCTTCTAGCATGATCTTCTTCCATCTTGAATTTATAACATCGTTAGTGATGTTCTTCCATGCTACTTTAGAGGCCATCTACACGAGTGCATTGGCTGACCTGACTGGGTTCATTGCATAGGGGTTTATAAGAAGGGAATCATGCCCTTCTTCTAGTTCTTCTATGCCTAGTATGGCCTTTTATGACACCTTGAAATGAGGTTTATCTATATAAATGTCAAAAGTGAATGATGGTTATTGGTATGTCCTTATTGTGTTAGCTCCAATGGACATAAACTCAAACATATAGTAATCTTTATCGATCCACCCCTTATGAGCCTTTTATCTTAGGCTTGGCTCAGTGCCCTCTTCCTCAATGATGGCCAACTCTATCTATTCTCCTTACTTTTCATTATTTCTAGAACTCTCTTTAGCACTTCCCTTTGAGGTTCCCTCTTGTTCTAGTAGGGGTTCTTACTTAGACTTGTCCCCTTTGTTTGCTTCTTCTTCTTCAGTGTCAACTTTGCCCTCCTGTTCTTGTTGGGTTTCTTGTATGTTATCTATTTGCTCTTTAAGGTGCCAATATCACCTTCCTTATCTCTAAGTTCCCCTACACTACTTGGTTGCACCTATGGTGTAACTTATTCTATTGTGTTGGTGGGGGCTCTAGGTGCCTTTACTATCATTTCCTTTATTGGGTTTGTACTTGTGGTGGCCCTTTTTTCTTCCTTCTCTTTCTTAGCCCTTCCCTCTTAGGCCTTATTTTTCTTGGCCTTCCTCTTCTTGGCCAATGCTAAGGCACTTTATTCCTTGGCCTTCATTTCTTCCTCTTCAACTTTTTAAATCTCCTATTAGGTCATGCCCTTCTTTCTCATGGTATCCTTTTCTCTTTGAGCATCAATGCCTTTAGGATCTTTACCTCACTCATCCCCATCTTCCTCTATGATTTTCTCTTTTCCTCCTTAATTTATGGAGGATGTGTAGCTAGTTGTTTAGATGATGTGAGTGCTATCTTTTTTTCTTCTCTAAACATGTTGGTAGTGTCACCTTGGAAGGCCTCCTAAACTTTTGCACTGCTAGGCTCTTCTTCTTCTGCTTCTTATGGGACAATGTAAACTTTCATCCATACTTCTTCTTCTTCCTCCTCCTCCATCTCTTCACATTCCTTTTGATATTTTTCTTCCTCATAAACCTCTTTCACCTCCATCTCCTCAAAAGTTATTGTGGGCATTACAATTGGCCCCATGGAGTTCTTTTTCTTCTCCCTTTTACTAGGTGAAGCAATTCTAGGTGGGAATATCATAAGATTCTTTTTTGGGGTCGAGGGGTGGCTTCATTATTGGAGGCGATCTTTAATCTGATGTGCTCCTACATCTCCTCAAGTGTCTCCCCATTTTTCTTTTGGGGAGACTTCTTCATTGCTATCAATACTAGCTTCCCTTCATCACTGATCTGGAGGGGGAGGTTATCATCCTTCTTGGGGTGTGTACCCTTCTTCCTCAACTTCATCTCATAATATAAAATGTGGATGTGATTGAGTATGACTTCCTTTGGATGGGATGGATGTTGGTATGATTTGAGTCATCCTCTTCATCCTTGGTCACTTTTCCTCTTGGGCACATTTATTGGTACCACAACCTGCTTTGTTCCGAATCTATGACCTCCATTGGGATGTCCAGTTGCTGTGCATTAGGAATTATTTTAAGCACATCCATAAAGTATTTGGCTAAAAATGCATAGGGGAAATTTAGCCAACATGATCAGTTACCATCTATGAGTGCCAAGTACACTATATATAAGTGTTTCATAATAACAAAGGTTTCTTTCCAACATGTTCTAAGGGAGCTCCTTGGGGATGTACCATTCTTACCTGAATGCTTTGATATACTAGGTGCACCACCCCATGACTTGGGTCTTGTACTTCTAGGAGAAGGTAGGGGGCAAGTGATGTTTTGGTATTTTAGCATAGAGGATTCCTTATGCACTGAGAA
The DNA here is from genome assembly GCA_037957365.1 of Torreya grandis. Taxonomy (NCBI): domain Eukaryota; kingdom Viridiplantae; phylum Streptophyta; class Pinopsida; order Cupressales; family Taxaceae; genus Torreya; species Torreya grandis. The sequence continues at coordinate 553,462 of JARHVA010000688.1, read as the reverse complement.
GACCCAAAGGTTGTCCTCATCACCATTGGGTACACCGATCTCCTCCATCAAAATTATAATTAACATAAACCCCTATCGAAAGGTCTCTCATGTTGTATGACACTCAACTTCATTCTTCACTATTTCCTCTATAATGAAATTTTTTATATTTAATTTTACCCCCTATACTATGTGGTAGGTGATGCACAAGTAGGAATTGGTGATGTCAGTCCACTAACCACTGAGGCATAGTTTCAAACTTACAAGGTGCATAACTAACCTCATTCTAGGATCCTTGATATATTTTATTAGGATTGAGAAACCTCCCTTGTAGTACCCTAGGAGTTTATTGACCCTTTTAACTTCAACATCATCTACCATCATTTGATGGATGTCTGTGCCAGAGTCTAGGAGCGTAATGATTATGCCAATGAGGCTTGCTAACAACCACATGCATCTTCATATAAAGTATAAGTAGTCCCTGTAGATATGTGAGAGGAATAATTACATGACTTCCTCTAGCTTCCCAAAACACAACAACTCGTAGAGCTGAGTTACACTAGTGGTCACTAATTTATCATGGATGGAGACATCAAATAATATCATACCTACTTCAATCTTTGCCCCTGTATCTACCACCCAGTTTTGTGCTATATCTTACACATTGATTGAGGTATGGTGGTTATATTATTTTAGATGATAACTATGCATGAAGGATGCCCAACTCTCTCCTAATAGGACCTCCTTAGAAAACTACATCTCTTAGTAGGACATTTTTGCAAGTACCTCCAGATCAACCTTGATGATGCTAACGCCTTTAACCGACTACACTTTTTTCTTTTTCATGTCCACTTTTCCTATAATCCATGTTCATTTAGTGTCCTTATATACATGGTATAAGCCAAAACTTATGCATTTCTTCCCCATCCTAAACTAGCTAGTGTTGAAGCATGATCTATTTACTTTATCAAAGCCTATAATTTTTGTTGGTGCTCCTCATAGGTACGAGATCTATGACTGTGACTTTGGTTGTTTGAGCTTCAATTAATATTAATAGTGGCCTTAGTGTCAATCCTATTTTATATTTCCTAATTCTTATACAATTTGTGCCCAACACTTCTCTACAATGATCTCAAAGGGAACATAATTCCTTTCTCTATTCAATTGTTCACGTTTAGCATCTGTGGGTACTTAAGGTCTCACAATAGTAGTGTTTTCTTGATTTGACTCTGGTTTGTTGGTTTAGCTTTGGTTCATTTCTCTACATTTTTGGGTGAAAATTAACTTAAGGTTTGTAACCTAAACCAGTCAACCCTTTGCTATTTTATACCCTTAATTGTTCTACCTTCTTAATTATAGGTGATTAATGGCATGACGGTGCCTAAAGTTCTTGGAAATCACAAAATCCCATAAAATCCATGAAAATACACTACCACCTATGCATTCAATGTGGATATTTGTGCCTCAATTGTCACCTCAAAAAATCCTCCTAATGGTATTTTTAGTGAAATGACATGTAGTTCAAATAGTCACTTCTTGCCTCACTTTTGGGTGGATGCCAACTAGTCTTGACAATCTTTTTCCTGTGCTTTATTCACTCAATGTGACCTTTCACCTTCCTTATGGTAACCTAGCCACAATGACTCACATGTGCATGATTTAACCTCCACATTTTCATTTTGTTTTCCTATTGTTCTTCTATTTTAGGTGCACTTTCTTGCATTGGTCAATTTTTTTGTGCTTTCATCTCTTGTTATGGCCTATCTTACCCCATACAAATACCTTGCATTGGTCTTTCAGCACTTCAATATCTTCTTATATCTATTTCACATAATTATCTTGTGTTTTATTTCTATTTTTTATGCACTAGCATCATATGTGCCTTTCTTTTATCTTATACACACTAACACCCTTTATGCCTCTCTTTCTCCCTTGGTACTCATATATTTAAATTCCAATGAGTTCCATGCACCCAGAGACTTAGGTGTCTGGCCTCACATGTTTTGAAAGCATCTATGCTCGACTCACCCAACTATAATTATGCATGACAACAATAAAATATTTTTTTTGGTGGGCCTCAAAGCAATGCTTATTTGCTCAATCAATAAGAACAATAAAACATAAGGAATTATTTAGCTTGCACCAAACTTTATTCTGGTCATCACAATACAACTGACTCATGACCATAAAGTTGATGTATAATAGCATAAACACCATCTTAATACCTATACAGCTTTAATATATTACCATTGAAATGCCCAGGGAACATTTCACCAGATAACATGCACATCTTATATGCACCAATTTTTAATATGCTATGGATAACATGTGGGCCCATCCACCTGATTTGTTGCTTTCCTAGGTGCTTGAGGTACTTGGAGTCATAGAGTAATACCAATGCTCTTTTAGTCAATACCTTGCACTTAATATTCCTGTCATGCCATAACTTTTGACATGCCTTCTTGATCTACTAACTCCATCTTGCTTGGACGTGCACTACATCTAACCACTCCACATCCAACTGCTCTAAGCCTTCCAACCTTGCACTCAATGATTATTGGTCATTCAAATGACCAATTTATGTAATGCATAATGATTGCATCATGAATTACATCAATATAATCACCTCTACACTAAACACCAATTGAAATGGTGTAGCCTTATTTAGGTGCTTGTAGGCTGTGCAATATACCCATAATACTACTGATACTCAATCATCCTAGTCTTTGTGGCCAACATCACACATATTTGTGAAGCACATTTCTAGTATCTTGTTGAAAGCCTCAATGATTCCATTCACTTATGGATGATAAGGGGTGGTCTTATGATGCACCATCATGTACTTGGCTAGCAAAATTTTCATTGTTTCATTGAGGAAGTGTATTCTTCTTTTGCTAGTTAAACTAAGTGGGCACCTGTAGAGACTTATGATGTTCTCTCAGATGAATCATGTGATAGTAGTGGTAGTGTAGTTTTTAGTAGCCACTACCTTGGCCCACTTTAAGAAATAATTAGTGGCCACCAAAATATACCTTATGCCTGTGCATGTTATTGTAGGAGCGATCAACCCAAAAAAAGCAATGGCCCATTTTTAAAATGGTGCTTGGGAAAGAATGGGGATGAGGGGCATCTCATCCTATCAATTTAGATTCCTTATGTATTGGCATATAACACATGCCTTATCACAATCCTTTACATCTTGGAATAGGCTTGGCCACCACAAGCATGATTATAGCACTTTACACATCATTATATCTCCAGCATAATGGCCTCTCGTAATCCCCTCATGCACCTTGCATAGAACAAAGTCTCTTTTATGTTATATAACACATCAGCATAGGACTTCATCTCAAATTAATTTATACATCTCCCCACTAATTATCTAAAAGGGGGTAGAGTAAACGGTAAGCTACTACTTCTCTTTGGTTGTCATTGTCTGGGCTGCAAACCCAAATGTTAGAAATGTGACTATCTCTACCAAGTTTTTGAGGACATACTAGACCTTATAGAGTTACACATTTGGCATGTCATATTTAATGGGTAGTGTTGCAACACTAGAGTTGATGTAGGAAATGGTTTGAGTTCAAGTTCTATTTTCCAAGATTCACCATAACTGAAAACTAGAATTCTTGAAATGGAACTATCCATCTACAAATGTGCCCATAGAGAATGGGATTGTTCATGAGGTACTTAATTAACTCATGGTTTATGAAGAAGATGAATGGGATTAACAATAAGTAATGTCTAATTTTTTTTAGTGCGTAAACTATGACAAGCACCTTACACTTAGTTGTTGTATAATTCTGCTCTTCTTGTGTCAATTTTTTTATTATAAAGGAGATGGGGTGATCCATTTTAACTTCATTGGGTTATGCCAAAATGACACCAATTACAGAGCTAGATGCATCAACATGGACATGGAATGGGTTCATCCAATCAAGAAATTAGAGAATAGGCATGCAATCCAACTTGAGCTTTAGAGTTTTAAAGGCATCCTCTTATGTTGTACCCTAATAAAATGGGCCATCCTTATGCAAGATATGATCTAGTGATGTTGAAATCTTTCCATAGCTCTTTATGAACTTTATACAATATCCAAAATGTCCAAGATAGGCATGAACATCTCTTTATGTGGAATGAGTTTGGAGCTGAACGATTATTTCAATCTTCATAGGATCGATGAGCAAAACATCTTTATAGATGATGTGTCGATGCAACGTGCCAAAAGGTGTCATGAAGATGCACTTTTTGAGGCTAAAGGATATTTGTAACTATTGACACCTCTCAAACATGAGGTGGATGTTATCATAATGGTCTCTCATGAGTCCATACACAAGCTAATCATCAATTTACACCTGGAGGAACTTATGGATAAAATCCTTAAATGCAGTGATGACCATTCTAGAGAATATGGTTGGCATATTCTTGAGCCCAAAGGGTATCATGCTATAGGAGAAATAACCCCATTTTGTGGCAAAGGTTATTTTAGGTCTATCTTCTTCTTCTTCAATTTAGACTTGATGATATCCAGAGAAACCATAAGTGAAAGTATAGATTTCACAACCTACGACTCTATCCAAGACTTCATTAATGAATGGAGTCAGGAAGAGGTTAGTAATACAAGCAACATTTAACAATCGGTAATCCATGTATATGTGAATGCACCCATCTTTTTTAATGATAATCACTATTAACATCACTCATTTTGAATCTTGCATCAAGTAGATCACACTAGCGGTGAACATATTATTAATCTCCATTTTGACCCTATTAGTGAGATGGGGGTTCATTCTATAGGGGCACTTCTTGATAGGTCTTATGCCATCCACCAAATTTATGCTAATTTTACCAAGGGATGGGTGGGTACCCTTCATGTCAATATAATTACATGGAAACAAATTGTGAAACTCATTTAGGAGATCCATAATTTTCACCAACTACATGTTGGACCTATATACACCCATAATAGCCACCTTTGGTTCTCCTTCAATGCTAATATAAACTTAGGTGGTCTTGAGCAGCACATGGTAGGGCTCATTTATCTCCTAATGTGTGTCCTCAACTTGTATACTCCCCTTAGTTGTTTCAATGTGGAGATGAGTAGGGCCTTCATCATCAAGGGTGCTATCATCTACTTAGCGCATGATCTTCCTTTTTCCTGTCAAGGATGTCTAATTTCATACTTTCTAGACATCTATATCTTCATTATTCAAGTCACTATTGAGTGACTACTCCTCAAAATAATTTGGGAGTGTTAATTCTTTATCCTTAAACATATCTTTTAGGAGCTCCTCTAAGATTTTAGTGTCTTCAAATACTACCCTTCGAATGACTTGCAATGGCTCGATCAATTCTAGGTTATGTGAGGAAAAGGAGAAGGTGTGCATAAATTTCTCCTTCAAGACATCCTAACTAGCCATCTCATGGTTAATTTTGTTGACCACATAACAAGCTCATTCCCACTTCTTCATAGTTCTATTGAAGGCATGCACCCATAGGTTCCTTGGGGCATTCACACTGCAACCAATCCATATTTCTTCACATAAGCGTATGTATGCTGTTACATCTAAATCATGAGAATATTCAGAAATGTCTAAGTCCTCATTGATTTTTTTGAATATGGTGCAAATGGTTACTTTTACATCTTACCAAGTTGGTAAACTAGACCTCTATGATGCTCACCAATGAACGATAATGTTTCTCAAAATATACACCAATGTACCCATCCTAGCTACTTACTTTAAGATGCATGACTCTAGGTCATGGACATATTATTATATGAAATTGCTCCCCTTATATCATGGGAGCACTACAAGTTTACCTTTACTCAAGTAAAACACTTTATTTCCCTTATTCCTATTGTAAGGGACCCCTCTCTACGAAGTGCAATCGATATAGACCCAGCCAATCCTCATAGATTTTGGTGCCTTGGTGCTCACTAAATGACACCTGTGACTAGTGTTTTCATCATCTTATTCAACCCATTAGTTGCAAGCTACATCAGTAGTGTTTAAGGTTAATTTTCCATCATCTCAAGAAAGCACTCCTTAGTTATTAGGGTTGATAGTCTCAATGCCTTATGCCATGATATTATATATATGGTTGATCTCATCCTCAAGATCAACACTTTCTACATAAGGGGGTCCTTGATCACTTTAAAGGGGGATCACAACCCTCTCCTTGCCATTTTCAAAGGTCATGTAGCACTTTAAGAAGTATATGTTGACTTTATTCATATAGCACCATGGCCTACCTAGGAGTGTTGGATAGTTATCTTGCTCAACTAACTTGATCATTTCAAATTCAACATGAAACTTTGCACCCATAATATCTATAATGACACCTTTTAAAATTATGATTGGTTACATCTTGGATTTGTTGTCCATGAAAAGTATGTGAGGGGAAGACCTCAAGGCTATCCTACCCATCTTTTCCCATGTATTATTTGTCAAGATATTAACCTCGATACCTGTGTTTATAAGAACCTTGCATATAAACCATCCATCAATGGTGGCATTTACTAGGAGCTCTTAATTATAATCCACATTTTGTGTATGCCTAAACTCTCTCACCATTTCCATGCATGACATGATAACTTAAACTATATTCTGGCCTACATGCTCTAAAAGTAAGCTATTTAATAGGGGCAACATCCCTTCTATCTATAAGAGGCACAAGATCTCTATTAGCTCTTGTACCTCATCATCCTGGTTATCTTGCTTCTTACATGAGGTAGATATTTGCACCTTTAGGTCTTATGCCATTTGGAGTTCTCCTTATAGGTTTTTAATGATGCTCATAGCCTATTACAAGACACCTTTCTAACATGCAAGGTCAAGGTAAAGTATAACTTTGGGTTCCAACCACATGATGCATTTAGTGTGACTTGATTCCCCATATTTTAGGCATAACTCTAGTACTGATGTAACTAGTAGTTGAGTGGTGAGCCAATTATGAGTTATCACCTACACCTTGACTTTTTTGGTACTAGTTGGTTGTGTCTTTAGAGCCCATTTCTCTAGTTTTGGCTCACATTAGATCATTATTGCACATTTATCTACACTGGGTTGACCTTATTAAAACTTTTGTATACAAGTTAGGGTATTCTTTGACCTTGTGTATTCCTTGATAATACCCTCACATTAGATGTGTAGGGCTGTTGCATTAATAGTGCTCGATCAAACCATACTTGTAACATGGTAATGGTGAGAACCTTCCTTCACTACATCCTCCACCCACCCTCTGGTGCCTCTTTGCATCCTATATCCTACATTCTACTAATCATATCCCTCATTTCTTTGTATTGCCTATCCTCCAACTATTGTAGTTACTTATCATGCACCTTTATCCATATAATCAGCTATGGTATGAATATAGGCATCACATAACTGATAATATATGGTTGTGTTAACCTAACTATCATGTTACAACAATGGACAATTACGAACATCATGCACCTTGTGATAAACCTCAAAACTTTGAAGCAATGTGCACACATTCCTTCAAGGGTAGTTATTTATGTTATGACCTTCCATCTCATAATCAGTGCACCATAATCCACTTAGAGCATCTTGTAATGAACTAGTGATTAGTTTTTGGAATTGGCTATCCATAGATGTAAACTACACCTCTATGAATGGGCTAATCCTAGTGTCGATGCTTTTGATTACCTCAACTCTAAGTGTAGATTCAAGCACTTCTTGAGGATATGTGAATGTCTTCATAGAGAGTGCTCTTATAAATGGTACTAAGAATCCTATAATGAACCATTGCACATGTTGGGAGGGGTGAATGTCATAAAGAAGCTTGGAAAGAAGTGTTTTAAACCTATCATCATATAGGCGCACACTCTTTGATAGTCATTGGATAATTTCCTTGAGTGAGGTGATGCTCTATTGTTCAAACTTAGGTATGTTGAATTCCTTTAGAAATGCTTCCTTTAAGGTGTCATAGTCAATCATAGCCTAGTTAAGATCAAATTTCCTATACTAGGTATGAGTGTAATCAAGCAGAGTTATCACAAATTATGTTTCCTTGTACTCTAACTGGGTGATACCCTAAGCATGCTATTAAAGCTCATATTTTAACACATGCCTTATAGCATTTTCCATGCCATGATATTTTATCAAGTGCATTTCCATCTCATAATATATTTGATATGGGGGATTGTTGGCATATGAGGTGCTTACACCCTATTACTTGTCTTAGTGGTGGTCTTTTGACTCCTTCAATTAATGGGTTAGGCATTAACCCTATTGTTACTATTTGTACTATTGAAGTCGACAACATGGTGCTACTCACTTATGGTACTGGGCCACTCCCTGTGGGTTATTTACCAATCTATATAGCTAAAATTTGTTGAACCAAAATTCTTGCACTCATGTTCTATGTTATTAAGCTAGTGCTGAAGGTCTAGAGGTACCTTCACTTAGATCTTTGTAAGGGATAACTTGTTCAATCATAAAATTATACTCCAAATATGCAAATCAATCAAAGTTAATGTGGACAACAATGTCAGCTATCACTCCTCTTTCATATCATGGTAAATCTAGTGCATGAGCTAGCACCATCGGTTCAAAGGGGGTAGTTGATTTTGACACATCTTCAATGGTCCATTTTTGTAGGGACCCAATGCATTCTTCACCCATCAATAATTGAGCTCAATCTATGGATTCATTATTCCTCTCCTAATGTTACTACAATTTAAGAGATCCTTCCCCATGCCCTTCCTACTCACTATGGGTTCTCTTAACACTTTTATGTTCCAAATCTTCCATCATCCTGTGCCTTCTCTTGTTATAATTCTATGACCTAAGCTCTCAAGTGTCAATCTGCTCATCTCTTTCCATTTCTCTTCACCTAAACATCTCCTTCTTCCTCATTACACTACCCATATGTGAAAGGACTTTAGCTTTCCATTCTTATAGTTTCAAAGCCATAATCTACCATTCATTTCTTGAGATTTAGGACAAATTATTTCATAAATGTGCTTCTAGTTTTGTGTAAGAATTGATACTCTGCTTCTTTAAGGCAAGAGTATGTTGATATTACAAACTTAAGCATGTAGCTATTCAACACTCCTTGCTATAATTTGTTTACAACTCTGGTCCAAGTGGCATTAAGGTTCTCAAGCTTTTCTAAGGACTCCATTTGCTCAAGGTGTTGTCTATAGCTTCATCTTCTATGGGTCACATATGCAGATAAACATCAGTACACATGTTGAGGTAGTTTAAAAAAGAAGACCTCATATAGAGCATCATATAGGTTGTTCTAGACCCACTTCCTCATCCTTTGTTCTTTATAGGATGGATGCTTCAGTGCAAATCTATCTTCCACCTATTCTAGTCAGGGCTCAATGTTCTTGAGGGAGAGTTAGAGCATTTTTCTTTTGTACCATTGTAGCAACAAAATTCAACATAGATCCTAACAATATAACCAAAATATTGTAGATAAGTCATTATTGGTCAATCCATTTACTTATCAGGCACTTATTTGGTTATCCAAGTTAGTTATCAACTTGTTATAACTAGGTACAAACCTAGAATAATATTTTAGTACACAACATTTATCACTCGATTGCACTGCCATCAATTCATATAAGTTGCAAGCCTTATGCACTCACCCAAAGAGAAATAGAGAAGGAATTAAGGCCCGTGTTACGCTAGTTGTGTCATGGTGAAACTCATTCTTAAAAAGACTTAGTCATTAAAATAATGGTATTGGTAGGTTCATTAGCACAAGACATTTTCGGTGAAGTCTAACTATTTATAGGTATAAAACCTATTGAAGAAACTTGTTTTGGTCATATGAGTGCAAAACTATATTAGGCTAGTTTTAAGATCTCAAGGGTGAAAACTCTTATCTTACTGGGCTTAGTGCCATTTTGACACTAAGATGGGTCAAGGGAATTGCTTTATGTCTAGGGTTCATGCTTAGGCTAGAGATTTAGGCACGTATATCATTGATTGGCATAGGGTCCTTCATACACTTAGAATATTTATATATAATATGTTGATGTCATCACTTACATAGGGATGCCATTAATGAGCTAGACAAAAAGCTCACTATAACTTAATATTAATATAATAAATATAAGCATTATAACTATTACAAACATTGTGCAATCAATTTGTATTCAAAGAACATAACTATAACCATATAACCCAGATCAAAACTCAATTAAGGGCAATGCAATTCTTCATTGAACATAGTTCAGATGAACAAAGTACATAAAAAGTGAAATAGAGAAAATGCTCATCTAAAGATACTAAAGGCCCAGAGGCTCACAAGTGATCTTGGACACTATAATGTGGAGCCTCAAAGGCATCCATACTAGTCCTAAGTTTTAATGTTAGTCACTTTGTTATGTTTAGAACCAATTTTGTAGGGCTTCGATATATCAAAGTTGTATTGTTTGCATATTGGTTCAACCTTGGATTTATATAACTTATAAACATCTTTATGCCAAGGTGAAGGGTACATGTCAGGAGATAAGCTGGAGCCCTGGTTGATCATTCCATTAGGTCCATCACCTTGTGCCCTTTGTACTTAAATTTTCACATGCAACCACTTATGAAGATGCCCTAAAAAACTTGGGCACCAAGTAACTTCTTTCCAGCTAGCACAAGATCTATGAATATTCATCCAAATGATGCAAAAGGTGATAAAACAAAAATCATTATAAAAGATCACCTCACACTGAGATATCTACTGAGTTGGCATGGATCCATGCTTTGCCAAAAAGTGGACCAACATCACCATTATGAGAAAATTTGACACATTGGCAGGTAGAAAAGGCATCTGATCTCATGCGATTAGCCCATGTCCTACCAAGAAAAATGTTATAGGAGAGAGGAAAGTTGAATATCATTACGTTCACTCAAATAGTGACAAGTGGAATGGTGATAAGAAGCCACACATATCCTAAGGGACATATTTGCCTTTGGTCATAACCTTGACACATGATGCATATGGACTTTAGATTAAATTAATAATATTTAAGAGTTTTAATAAAGTTGAGAGAGATAATTCAAGTATCTGAAACCTCATCAATTAAGGCATGCTTGACTTGGATATCACCAATTTGGGCTCCGATAAAAAGAGGAAGATCATCTGCATGAAGTAGAATCTCATCGAGAATCAAAGAAGCAATTTGTAATTTGAGGGAAAGAGAAGTGTCCATTATTTCATTAATGTGTATGGACATCTATTTACACTATTGTAAAATGATATCTTCTGATCTTGCTAAGGTGGCTTCATGTTCTGCTAGTGGAGGACAAGGGATGTTCATTTTAAATAAGGGTTTTATAAGATGATTACGATGATGTGGACAAGTTTGCATAAGTTTGATAAATGAGATTTTAGATGGGAGATTAGTAAGTTATGTGATAGGATCCCATTCATCATAACCCATAAGGGGACTATTAGAAAGAGGTGCATAGTGTCAAAGGAGGTCCTTAGAAGGAGGATCCAAAGTACATGTGAACTTATGTTGATAAGATACACGAGGTTTAACTGGAGGACAAGTTTGTTGATTATTTTGAGAGGATTGGGTAGTTGATTCAAGTTTGGTCTGAGATAACATTGAAGAAATATTAAAAGAAGGTTGAGTATCATTGGTGAAGGGTAAAGATTTTTGAGGAATGGTAGAAATGGTATGAGAATTATTATCCAATGGAGGATTTGGAATTGGTTCATCAAAATATATAAAGTCTTCTTGCCCCAACTCTATTAAGTGAGTTGGGGAAGATTCTTGGATAACATAAAAAGTATGAGATGATTGAGGAGTGTGGATGGGATGAGAATAAAAAAACAACTGTGGTACTAGGAATTTGATAATAGAGGGGAGGTTAGATCAAGTTTTAGTTTCACAATGAAATCAAAATGAAAAGAACACACTAACAAATATTAACATCTCCATGCCTAGATCATAGGGGGAGCTTAATAAAGAAAACTAATTGACAAAGCATAATTAAAAATACAATAAAAACAACCTTTCTTACCTTTCTTGAATGCTTTGAAAGATCTCTTTATTGGCTTGCTCATCTTGTACTCAAGAAGTATTTGGCAAATGGAGTTGTGTGGATCCTTTTCTCCTTAGCACCATGGTTTGAATCATGCTTGCTTGATGTAGCTTCTTGGCTTGGCTTGTGATTTTGGCATTATAATACTATTGTCATACAATCTTTTTCTAAAACCTACATTATAACATTACTATGTCCAAGCTTTCCTAATGAAGAGGTTTAGGCTTATATTTATAGGTTTATCAACTAACCCCAACCCAAGGTGAGTTAGAGTTTGAAATGGGTTCAAACATAATATTTGTGAGTTAATTAACCCCAATATAGTTAAAAGGTGTCAAATGGTCAAGATTAGAAATGAATAGGCATGTTGAGATGTTTTCCAAAAATGACAAATCATAAAAGGTAATTACGAATTCCTAGGATATTCTTTGATTTTTGAATTTATTTTTTGATAATTCATTTAATTATTCAAGGTTAATTCAATTTAGGCATTTGATTAGGTTTTGCATGTTGATTTAATTCTTTTTAGGCATTTTTAGCATTTTGCAAGATTTGAATTAATTTTATGTGTGTATTTGTCCCATTTATTTATTTTATAAGCCAAATTGTATTTTATAAAGCCAAATTTGAGACGTTTAGTGATTCTTAGGCTATATTTGTAAAGGTTGGTAAAAATCAATCTAAAGTTTGGTATGAATCCATTGGTGGCTAATTTTAGGTGTCTATAATTTACCCCTATTTGGGAAGCTGTTGCAATCTATAAGCATAGTACCATATTCCCAAAGATTAAAAAGGTCTTACGTATTTATGACTTTAATGATAATGGATGAAATGTAGGGTGCCCCCTCGAGGGAGCAATTGGCAAAGGGGTCAACAAATGGTCCCTCAAAAGAAGGAAATGAGTGGACCAAATAGATGAAAATGGTGGGGTAGAATGACTGATTTGCCTATAGGAAATTATAATTGGTGGCATATGGAGTTGCCCTAGTTAGGACATATAAACAAGATGATTTTCCCTTAGGTGGTTATAATCATTAACACATGTAGGATAAATACATGTCCTAGTAGGGAAAAATAAAGTGAATGATTTTCCCAAAGGCGGTTATAATCATTAACACTCAAATTTATGAAAATGCAATGATTTGCCCAAAGGTAGTTAGAATCATTAGAAATGCAAGTGGGATATCATACAATGGTTTGCCTAAAGGTGGTTATAAGCATTGTACCCCAATAGTGGCAAATATGATATGAAAGATTCAAGTGGGATGGTATATAATGATTTTCCTAAAGGAGATTATAATCATTATATCTTGATAGTGGAAAACATGATGTCAAATTGGTACACATGACAAAGATGAATTAGGCAACCTACTAGTAGGGAGATGTTCATCCAAACTAGAAAGGAGGATTTTTTTTTGTTGTTTAATTACTTTGTTTGGGATACGATTTGGATTAAATCAAAATGTTATTGGTGCTGGTGCTAAGGAGATGTCATCATTGCATTTTGTATGTAGACTCTTTGAAGCTATTTTTTACTATAGCACATGATGATAGGAATCATGATAGAAACCATGAGGACTTGGAAAAAATATACGTAAGGACTGAATGTCAATCCAATACTCAAGTGAATATAATGCACCAATGATAAAAAACATGATGTCAACATTGACACCTGAATATGGATAGATTCAAGAATAGTGCACAAGGAATTGCCTAATGAACACACATAGACTAAATCAAGGCAACAATACTGAAAGAAAAAAACAAGCACACAAACAAACAAAACAAAAATAAAAACAAACTATATAAAGAGAAACAAACAAAATAACAATGGTTAATCATAATGTTAGTACAAACACTATGATCAAATGAGAAGATGAACATTGCCCCTAAAAAATAGGTGACAATTTAACAAACAAACAAGATGGGGGAATGGAAGAAAAGAAAGGGGTGGCCAAGCTATCTCCATATGCACTGGGCAAGTGGATAATGCTTACATAGTTCTATGGATGTGATATCCAACAAAAAATTTAGGCCAAATGTAGTTCTCCTAGAATATAGGATAAAAAAAACATGATGAGAAAGAAAACATGATGAATGCCTTAGAAGAATATGGCAATGAACTCGTAAAATGGTGAAAGCATGGTATAAAAGACCAAAAAGGATGGGGAAAATAAATGACAAGTGGTTTCTTGTGACTTAGTAAGGGTTACCAAAATCCTTAAGGCAAAGAAGTGTTAAATGTTTTTGGTTTTTCTAAATTGATTTTACAAATATTTTTGGAATATTTGGAGCATCTCAAATCGATTGAGAATGATGAGATACTAAATGGTCCAAGCTCATAAAATGGTGAGAGAGTTCAAACTTAAAGATTGCTTGTAAAATGACAAGAGCATGGCTTAGGTTGTTCATAAAATGCTGAGAATGTATGACAAAGAGGGACTAAGCTGACCTCAACAAGTATTGAACGCTACACACATAGTTCTTAAATGGCCTCAAATTATAGTATTTCCACCTTAAAGTGGAAGAATCTGACTAGTGTAGCAACCAATTCAACTAAAATAGGCAAATCAGCCATAATGGCATAATATGACATTGGAATGGCAAGTTGATATGTCAAGGTAAAATAAACAAGTGTTGCCCCTAGTTTTTCCATAGGTAGTTATAACTAGGAAAATAACATAGATCAATGATACTAATTTACCCATAGGTAGTTATAATTAATAGCAAGACATGTGAGACACTGATTTGTCCAAAGATAGTTATAATTAGGCTCACACAAACAAGGCATGATATTGAATGAAATAAGAAAATTAAGGATGCAACTACTAATTTTTTTTCATACTATTCTAAAATATAGCCTCTATCTAGAATTCTTGAAACAACTACTAAAACTGATTTGAATTTTTGTGCTGAAAGTAGAACTAATGGATGAACCAAGGTCAAATGGGCTAGGTAGAGAGAGTCAAAACATGTTGATTGATAGAAAAGGTATGGTAGAATGGAATATGGAATGACAAAGTGATAGAATGGTATGGTGCAAAGAAAAATATTGATAATATGGTATAACTTGAAATGATCCTCATAAATAATACACCAAGTCACTAAAATGAAGTAACGTTTGAGGTGTATAATGTTTACCAACTCATCAAGTTCATCACCGTCTAGTGTGGTCAGCCTATATGATCCAACACCATAGTCTGCAACAATGATGAAAGGACCTACCCAATTGGGTTTGAACTTGCCTCTATGCTTCTTCTCAACCATGGTATTCTTTTGGTTCTCTTTAAGAATAAGATCAATAAGCTCAAACTATCTATGTTTCACACATAGATTGTAGTAGCCACGAAGTTGGTTTTGATATGCTTGAAAATGGTTTAATGCAACCAAACATTTCTCATCAAGTAACTCTAGATTTTGTAGGCAGGCTACCTAATAGTCTTCATCATCTAGTACATTCTTCAAGGAGATGCATGATGAAGGTAACTCGACCTCAATGGGAAGAATGGATCTAGTACCATAAACAAGTGAGTATGGAGTGGTACTTATAGGAGTGAAATGATTGGTGTGATATGCCCAAAAGGCATGAAATATTTGAAGGTGCCAATCATGGTTGGCATAATTGATACTCTTTTTAAGGATGTTGATAATTATTTTGTTTGATGCTTCTGCCTGACCATTACCTTGAGGGTAATATGCCATGAAAAAATGTTGTTTAATCTTGTAATTGACACATAACAATTCAACATCCTTGTTTTTGAATGAGCCACCATTATCATATATAATGTCAGAGGGGATGCCATAGTGGCAAATGAGATGGTTGAATATGAATTTGGAAATTTACTTACTAGTCATGTAAGTGAGGGGTATAGCTTCAACCCACTTAGTGAAATATTATATGGTAGTAAGGATATGTTTATGGCCATTGACTGAGGTGGGGTTTATCTTTATAATGATATTGAGGCCCCATGTAGCAAATGGCCATGGTGTCAACATTGGTTTCAAAGTCTTGGTCACAATATGAATCAGATTGGCATGTCATTGACATTTATCACATCTTTTCACATATAGAGCTACATCTGCATCCATCATTAGCCAATAACACCCAATACGTAAGAAATTTTGGGATAGGATGGCCCCAATAGTATGGGATCCACATACCCCTTCATGAACTTCCCATAATGCTATTATATATTTCACTAAAGTTAAACAACAAAGTAGAGTTCCATCAAAACTATGGTGGTATAGGGTTGGTCTGAGTAAGCTATAACATTGGGAATTATGGATGAAGGCTTTGGATTGTTTAAGAGATAAGTCTAGTGGCATAATATGGTCATGAAGGTAAGTGTATAGGTATGAATACCAAGTAGAGCTGGGACCAACAATATCACAAATTATTACAATGGTTGATGGTTCATGAGCTGACCCTAACATATTTTTAATGAGAAATTGGTAGTCTTTTGTCATATCTATATGTTGAATTAAAGATTCAATGGTAGCCATAACATTTTCTATTTTTTTACTAGCCCTTGGTATGTGTTCAAATTGGGTGTTGCTACTTTTCTATTTGAGAGTATCAATTATGGCCTTGTAGGGAACCATCTTGTAATATTTGGTTTAAAAGTGGTCTATAACTTGATTGATGATTAACTAAGAATCACCATAAAACTTTAGATGATGTATGTTCCATTGTACTACATATCAAATCCCTGTGATGAGTGCTTAATATTATGTGATGTTGTTGGTATAAGGAAAGTTGATTATGATTGACTTCATGATTAGTTACCCCTATGGTGTTATAAACAAAAGGCCTATTCTCGATCCATGTGCTATTAATGAACTTTCAAGATATAGATTTTAGTGTTGCTCCTCAAGAGGTGTTTCAATGGTGGTCGTGATGGATTTGTTAGGAAATTGGAAGGTTTGTGGCTCTGTATTTACAAGGGGTGCTTCAACAAGTTGATCTACAAGAATTTTCCCCTTGATGGATTTTTAGTTTACATATTTATCTCAAACTCACTAAGAATCATGATCCATTTAGCCATGCAGCCTTGTAAATCTATTTTAGATAGTAGATTCTTGAGAAGATCTACTTTTGAAATGACCATGGTCTTATTGTTCAACATGTAATGGTACAATTTTTGAGCTGTGAAGACCATAACTAAATAGGATTTTTCAATAGGCATATAATTATGCTCATATATGACTAATGTACAACTTAAATAGTACATGACAAGTTCCTTTCGATTATAATCATGTTGAGCTATAAGTGTCTCCAGGGCTTTGTCTATTGCAAAGAATGGCTTTCTTAGCATAAGAGACAATAAAATTGGTGGATTTGCTAGATAGTCATTTAGCTATTGAAAATCTCTTTGACAATCGTTATCCAAAAAAAATGTGACATCCTTCTTCAAAATATGTGTAAAAGGATGACACTTGCCAACCAATTAAGATATGAAATGTTTAATAGACTATACCTTACCCTACAAACTATGGAGCTGCTTCAAATTGGTCAATGGTGGCATGTTTGTAATGGCTCATACTTTGGCTAGATCAGCTTTAATACCCCTATGAGACACAATAAATCCAAGTAATTTTCTTGAAGTAACTCCAAACACACACTTATTAGGGTTGAGCTTGATTTTATATTCATGCAGTTGTTTAAATATCCTCCTCAATGCAGTTGGATGATAGACCTTGGTCTTTGATTTGCTTAGTATGTCATCAATGTAGTCTTCAATAATTCCATGCATCATATCATGAAATATGATGATCATGGCTCTTTTATAGGTGGCCCCTATTTTCTTGAGACCAAATGACATAATCTGATAACATAATGTTCCCCACATAGTGGTGAATATTATTTTGTGTTGATATTTTGGTGCTATTCAAACTTGATTGTAGCCTAAGAATCCATCCATCAGAGAAAGCATCTCATAAGTCATTGTGAAGTCGACAATCATGTTAATGTTTGGCAGTTGAAAGTCTTCCTTAGGTTAAGCTTTATTTATGTCATTAAAATCAATACAGATTCTAATTCCTTATGGATTTTTACTGACAGTTACAATATTAGAAATCCATTCAAAATAATTGATTGGTTTAATATATCTCACTTCTAAGAGCTTTTACAAATCTTTCTTTACTAATACAAAAATGTGAGGATGCATCTTACATAGCTTTTATTTCACTGGTTTGGCATCAGGATGTACCACAAAGTGGTGAACAACCAAGGTGGGGTCCAAATTAGGCATGTCAAAATAGGCCCATGTAAATATATCTATAAATTCCTTTAATAGGGCTGTAAGGACTTCACATTCCTCCTCAGTATGGGATGCACCTAATTTGATCCATTTTAGGTCATCTAGAGTCCTGATGTTTACCTCTTTTGTGTTTTCCACTAGAAGGGTCAAATCATCTTCAAGAATAGTGGGAAAATATTTAAACTATTTTGTAATGTCAGATTCCTCTATTAGGAATTGTTCTTCAAGTTGTCTTAGGCATGATAAATTAGAATCCCTTAATGGTAGGGATGGCCATGTGACAAATGTTGTTAGAAATTCTTAGATTATGTGATCAAAAGCTTTCTATTCTATAAGATTAAACTTGGATCCATAGGTAAGTTCATCATCATTTATATCTTGAACGATTTGATTAAAATCATGTTCTTCTTCAATACTAAGTTCAGACTCATAGACAAGTTCATCATTGGTGGTCTCCTATCTATATTTGAAGAAGGTTGAACACCCCCATATAATGGCACTTGAAATAGGTTTTCACCATTAGACTGACCTTTATCTTTACTTTTTCTCTAGTCTAAAAGTGCCTCAAAGAGGATTTCACTTGGGGACCTCAATGTTTTATTTAATTCTTTTTGGCTAAGGGTGTTCACCCGCTCTTCAAAATAGGCTTCATGATCCAACGTGATTGAGAACCTTTTTTTGGTCTCCCAATGAAACATTTTACCTAAGGCCTAAAAAATCATAGAAGGCCTCATCATTTTAGAACTTATCAATTGACACATTGGATTCTTATTGGACCTAGTCTATTAGTTGAGGATAATATAATGGAAGTGGATTATGGAAAATGACTAGTTGAAGGGTAAAAATTGCATTATTGTCAAACAAATTAGTATGGGCTAATTCATCGAATTGGCTATGATTAGACTTTGATTCACTACCAACATCATCATCACTAGTCATTAGATACATTGGGTCACCCCCAAGTAGTTTAAATCCAAGTCTATAGGTTCTTTTGTACCTAGTCATAGAAATTAGCTCAAGTGTTACCTATTGATTCAGCCTGAGGCCTCCTCCTTCATAGTATTGGTTCTCTATGATCTGATTAGGAATGCCATACTTGAAATTTTTATAAAAATTAGCCAATTTGTCATTATACAACCATGATTCATCACCTTTGAGAGGGTCCTATTATTGGCCAGAGTCTAGTATGAAAGTGATAGGTGTTAGACTATTTAAATGGCCTTTACCCTTTATTTACCATTACATGAATGGTTTGGCTTTTGGTATTCCATAGGAATTTGGGTTCTATGGAATATTTGTAATGTAAAAGGTGTCATGGGTCAAATACTTTCTTGGGCCATTATTAAAGATAGTATAATGATTAGACATTTCAGGAGGTAACATATGGGAAAGTGAATCAAGGGTATTAGGCTCAATGCAATTGGCATCTAGTGAATAAAAAAGTATTGATTTCCCCTTGTCCTTATTGAATAATGGATTCATGATGAAATAGTAGTTATAGATTTAAAACTCAGCCTCTAGATGATTAAAATGCTTGTATGGATACAAATCCCCTAGAATAGAAACCTCCATTGATGAATGGGAGAACTTGATACACTGGTGCAATTTTGATGAGATTGTATGAATCTTGTGTATACAAGGTCTACCCAAAAACATGTTATATGACAAATTGAGATGTAACACATGGCATAGTGTATCATGTGTCAAGGGCCCAATGATAACTAGCAAAATAATGGTGCCTTATGATTCTCATTTTTCATTGTTGTAGGATTTGATGGTGATTGTTTATGCTTGGAGATATATTATCATGTACTCAATAAGCTTGATGATCTTTAGAGATACAATATTTAGGCCTGATCCATTGTCTATTAGGACATGCTTCACTTTGTGTTGCATTTTATAAACTTTGATGTATAATGGATTATTATGAAGTGGGCTAAAGGATGACATATCACTTTGATTGAAGGTTAGTTGTTAGATTAAAACTAGGTGTCCAACCAAATATTGAAATTTGTCAAGAGATATGTCATTGGGAACTTTAGATTATCCAAGGAGCTCTATCAAGATGTTTTTGTGGATGGTAGACATATGTAACAAATCTAAAATGGAGATTTATGTAGGCATCTTTTGTAGTTATTCCATAATGTCAAACATATTTTCTAGCATAATGTTAAATGGCTTGTTCCTAGACAGAATAGTTAGTTAGATAATGGGTGAAGTGGTAAATGGTTATGGGCCTAGTATGGTAATCCTTGATCATCAAGCTATGATTGCACAATTGAGATTAGGTACAAGACTAGTGTTGTTAATAAATGATAGTGGAGGGGGACCACATAAGACAAGTCTTGATTGCTAATGCACTTGTGTGTGGTCATAGGATAACGATGAGTTATCAATATAAGGTCTAAACATGGGAATCCTTGCTTACTAATTCACCTATATGCAGTCCTAGGTCAAGGAAGGATTACCAACATGGGTTGGTTGATTAGGAATGATTAGTAATGATCTTGTATGATTGGTACTTGGTCTTGGATTAATTGAAATGGTGTTAATGTGAACTCTTACAATGTGGCCTACAACTATGTTATAATCATGTGTAACTACATGGTAGGTCTATTGATTGTTGGGACCATTCTAGCCTTGGTTCTATCTATTATTTTGATGTTGTTGGTTCTGCTATTGGTTTTGCTAATTATGTTAGTTTGTCTTTGGTTTTTGATACTATTATTATTGATGTTATACTAGCCATTGTTTTTGCTATTGTTGGTTGTTATGTTGGGGAAAAGGATTCTGATAGATTCCCAAGTTCTGATTAGATGTGGAAGCTCCATGATCCAATATGATCTCTCCATTTTCCAACATATTTTCAATGACATGTTTAATTTGTAGACAATGTTGTAAGTTATGGACATTGACTCGATGATACTCATATAATTCATTTAGCTTGTACCAGTTTGGATAGTCAACACCCTTAAAAAGGCCCTTTAGAATAGGCCATCTAATCAAATCATCTATGATAATATTATAAAACACAGTCTCAATAGGCTCTCCAAGGTTACTAAAAACATGATGTGTAGGTACAATTCTTCTTGGAGGAGGGTTTTTCAAAGGCATAAGTTGTTGCATGTTCTATACTTGCTACACTAATCTATTCTACAACATTTTTTGAAGAGGTTGTTGGTTAGGAGGTATGTGCACATATGGCATAGGCTATGCATATGGTGATTGCACTATTTGAACATGTCTCAACTTAGTTACTCTATTCCCTATAACATTCTTATGATTGAACTGCTTTGGTTTGTCATAACATTGGCCACATTTGGCCCACATAGAGATCTTGCCTAGAAATGGTTTGAGTAGGTGGACCAAGTTCTAAATGGAATGAGTGGTCCAAAGATAACTCATAGCTTGCAAGGATTTTGAAACACTTTAATCTTGCTTGAAGTGTATTTTATCAATTTATGAGGGATAGGTCTACATAGTGAGGTAAAGGGTCTGAGCAAGTTCTCATGATAATCAAAGCCATTCTAAGTCATGAAATAAGTCTGTACAAGCTTTAGGGTTTCATAGTTCATTTGAGCCTTCAATGATCCAGCATTAGGGCAAGTTGCACAAGTCCAGATGAGCCTACAAGCTAAAAAGCTAAGTGCAAAAAAATTATTTTGTTAAGTCCTTACTTGGAAAATATTTTGGTTTCTTTTATTTTACTAAGTTTAATTCCTTTGAATTTTTTATTCAAGGTAAGTTCTAATATTTACTTCATAGAAATTATTTTGGGGTTTTTGACTAAGTGTTGGGAATTATTTCAATCATTTTGTTCAAAACAAAAATCTTGAAGACCCAATTTATTTTAGACATTTTGTTTGAGGTAAAATCTAAGTACAAATTATTTTGAGAAAAAAGTTTCAAACAATTTTCCCAAAGACCTAAATTCTCTCAAACATTGTGCTTGTAATAAATGTCCCAGAGGCAAAGATCTCATAGACTTGTCTCTTTCAGGTAAACGTTTCACAACAATTTTCTCAAAGACCTAATTATTTTGGTAAAATTATCCATATTAAAAGGCTAAGTTAAAGTCCCAAAGGCAAATTCTTTCAGACATTTTATTTGCAACATAATTCTTGATGACATTATTTATTTTGGATAAAATGTCTGCAATAATGGTTCTAACAAAGATAAAAGACCATCATAAAATCTCTGATAGAATGGTTTATCTCAAAGAAATTATCTTGTAGAGTGACATTCGTGCAAGTGTCAAACTTCAAGCTCAATAGTCATCTATTGGGGTCTTAAGATTGACGATCATGTAGACGTCATTGATATTCCTACAAACATCAAATGATGAGTGCACAAACATTAAATTTAAGTCATGATAAATGATCATTGGTTTTAAAATATGTTAGTGATGATCATATAGATGTTAAATATGTTTGTTTAGATGTCAAATACATGCACATAAACATCAATTTTAAGCCCCATGGAATAGATATTTAGATTAAAAAAGTAGGATCAATGATTGATGTTCAATCGTATAGAAGATCCAATAATGAGTGGCGATTGATAGGTTAATGTACCTAGGCAAATCAATGGCTCATGTTTAATTATAGATTCAGATCTAATGGCATGTAAAGAAGTGGATCCTTAGTGTAAAGGTATGATTAACAAGTGTCAAAAACATGTTGAACTGGTAAAGGATTGACGGTCAATGATCATCCAAATAAAAAAAGATCAAACAGTGCAAGATTAGTCACAATGTCAATAGGCTGAGTTAGTTTTTGAAAACCAATGAGCAAAAGGGGCAACCCAAGAATTTTTACAAAGGTCAAAGGGATAGTTTTTGACCAAGGTGAGCAAGTATGAATGGAACTGAGCTCGAGAATGATCCAGATTGAACTAAGAGTAGATATTTTGGATCCAAAAAATGTCATTAAGACTCTATAGGGATAGAATAGGTCTTTTTAAACCTAACATAGATCAGAGTAGGCCACTAGATATTCATATGATATATATATATATATATATATATATATATATATATATATATATATATATATATATATATATATATATATATATATGTCCAGATGGATGTATCAACTATAGGAAAACTAATATTTTAAATTAGTTTTCAATCTATAGTAGGCCTAGGTTCACATTTCAAAGTAGAGGTAGATATATGTAATTAATGGAGGAGGATAACGAGCTATACTATTGACAAACAATCACTAAAAGTAGACATGAGCATGGTATTGAATATAAAGACCTTGTCCTTGCATTAAAAGACTTTAATACAAAGTAACTTGAGAAGGTTCATGTGGTATCTGAGATTGTTCCCTATAACTTGTCTTGATTTTCATATTTTTCATCATGCCAAAAAAGGATTGAATGAAATTAATGCAAGAGTAAGCTTGAGGAGGATTGTGATGATGGTTTTTTTGAATGGGATTAGGCTTATTGATGATCCCTTTAGCACCATTTTTCTCTTTTCCTCTTTTTATTCCTATAAATACTAGCTTTGATCTCTATTTTGCATCCCTCAGCTGGAGATAAGAAAGCTCTACTAAAATCACTTTGTAACACTCTCTTAAAGAAATATAAGTCATGTTTCAGATTCTACTTGAATGCTAAGTGTGTTTTATTAAAGTTTCATGTGCAGAATGTATGTTCTTATTCATCATCTATATGTTCTTCATATACCTTGCTTTAATTATATTGGTTTCTTGCAAGTTGTGTGAAGTGTTATCTAATGATGTTCCTCTTTAAGTGTCATAAATCCATAGTGTCTTATATAGACCTATTTACTTCTATCCTTAAAGTTACAGGTCTCTTTTTAGCCTTCATACAAAATACTCATGCTTGTAACCTTGTCATAAAATATGACTAGTTCTTGTCTTGATCAAATTCATTAGTAGTCATAGAAGTGTCTAAGCTAAAAGTGGATTATTGAATATTTGGTGCATCGCCACCTTTAATATAGATTTTCATTCATGTATTTCTCTCCATTTTCATTCAAATAGGATAGGTTTAGTAAAAGGGACTATATTATTACATTTGAGGAGCTAGCCTCATAAAAAATCCTAGAGGTCTGACCCAGGTTTAGGTAACCCACAACCTAGGGTCATTACCATGTTGGACTAGATTTGAGAGTAGGTCCTGAACATTTCTACTTTCAGTTAGGGTGCAATCTATGTCCATAACAAATAGTTATTGGCCTATGTTTGTTGCGATTCTTGCACTTGGATTGGATTTTAATTTTGGACATTATTTTTATTTTAGTTCTGGTTTTGATTTGATGAGGCCAGTTTAATGATCTCTTTATTAATAAGGGATTTCTTGATCAACAAACCTTTGTCAATGATCTCTTTAAATGTGTATGCATAGTACAAGTCTAAATAATAATATATCTCATTGTGTAGGGTTTTGGTAAGCATAGTGGCTAGTTACTCGTCTAGTAGACTATGGGTAAATTGGCTTGCAAGGGATCTCCATCACTACATATAACTTATAAAGATTTCACCAACTTTTTGTTTGGCCTATGTTAATTATACCAATGAAATATCATGTTTGAGATTGTAAGAGAAGTGCTACACAAATTTGTCTAAAAGATCATCAAAATTAGATACTGAATTCTTGGGTAACTTTAGGAACCACTCCAATGCTTACCTTGCTAGGCTTATTGGAAACAACAATAATAAGTATATATTACTTTAGGCTACTGGTTATCACACAACAAAGAATTTTTTCAAATCGGCCTTGGGGTCACCTTTACCCTTGTATTTATCAAATTTTTGTGGCTCATACCCTAGAGGAAATGATATCTACAAGTACTCCATGTCGAAAGGGTAAGAACACATGTAATCTAACTTAAAATTTTTAGGTTGTTTCCCTTCTTGAATGAGGGAAAATACATCCTTCATTTATTGTAGTTCTTATGTGAGAAAATTAGTGGGATCATTAGTTTAAGGTGGAGGTTGAGGGATCAAAAGTGAACTAATTTAACTAAGGTATAAGTGAGACATTTGCTAGGGAATGTTGGATTGGTTAGGGAATGGACTAGAAATATGCATACATGGATTAGAGTGTGATTATTGAACTTACATGTACTATGGTGTGATATTTTGGTTGGGATTGGGTATGTAGATTTGATGTTAGGAATACTATGGATAAGATGGATACATATAGCCATATTGTGCCTATTGAGGTTGAATAGGGACATATTGTTGACTAGTCATACCTTACTAGTTGAGGGGAACTTGTGAAATAAGGCCTTGTCATTGAACTTGTGGCACATTTTTCACAAAAGGCAATTATTGCCTAATAGGTACTTGAGGAACATTAAAACCTCTTGGTTGCATGAATCCCTATTAGGAAGTGGACGTATGTTGGAAATTCAACATTTGTCAATGACCAATATTTGTATGCTGTTGGTTTGACATCATTTGGTTTTGGATTGATATGTTAGTCTATAATTGAAGAGGTATGTTCACTGCTACCTAGTGAGGTGGAACATTAGTTGCCCCTTGTTTAGGTGGTAATATGTTTTGCCTTAGCTACATGGTATGTTTGATGGTGCCTATTGTTGTGGAATATTACTCATCACCTATTGGGGTGGAGTAAGATTCTTCACATTTTGTTGTAGTATGGTTGGTTGACTACTTAATCCTTAATGTTGGATGCTCAAAGAAGTAACTGGTTAAAAA